>OZ026828.1:2393883-2969014 GCA_964023185.1 Macaria liturata | reverse complement strand
CAGTGGTCGAAGGAGTTACCGCAGGAGGAAACGCAGAAATCCGACGGCGCGTCGGACGGTTCGTTAGATCGTGATAAAGAGGACGAGACGATTACGAGTGAGCAGGTGGCAAGCCTGCTGGCTGCCGTGCAGAACCCTTGCACGCCCGTGCCTATCGGCGGCAGAGAGCGGCGGCGTCCGCTCGACAAGACGAAGCGACGGAAAGGCATCTACATAACGACGCCGAGTGACGACGGTGGTGAAGAGGACCCTCCCTCAATAAACGCTGCAACAGAGGAAGCAGTGACGCGTCACTACAAGACATGCGGCTGTCCGCTGAGACTCGCACCTCCTCGTTACTTGGCGATAAATCAGACGACTCGTGTACGAACGGCCCACCGAGCCCTCTAGAGGCGCCGCCTCCCGCTTGGCCCAAGCCACAAGAGACTAAAGAGAGGCGAGCGAGGTTCTACCAGCAGAGCTCGGACGAGCGGGACGACGACTCGTTCGTAATGCGGCGAAAATACAGAGACTCACCTTCAGAGGTTGACAGTGACACATGCTCGAGAGACAGGACCGCGTCACCCTCGCCGTTCAGTCCCTCGGACACGTCTGACGTGGAAGCGAAACGACAGCAGTTCTCGCAGAGGCCTTTCGGGGAAGAATCTGGAGGCTCCCTCGAGTAGATCTGTGGAAGTTGGAAGAAGGAGTTTCTCGGACGCGACAGTGCCGAGTCGGAAGACTAGTGTCGGGGCGATGACTGGCGGCAGCCGGGGTCGCGGGCCTACACATGTGCGAGCGACGTCATCACCTTCCAAGCTGGCCGGAGTGAAGCCAGCTGACCTGCTGGCTGAGCTCCTCCGAGGCTCCTCCGAGGCCCTCTCCAACTCCTCGACCTTCGACAACGTAGTCCTGACGCTGCACCAACACAACGTGAGTACCACTTCCCTTGTATTGGCTTTAATCGACCCAGATTACATCCGCAAAGTGAGCAACAAAGCAATGAAACACTAAAATTATGTTATGATGTTTATCTCGGCAGAAAATAGCTTAGAACAAACGATCTTGTGTTATTGCCAAAGTTTATTTGAGTTTATTCACTACGAGATTTTTGTCGGTTTATTCGATCGCTCGTTGAAGTGTGATTTCGGTTAAACGAAGCCTCGGTGCTGTTAATTTTCGATCATATTCAGGGTCGTTTGTTTTCGACTGTTTATTCGTGTTTCCCGACATTTCTCTGGCCAATGTCATATGACTCACCGAACAGCTGTTGATGGAAGATTAAAAATCTTAAGGGCAATCGGGTTTATTTTAAATCTGTCGCTAAATTGGCGAGGACGGATGGACAAAGGATTCTTTTTTAAATGTACGCCTACTGACTACTGTATTTTCGCGTTTTCTTTAAATATAGCTCCGCGTCATTTACACGTACTAATTCGCGACGTTACGTACTGGGTAGTAAAATTCAGCAGCCGACCTACAATGAAACTAAGTAACTGAATCTCTCTAAGCTGGTTTACATATTAGTTCCACCTAAATACATTATATTATATATTTTAGTGCACATACATTTTAACGCATAAGATTAATTAATATACAGTGTAAACAAAAACATGCAAATAAAAAGAGAAAATAGGTATCAGAAACGCATATCTCGTGTAAATAAATAAAAAATTAATAGTCAAGGCAATGGTGGGCGGCCCTGTGCATGAGTGCACCAGACTGACCAGCAGCAGGGAGAGATGGCGGGACATCGTGAGGCGAGCTACATCTGCCACCCAGAACAATACTACATGTTGACCACGACCACTCTGCCAAGAGTGTTACGACTGAGAAGAAGAAATAAAAAATCTCTTGTTTTTACACTCAGGAATAATTTCATTACCATCACAATCTTTCATCGCGATCATTTACGCATTTTAGCACCGACTTCAGAAATCTGACTAAATTCTTAGAGCAATAAGTTTGCAAGCTAAATCTACTAAATCTGTGACGTGTTAGCGTAAATTTGCTTTTTTAGCTCATCTACGTAAGTCTTCTATTCTAGGGTTTCTAGGTTTTGACGTCATTACTACGTCATAAAAACAATATAATCGTATGCCTAAAATAATTTGCGCAAGGATGGCAATTTCGTCTATTATTTTACTCTACATATATGTTTGTATGTACCTACCTACGTTTAAATACTCAGTACCAGATGAGTGTGGCCAACTCTAGTGGGAAGTCTTTCAAAGAAAGAAAATATATCATGAGAGTGTATTATGATATATCCTTGCCTATATCTACAATTCAATCTAATCGTTTTTTTCTAATATCGTTGTCTAGTACCCCACGACACAAGCGTTTGCTTAGTGTGGGGCTAGATGGCGCTGTGTGCAATGTCCCGGAATATTTATTTATTATTATTTATTATTTATATCTGTATTACTCCTGTATTATCTTTAGGAAAAATTATAGCTGAAAAAAACAATTAAGCATGCCATAAACAATTATATTCTTTTGATAAAACAATTCTTTACATAGTTACTAAAATTATGTACAATTCATAAAACATTGTTACCATTATCTACATCAAAGACCTCTGCAAACATCGAAAGGCCTATCAATATTTTTTAGCCAAATAGCACAAACCATCACAAAAACCAATACCGATTCCCAAAAATCCCACACCACTATTTCGAAACTTGGAGCAATTTCGTTAATCGTCACTTGTAGATATCTCGCAATCAAGAACATGTTACATTGGACTTTTATCTCTCACAATAAATGGGTCCTTTTGATCGAGGTATAAATCCGTTTGTCTCAAGCATAGATTACGGGTTAGTAGATTCTTGAAAGAAATTTCCAAGATTCTTTTCCAAGTTTTCTAAATGCTAAATTAAGGAGTTTAGATTAAATTTTTTTTTGCCTGGCTGTAATTCTGCCTTGGGTTAAGGCTAGAAAAATAAACCTTATAAGTTAATCAGATTTTTGTTACTAGAAAGATTCCGGTTCTAATTTAAGGCAATCAGTGATACCTGTAATGCGTTGAACTAAGACTAAAGGTTACGATACGATAGTTATATAAAAAAAAGTTATACTGTTCGATGTTCGATATCAATGTAACTAATCTGAGTGCGCATTTCTTCTTCTTCTTATCGAATGAGAGTGGCCACCTCTAGTGTTGACAGTTTATCAAGCCGCCCAAAGGGCCTCTGTGCGCACTATTTAACATATTCTTACTATATTCTTACTATTTTAGTAAAATTAAATTTTATGCAAATAAAATTCTACATAATATATTATAATTATAATAATATTATTAATTCTATATTTTTTTACATTTTCTAATAATCATTTGCTTCCGTGCTGAATCTATAACCAAAAATTAGATAATCTATGCCGTGATAGTATCTATGAGTCATCTAGAGGTGAACAGTCTATGCCATTACTATGATGCTTCTTTATTTAGAACCTAACTGTATCGTACCTACTGAGGTAGGCTTTTTATAGATTATCCATATAACAGAGAGATAAGTCCGATAAAACAGATGAAATATAATATGCGAAACCAAATTAATAAAAAAAAAAATGAATAAGTAATTAATGAATTGTGGTTATACTGCTTGAGATATTTTGATAGATAAATATAAATATTTGTTTAAAATAATATAAAAGCGCAAACCAAACTGTATGAGAGTTATTCAATAAATCAGATGGTCAATTTTATTCATTTACTTATGGACTTTTCTGGTAACCAAAAACGCTTACTAAATTTCACGTCGATGGAGTTCATTTTCAATGATAAATACTGATTTGAAATAAATTAAATAAGACTAATTTCATTGACAGACACAGGAATCTTTTCAAAAACATATTCCAAAGAGGTGAAGTTAAACATTTCTCTTTTCATTATTCTCTGATAAGTTGAAGTGATTATTTAAAATCGCGAGGAATTAAAAGAAACGAGACGTTTTCCAGATTTGTTAAATAAACACGTTATTGTACTGGTTTCTTTTGATTCCAACATTTAGTTTATAAGGTATTGTCTTCTTTGTATAAATTAATTATTTGTAGTAGAATTTACTTCGAAAATTCGCAGATTGTTGAGGTTTTTTCGGGTCTAAAACATAGCATAGTTGAACATTTCTTTTTTGTACGTTTGAGCCTGTCTGATGTTAAGTACCACTTTAGTTTAGATCTCCAGTATCCGACACACAAGCTTCAGCTTAGTTCGAGGGTCAACCTCTGGGATGGATCCACTGATGTTTCATGAACATATTATATTATTTTTTGTATCACCTGCACATTGTTTTTTGTAAACTTAAAGAAATAAAGATTTTTTTTTGTATTTTGTAGTTTAAGATGTATTTGAAGATCCTTGGATTAATTAATTTTCCGAGACATTGCACGCAGCGCCATCTAGCCTCAGTACTAAACAAACGACGCAAATTCGAGTAATAACGATAATAGTCTCGACTCCCAATCAATAACAAACGCAAGTATATATCTACCTACACCTATACCTACAACAGTTGATTCCAAAGAGCGGCGTAACAAGTACCTATTGGGCTTTCCCAGAACGCATTCTCACTGTATAAAATAATAGCAGTAACTAAACTCTGTACCTACTGCTACACTGCAGTAATATTTTTTTAGACCAAATATGTTGTGCTTCTTAACATGATGCTGATATCATTGATGTGTCCGTCACGGCATCATCATCATCATCTGGTTGATATTGACTCGATAATGGGCACATATTTGGCTATAATTAATTAGCCAATAGTATCAATCATTATAGCGTGTGGAAACTGCCCCCTTAGACAAGAGGCGTATTTTAGTGAGCGTACTGACGCATACTTATGGAATAGAAAGACCAATTGACGTAACAATTACCCCGCGGAGCGTATCGTGATGTCAATCCCATACATTGGTCTTTCTATTCCATAAGTATGCATCAGTACGCTCACTTAAATACGCCGCTTGTCTAACGGGGCAGAACTGTTAGAGGACCACAAAATTCGAGAGCATTCTGTCGTCTCAGGAAGAATCTAACCCAAACAAAAGTTATGTTACATTGGGATTGAGATTTATTTTTAGTAAACTTATTTAATACCTCCCAGAAGACAGTTTGTGTTTTTTAATTTATTTTGTTGTTGAAACGAAACCCATAGTTTACTGATGGTTGATTTATTATGACTTCTTCTACTTTATTTGCTTCTGTATGATACGAGAGCGAGCGATACAATAAAATAACGTGATCCGAAGAATTGAATTGCCTGAAACATACATACATAAACACAAATACATATATGTATGTATACATACAAACATGCTTTATGTGTTGTAAGTGGAAGTGCGTATTGACTGTTGAATTTGAGGAATAACCAAGTGTTTGTGGTTGTATTTAAACGTTTGAAAATAATTTGTGATTTGAATTCTTTTTTTGTTTTGTATTCGTCTTACAGAAACCGTTAAAACAATACATCTTGGTAGGTATTGTGTATTTATAGATAACGGTAGAGCTTTTCTGAGAAGCTTGATTGAGCTTTGTTGACGCGCTGTACTCGTATCAACCAAAGATATTACACTCAATAGATGACTTGTAATAAAGAAAAATATTAGAACATGTTTAGCCTATGCCTGTCCAATAGAACTGAGAATTGGTTGCGTGGAGAAGTTACGACTCTCATTAATGAAGAATAAGGCTAATGAGGAAAGGAGAAAGAGGAAGATGGTTGGTGAAAAAGATAGACTATGTGTCTCTGGATTACATTATCTATATTCAACCGTAGAATGGGTTTTGGGTTCAAATTAAATATTGAAATTAGCGACTTGGAAAGGTCCCAGTTTCAAATGATTAATTACGGTTTAAAACAGTCTGCATGACTCGACAATACAAATATGATATTTATGTTAACTTGACAAACATGACCTGAGACACAATGAGCGTTGTAAAACTTTGAAAAACTCAAGTTAATTCGGAATTAAAAGGGCTAAGGAATAAGTCACTTATCTCTAAAGCAAATTTCAACAAATTTGCGTCAACCATTCGAGTTTGAAGAAGAAACAAACTCACTCAATATACTTTTGCTATTAAAATATCAATGTGATTTGATATTATGCTACTTTAAACTTGAAATTAAGCGTGTTGCACCCTCGGCTGCTGCAATGCTTAACATCAGGCAGGCTTTAGTCAAACGCTAATCTAGCCCACGTAAAAAATACTTTAAGTAGAACTATTATTATTTATAGCACTTCCGTTTCAAATAATTTCTGATATAGGTTAGCATGCAACTGGGAATCAATACCACAGATTACAGAAGCCCAACCAATACCTACAATGTTCTTTGAACTAGCGGTAGGTTACCTAAGAAGCAATTAGGACTAAAATATAATTGCACTAACGATTTAAACTTAAACACTTTCTAAAAATTAATTCTTATAATTAACAGTTCAATAGTTGCCAACTCTGGTGTCGAGAGTTTATCAAGTACTAACATAGCCGTTCGACAAAACAGCAGTTTTTATGCTGACAAAGCAAAGAAAAAAGTGGAAAGCAAACAAGAAATGAAAGATCGAAATTAAAGATCCTCAGATTTTTTTTTTTTTTTAATATTTTTTTTTATAATATTTATTTTATTTTATTTTATAACCCTAGCTCTATTTTCACTAAAATACACATAAAATATCTTCCAGCTATAAATTGTACATATACATACTGTAATTTATAGGAGGTTAAATGTTTACAAGTTTTATGTATTTAGGACAGATTGGCGGAGTTTATTTTGTTTATGTAAATATTTTGACGCAGAGTTAAACCTCGGATTAAAGTTTACTACAATGTGCTACTAGTTTTACTGCTTGTTAATATTATATTCTAGAAATAACATTGTTGAAGTAGTTATTTTAACTGACTGGCTTGTGTCTATATAAACATAAGTATAAAGTGTTTAAATATTTTGACAGATTATAGAATTTATTAGTGTCTTATGGGGCTAGATGGCGCTGTGTGCAATGTCCCGGAATATTTTTTAATTTTTTTTTTATTTATTCAGATGTCGAAAATTTTATAATCGTCTTAAAGGCCTATGACATAAGACGGGACAAACAATTTTTAAGTGTCAAGCTTAGAATCTTACATAATTATTATTAAATTTGATTGGGTCATCATTGTGAACGCGTCACAGGAAACGATTTTGATTGGTCCGCACAGAACGCATGGTTGACAGTGGTACACAGTATCATTGGTAATCACCATTACTACATAGTACATATAATAAAAAGGCGTTTCCCGCATCTGTCCCTTTGTCTGTATGTAAGTATGCTTTAAAAATACATAACGGAGTTTGATGAAGGTTTTTTTAATAGGTAGAGTGATTCAAGATGAAGGTATATACGTATAATAATGCGTTTGAAGCCGTGGGCAAAAGCTAATGAAAGATAAAAGCATATTTTTAGTTTTGTAAACTATTACAAATAAAAAGTAAAGCTAGTTACATGTATCATTATTATACTGTCTATTAAACTATAACCCACTGTAGACAGTTTCAGCACAGGCTCAGTTCAAAGTTTCAAAAGCTATGAATCAAGTTTATACCTAAGCTTTACAACTACATTCTGACCAGTAAATGATTGTGTTTTGGCATCTCAACCTAGTTTTGTCCGATATACTGAAGGGTAATCCGCAGATTCCGGTTTACAACACACGGAGTGACGGATTGGTGAAATTGGGGTGATGTGTCAGGTTTGGAAACTTTAGAAGTACTGTAAGGCTATTTTGTCTGGCGATTCGGTCCTCCTCCTTCTTACTACGTGTTCCTCATAACTGAGGAGCTCAACTCGCCTGAATCACATGCGTAGTCGGCCTATAAATGTTATATTATTATAATTAGTCTATCAATTTCAGTTATGTTATCGTAGGTCTTCTTGCCTGTTATATCCTTGAAATCGATATAATTCGCTTGCTTGTTTATAAGTCTTTTCTGTGGTCGTGGTCGTCTTGGTCGTGGTCTTCAAATCTAGAGTAAATAGGTTTCTTCTAGGAAAGCGTGCTATATACTACAGTGGTGCTTAACATCAGGCAGGAAGTAGTAAAGCGTAAGCCAATTTCGTGATATACGTCTACAAAATTACAATTTTTTTTAGTTTCTATATGAATGCAAAAACAACAGCTTTTTCTTAGATACTTCAATTTTACATCAATAAAATTGAAATCATCTTCAGAATTCGACTTGAATTCACTCGCATTAAAAAGTATGTTTTCCCATCACTCAAACCGAATAACTGCAAATGCAACCGATGTTTATTTTACCAATCGAGTGGTTAAATCCATCGGTTTGAGTCATTGACATTACACCTATCAGACTCCTTATTATGTGAAAATAACCGACGCACATGAGGTAAACAAATCCATGTGATAGGTCAGATCTTTTACATGATGCTTGATCCGCCATGAGCGCCGCTGTTTGCATGGTAGGTGCCTATTATTATTATTCGTATTTGGGCGTAGTTTTGTTTGACAGCAGCCTGCAAAATTTTGGAAATTTTGATATACTTGACATGTACTTTTACCGTAGCTGTCCGTGACTTTGAATTGTCTTTTAAGGTAAACAAATCCATGTGATAGGTCAGATCTTTTACATGATGCTTGATCCGCCATGAGCGCCGCTGTTTGCATGGTAGGTGCCTATTATTATTATTCGTATTTGGGCGTAGTTTTGTTTGACAGCAGCCTGCAAAATTTTGGAAATTTTGATATACCTGACATGTACTTTTGAAGACCGTAGCCGTACCGTACCGTAGCTGTCCGTGACTTTGAATTATCTTTTAAAGTAATAGAATAATATAAATTTTGGGATACCTACTTGAGCAAATCAATTTTCATTTTTGCTTAATTATATGATACATACTTAAATTAGGCTTTTTACTAACTAAACTTATTTAACAGTTTGACCATACATGATGATGATTCTGACAAAGGCAATCTCATTATTTTCATTTGATGTTAAACGTTTTATTCGTCACTTTTATTAACGCAGGCGAACATATAGCGTATAGGCGTACGTTTGACTACATTGATATTATGCAAAACTGTAATCTAAAACGTTTTATTTTTATATTTATTAGCCCAGTTTGTGCACACTGGGTTGTAAGAAGTTATTTAGAACTGACAATTACAACATTAATCAATGATCGTCATCAATCAATGAAATCAAGCATACATTTTCAAAAATAACGTTTTGTATAAACGTTTAGATGAGTTGGGTGTGTCTGACTTATTTTATCTGTTACTTTGAGTCAAAAGTGCCGGAATATTTGCCTCAGATTTATTCCCTGACAAATTGCCGCGTGGACTGAGAGTAGGGTTTCCGATTTCTCGAGGTTTTTTAGTTCTCGGGTGTCGAGACTTCTCGAGCCTGATTTCTCGGGTCTTCTCGGGTTGTCGAGAAAAAATAAAATACGTCTAAATTTTTGTTTAATTAATAAAATGAGTCTTTAATTTAACTGTGTTTATTTTACATGAAAAAAATCAACATAATTTTTAACAAAAAAAACAAGTTCTCAATAAAAAATCAGCTCAAAACAAAATTGCTAACTAAAAACAATCATACTTCTTCTCCTTATCATAACTAATCTCATCTCACTAATCTGTAATAAAAAACAAAATCTCTGTTAACAATCAGCTTAAAACAAACATCTTAACTAAAAACAATCATACTTCTTCTTATTATAACTAATCTCACTAATCTTTAATAAAAAACAAAATCTCTGTTAACAATCAGCTTAAAACAAACATCTTAACTAAAAACAATCATACTTCTTCTTATTATAACTAATCTCACTAATCTTTAATAAAAAACAAAATCTCTGTTAACAATCAGCTTAAAACAAACATCTTAACTAAAAACAATCATACTTCTTCTTATTATAACTAATCTCACTAATCTTTAATAAAAAACAAAATCTCTGTTAACAATCAGCTTAAAACAAACATCTTAACTAAAAACAATCATACTTCTTCTTATTATAACTAATCTCACTAATCTTTAATAAAAAACAAAATCTCTGTTAACAATCAGCTTAAAACAAACATCTTAACTAAAAACAATCATAATTTTTCTCATCATAACTAAAGATCACTCACTAATCTCACTATGTGGGTGGTATGGTATCACAATTTTTGGCAGTTTTAATGTAATTAAATAAGAGATATCTATCTACTATTAATACGAAAAATATAACTGTCTTTAAGCCTGCTTATTAATTCTTATGAAATATGCCTTAAGATAAACCAAAGCATTAATAGATTTATCAGACAGCCGGCTCCTAATCTTACTGACCACATTTCCCGATATGGAAAATACCCTTTCATTTTCTGTTGAAGTCGGCTTGACTGAAATTAATGCTTTGTATAGTGTTTCCAGATTAGGGGTCCTCTTGCCTGTTTTTTCAAATAGCAAAAACTCTTTTTTTATAATTGATTTGGAAAGCACCACAGCATTAGTTGATTCACCATTTCTCGAAACACCTTTTATTGCTCTCTCTAATTGAGCTGCAAAGCTGTCTTGTTCAGTTTCTGATTCGCTTACGCCTGCTTCGACAACTTCTGAATTATTTCCTGTCGAAGGTTCTGTAGTAGTGGGAACAGTGGGGTATAGACGATTGAATAAGTCTTCAGCGTATCCAATTAAAAATGTCTTGCTATTATCGGTAAAATAAGCACTCGCTGTCAAAGGATGCCGCTGCCGCCTCGCATTTACAAAGAAAGCTAAGCGTAAAAATGATTATTTAAACTTCTCGATGTCTCGACTTTTCTCGAGCTGAATTTCCCGGGTACGAGACCGACCGATTTCCCGGGAATTCCCGGGACGAGAATTCCCGGGAACAAACCCTAACTGAGAGGCTTACTGACAAATTTACTACGATGACTGTAACTTGTGTAACAATGCTATTTTGAAATAATAACGAGTATTTTCGCCCTTATTTATTTATCATCACTATCATCAGCAATAGCTTACTACAGCACATGCCCCCTCTCCGTAACATAAAACATACCTTATCTGATACAAAGACTTTCGATGTCATTTATAGTTTTCGAGAACATACATTACATACATACACACATATTTTTTGCAACCGTATTTGGAACTCGACAATTCATTAACTAGTCAAATTTTACCAAATTCTAACAATATCATATTCATACATATCAAATTGATATTAAACTTTTTAGTCGGTTAAAACATGCTTATATATAAATAAATAATAATTAAGTAAATAAATAGGACTTTCATATAGCGCCATTTAGCCCAATACTAAGCAAACAATTTATATACACATTAACATACGTAAAACTCGTGTCACTTTCAGTTTCATAATGTTCTATATCCAGGACACCCACACCTAAATCTAGATCTAAGAGAAAAATCGTGTTCGCGTTTAATTTTATAATTTACGAGAGGTATTTTAGGAACTAGGATTATAAATATTCTAATGAGTCTTCTAGATGCTCGTTTTAAATGCTCACGAAGTTTTAGGAATGCGATTCATATTTTTCTGTCTTGTTTTCTGTGTACTTGTCATACTGTTCAGTTCAATTATCTCTGCAGTAAACTCATTAGTTCCTAATCACAATCCTAGATGGCGCTAGTAGTCGAATTAAATCACGCTAACTTTTCGACTGCAGAAATGTAACTGAATTTCGGATGTTTAATTCAATAATGGACCGTAGCGATTATATTCTCTTGGATAGGACCTTATAAACTGGTAAAGAATATAACCGCTACGCTAAGTTTAATCATCAACACCCCCCTTCCTAACCTATTATAGATTAGCATTTTATTCATATTTCACATACATTACATATAAACGTACTTATGTATATGAAAATTTCACTGTGGTATTCCAATCAAAAAGTCGTAAAAAGACATCTTAATACCACATTTAAAAAAAAACAATATTTGCAATACCTATATAAACATTTTCTAGTTTTCTAAATCTGATATTGGCTTCCAAAACACATTTGCCAAATTTTGTGTGTGCAATGTGCGTGTTTATCCACGGATTTCTCAGAAACCATAAATGATATCAAAACGATTAGTTTGCGTTCCAGTAGAAGTATATGAACTATTTCTTAGAACTTGTTGAGAAGTGGAAGTTCTATCAAAATCTGTCCAATCTTCTTCTTATCGAATGAGAGTGGCCAACTCTGGTGTCGAGAGTTCATCAAGCCGCCCTAAGGGCTTCTGCCATGGTTTGCTTCTGTCCAATACTTAGCCTTAATTCTGTCCTAGGAAACGCTTTTCGTCTTTGTACTTTCAAATATCTTACACGATTTCTCCCTACATGGTTTTACACGGACCCCTAGCGATGTTTTTCCAGAAATTTATGGGGTAATTTGTCTTTCCCGTATTGGCAAGTTTCGTCCAATTAAGGGGAAATCTATGTGTGTGTTAATTAATGGACGTAGAGCAATATTAGGTAAGATTCATTAGGAATTGTGATGTTTTGATTATGGAATATGTGTGAGGAAAAATATTGAGTACGTGTGAAATATTTTTTATTCTCTTAGGTTAAAAAGTTATATATTTTACGATTGGATGAAAACTGATATAAATTGACAAATGTTAAAATACTTTACTAAATGTTAGATAAATACTCAAAATATCATTTAAAAAAATATGAACAAAATAAACTAAAAATACAATAAAAAAGGGAAAACTGAAGCTAAGTAAAAATATACTCGTATCTCACCTAAATACTAACCATAATCACACTATGTTAATAAAGAAATTGAACTCTTATGTTTTCTCCGTTAATAAACGCATTGTTCATAAGAAAAAAATGTTAGCATAACATTAAAATGTTGACTATTTCCAAAGAATTTAGTACTTATTTTACAAAACTTTCCTTCCCATCTCGTGCCATCGACGCATCGCTCGGTTCTTCATCAGGATGCAAGGTTTTAGGTCGTATTCTCGTGCTGCAACATAATTATATTAGTTACGGAAATTCACCGATATCCGCCTGATTTTACAATGTTAGTTTCATATTTTATTTAATAAAATAACAGCCGTTTTACATTGTTACATTACACTTTATGCTGAAATTATTAACAATGCGTCGTTGTCACTTTAAAAACAAGAAGTTCTCTTTTGATTTTGTACAAAAGTATGATGATACGAGTACCGTTCGTGCATTGATAAAAAAAAATACGTCGATGTAAGTAAAAAAGGCTACCATGAATTTCTTAAAAAAAAATGTTTCTTCTCTTATGCGCTGTGGTGTGATATCCAAGACGATTGATTTTTCTCCATTTACTTTTTAATTATCAGTATTAATTCTCATCCAAAATATGGATACTAAACCATTTTACCTAGGTACCAATTAAAAAAACATGACCAACAACTCTTTCAAAATCAACACCTAAATGATAATTTCATCAGTATCTTCCGAAGAGCATAACTCCTGCATCAGAATAGGTTCCCGCTCGACGGAAGCGATGTTGGCTCAGCTCCAACTTGGTAGCCGCATCGTCGTGATTATGTGTTGTGTCCGATATATCTATACACACTTGTGTGTTGTGTGTCATGGATGTGTGTATGGCTAGTCGAAGTCCGCGGTTTCTCCCGCTGCTGTCGGGAAAGAATTGCGACGGAATAAAAAGTACCTACCCCAAATTAAAACAGTTCTTTGTTACACAGTCAAAAAGTTATGTGACATAATTAGGCTCAAACCTGACAAGCAATTAACTTAATCTGTAAGGCATATAATAACTTAAATAATAACTTAATCATAAGTAAGTATAACTTACGTATGTATGAATAAAATTGTCACACTCGCTACCCTATACTATCATCATGTCAAAAATCAGGATGACCTGTCGGACAGTTGTGGCGTGAAAGAGGAGAATAAACAGACCAAACAAACACACATTTGCTTTCATACATATTCTGTATGATATGGTTTGATCGCTATGTTTCAAGTTTCTAGATTTGTGTGCTAAGAATGTAGGGAAAGTAGTGGTGTCCTGTGATCTATTCGAAGTAAGGCTATAACTGTTAAATAAAAAAAACGTGAAAGTAGATCAAAATAGGTCAATCTGTGTCTTCTGAAATGCCATGCAAACGTCACTTATAACACCTTTCAAGAGAATTAAAACCATATTTGTAAAACTACTGCATTGCTATCTAAGAAGTTTTTTCTATAAGTTTTTTTTTTATAATTTTACAGCTTTTGTCTGGCATTTAATGTACAATTTTGTCCAACACCGACCTTTAAAAGCGTGCCTTAAGAGCAGTGATTGTGCAAAAACAACAAAAAGATGTTAATGCCCGATTGTGCTTACCGAAAATTTAATTAAATGACTTGAAGGCTTTTAAGCTTTTTCTAACTAAGAGATTTTTATCTTAGAGTGGGTTTAAAAAGGGTTGTGATAATTGTCAGGGACAATTTAAACGAATTAGAGCCTTAATAGGGTAGTTTATATTTACAAAAAAATAGAAGAAAAGAAAAATGGTTATAGTTATGTAATGTAATAAGTTTTGGCTTCCAAAATCGTCAAAGTCGAGGGTCCAACCTGGATGAGGTCTGCACAAGATCGACGCAGATGGCACATACAAAGGGAGGCCTATACCCAGCAGTGTGATCGCAAGGGCTGTGCTAGGCTTCCAAACGGATGGATCAGTTATGATAGTTTTTTTGCTGCTTGAATGCTGATTTTGCGTATTAACTCACTTGCAATATTATAGAAAAGAGAGTTTTACTTATAGTGATCGTCGCAAAAAACAAACATACAAAAAAACAACATCCAGGGCGTTACCGCGCAAGGGCCGTTTGTCCGTCATAACGAGAAATCGTATAACTATCTCTAAGGCCCTTTGGGCAACTGGACAAGAGTTTGCCACATTCACACAAACGTACATACATAGGTACTTTTTATATTTATGTTCTTATAGTGGTATTAGTAGTGAGTGACGCAGCAAAGCCCGACAATGTTTTGGCATTTCGTTTCTCAATGAACAAGATAAACACAATGATAAGTCAAACGCTTCCCATTAACACAAACCATCATTAATGGTTTTCCTTTAAAGTTGACGGAACAATGGTAGAATCTAAACATCATTAGTAACCATTGATTTAAAACTTAAACATAATTGTTCGATTATTATTAATTTACCGGTTTATAGTACCGTTTGGTATTGTTGGGATTGGGGTGATAAAATGGCGCTTTAGATACGTAACTTATGTCAATCTTCAAATAAGCATACAATAAGCAACATATTTATTTATGTAACATTTTTTAACATATTTAATGAAATAACAGATTAATAAACGACTAAATGATAATATGAAATTAGTACAGTGTACTTTCAATATGAAACAAACCCAACCAAGTAAGTTATTTATAATATCTTCAAAAACTTTTTTATGCTATTCACTTATTTGACATCGAACAAAATTTACATAATTCAACACAATTTTTGGGACCGCTTTCAGTTTACATGACTTATTAAAAACAAATCAGAAACGCAAAAAACTAATGACATATGCAATAAAAACATTTAACTGCTACTTTCTAATTGATTTAAAACCAAATCCCCATCACGTAGCAATCACACCAATAATAATACCACAGATTCATTGTATTAAAAAAAACTAATATACACTAGTGATGGGAAGTAACCAGACTGTCTGGCGTCCATCATTCTCTCAACATGTCACTCAGATAGTCACGTAATCGTAGCGCTAAATTATTTAAATTGGCGACAAATATTATGGTGAACGGTTTTCGTCAGCTATTTTAAAGATTGAGAAGCAATTTTTATTCGAAAATAAATTGACAATATAACATTATTTATGATTAAAATTTGAAAGTTCAGAAGATTTTAATCTCTTTCCTTCCTCAAACAGAATAAAATATTTTGAAGTTAAGCGTAACATTTGGAAATTGTTTTAGTATCATAAATCATGAGTACGAGTAAATTTAAGGTAAATAGAAAGCAAGTAAATAGTTCGACTGAGAAAAATCATTTACATTACATACATGTATTATGTATTTATGACATATCAGTTGCGATATAAAATTTTGTGTTTTTTTTTTCAACTTGAAAACGTTTAAAGGTTAGTTACCAATTCACTAAAGTCCTCAGTTAATGCGACCACTATCCGTCTGTGATCTGTCAAATCTATAAAAAAGTGCTTTTAGATTCGTTGCCAAGAGAACTAGCGCTTGAGTGTTCACCAGCTGATAGTATACTATCTTATATAATGTGATATATGTTAGAGAAGTATTTGAAGATTTTATATTGAACTATGTAATGTCAACAGCTTCTCCCGCGTGTTTCTGGGTCTTATCGGCATTGTATTATTCAAATATACCTACTATTATAATAAATATTGTTTTTATCCAAATTGTATTGTTGTTAAAACCCAATTTTAAATCGCGAGTGTCATTAGTTACAATGATATCAATGATAATTTCAATAAATAATAGATTTCCAATTCATATAGGCCCTTTTAGTGGTCTAACAGTGGTACCTACAGTTTAAGTTAAATATAAAAAAAATGTTGTAAAACCATGTCAGAAGCCCTTAGGATGGTTTGTAAACTCGTTTGTCACTCTCATAGATAGATGGATAAATAGATAGACAGAACACAACACACGAAATATAAAAAAATACATTGAAAGATTGTAAAATTTATTTAGACTGCCATACTGCTATTATGTGCCACAAGTGGCGGCCTTATCGCTAAAAGCGATCTCTTCTAGGCCTCCAATGGATGGAGAGCAATACAGGATTATAACGGAAGACGCTTTCATACGATTTATCTCTACATATAATAAAGCTGTAACCGGTCGGTGTCTATTTGAAGATAATTGAAAAAAATAATTGTTGAGAGGTCTTCATTGATGCAATAGAAAACAAAAATCATGTTTCAAAAAAAAATCTTTAATATTGTTACTAACATAAGGTCAAGTTAGCAGCATTTTAGCGCCCACCAGCGGGTGGGCTGCGGTGCGGTCATCATAGCTTTCAAATCATGAACAATATTGTTACAACACCTACTTTTAGTACCTACATACTACCACACAATACAGAGTACACTACTACCTACCTACTACCACATCTGTAGGTGTAGGTTAGTACTTCACTTGCTGCGTCACGACAGGTTTTAGACGAAATAATGAGTGACGAATGTATATCTGAAATTGTGAGTATTAAGGTCGCCGTACGGTCGTGGGGACGTACGGAAAACTAGGTTTTGTAACTTTATCGGCGCCTTTTTGCGTTTTGTGCGTACTATGACAAACACCCAGACCTACACACGTGTCATTATATGCACGGATTATATTAACGGATTACCATTACCGCATTTTGGTCACACATCCAAAGATTTAGGTATTCGCACGCGAATACAGAGCTGAGCTGTCGTAATTTGGACGAAGAGACAAGTATACATAACCTAATCCTAACGACTAAGGCTTCGTTCACACGCCATTGTCCTGCACGGTTTTTGTAACTAGTTCCGGTAGCATCGTTTCAGAGCTAGTTCTAATCCAATAGAGATCTCTACCTTAGGCCACAGTGGTCGGGTATGGCCTCAGGTATCCTAGTGGTCAAATTCCTGACTGTACAGTGTAATAAAAGAAATAAAAAAAGATATCTTTATTGAGACATACAAACTTACTAAATTTACATGTTAAGATTGTGATCCCCATCCGCAACTCAGCCTAATGCTGATGGCACAGAGCCACCAGCGCTGAAAGGTATTTTTATTCATAAAATTCAAGCTTCATTTCTCTCTCTCTCTCTCTCTCTATGAGTCGTATTTCCTCATGACTGAGGGTCGTGACTCCCCCGCAGGATTAATTCGTTAGGGGAGTTCTCTTGGGCAGATACATCGTGGTGGGCGCCCAGGTCCATTCACGTAAAACACATGTCCTCGGATATTGTGGTCCTCAAACATGTCGGTTCCCTCACGATGTTTTCCTTCACCGTTAAGCAAGTGCAAATCCACACATAACTTGAAAATACAAGTCATTGGTGTAGGGCAGATTCGAACCAGGGTGCGTCTGGATGGAATTGCGGAGAAGTATTGCTCGCTTGCCTGCGAAACCCGTCCTTGCCGAGGTGAAGGGACATCGTGGTAGGTTTTAGTCGGTAGTGGAGTCTTATTAGCTCCGAGCCCGACATACCCCGCTGCCGCCTCTCGGGGGGAGTGCGGGCTTGCGTAAATGCATTTCCTCCACGAAAAAAATAAAAGTGTGCGTCTGGATAAAAAGCAGACATTGGTACCGCTGAGCCACACTCGCTTACAAGCTGTTGATAAATAAAAGCTAGTAAAAACCAATACAAAGGTGTCGTGACAGTTCACAATATAGTGCAAATGTCAGAGGTCAATGAAAGGTTCCTCAAAAAGAATCCAGGTCATGGAAACAGGTGCTAGTGCATGTGAAATAAATACTAAAGCACTGCACTTTATTATTATATTATATACTTTTTGTAGGAAACTAGTGGGTGCTCGCGGCTCCGCTCGCATTAAGAAGTAAAACTTGCATCCCCATATTTTCCCCCTTTTAAAGTGGAAGTGGAAATCTTTTCTTAGCGGATGCCTACGTCATAACATCTACCTGCATGCCAAATTTCAGCCCGATCTGTCCAGTGGTTTGGGCTGTGCGTTGGTAGATCACTATGTCAGTCAGTCAGTCAGTCAGTCACCTATGAGTTTTATATGTTTAGACTATAGACTATGGTGGTTTACGACATAAAGAATGCCATTGTCACTGAGTTGAGGCCCTATAATAACACCAAATATTACGACGATCCTACGCTCTGTTACATCTTGAATATTTTATAATTTACTAGCGGCTCTGCCCGGCTTCGCACGGTCAAATTTTTCCCGCTTTTCTTTTGAAATTTTTCTTGAATTTTCTTTGCTATAAACCTCACGGAGCTCGAGACCTTTCCAACGAATGCAAAACCGTGGAAATCGGTTCGTGCGTTCTGGAGTTAAAGCGTCAGGAAGGAAAACCCGACTTATTTTTATATAGTAGATTAAGTTTGTCAACAATTTAAAAAAATGGTTTGTTCTGACATTTTGGAAATTAGCAAAAATAATGCGGGGGCTTATACAAAGTTACAAACCCACGATATCTGTAGGGCAAATTGATAGCGAATTTCTAACCTTGGTAGTCAATTAGCAACCTTGGATTAACATTTTTCTCTTCCGAATTAAAGAGGATTAAACATTTTAATATTAAAACTTTCGTGAGACCGTTTATCAATATGTTAACTAAACGGTTTGAACGTTCTGAAGATGGGTGTCATTACATCCGAAACGCGTAAATATCATACTCGAAATACACGTGAGTGAAAACCGTTTAGTTACCATATTGAGGATTAAACATTTGTTTATTACTCCTAAAAGCGAGAGCTATGATTTGTTGTGATTTATGATACGAAATCAGATGATTTTGGTTCTGATTTTGAGTCAAAAATATTCGACTGTCGCACTAGCGGAGAAATCCTTAAGCTATATTAATTCTACTCAAAAATAACTAGATACTAATTTATTTATAGTCTGTAAAAAATTGAAGTCTATATAATAAAATAAAAATAAAATAAAATAAAATTTGTTTATTTTGCATAATTTCGTTTTACAAAAACATATTGGAGTCCAAAGCCTCCCGAACTAGTTTTCACTGTGTCTCGGGAGCCGATAGCTTCTCCCTGCTTACAATAAAATTAACACACAAATAAACAAACAAATAAACAGAATGCCAAAAAATTAATTAAGAAATGATAACATTTAAATAAAAACATAACAAACATTAAGATTTATCAAACATAATAAGTTTTCTTAACCTTGCATATTTTTATAAAATACAAAAAAAAACGTTATGTTTATAATATATACGAGGCGTTGTATATAAATACGAGTACATAATTTGTTACATATTCACTCATTCTTTATGTCTGTTTGTTTTAGGTAGATAAAATGTATGTTATTATGATACTGGTATTCTGAAACGAATAAAGATACTGAGAGAAAATGTATTAAGGAAACTACAATAAAGAAAGTTCGGTTAAGAGTGATCTGGTTTCAGAGCTTTCGAACTACCCTAATAATCTCTGACATGGTTTTTCAACAAACCGTGTCAAAAGCATTCAGGGCGGTTTAAAAAACTCTCAATGTCAAAGATGTTATACGGGTTTACTTTTTAGTGGGGTTGAAACGTCTGTTTTCTATACGTAGTCTTATTATATGTTCTGAATATTAAATACTAAGTACCTTAAATACCTACTTAAATATAGCAGACATTAATCCTATTTCCTCTAAACGGTTATTTTAGACCTAACCATAACACATGCACTATCTATTTAAGTAGTTTTTGTTGATCTGTGCCATTGCCAAGGAATCCGCCAATTGCGTAATACGTCGGTACTTGTCATAGACAATATAACACTAAACACCTAACTTTAGAACCCGTTTAAGATTATATCCAGGGGACCTAACCAAAACGCGTATCAAACGAGAATTAATGTATAAAAAACATCAAAAGACCAACGTTACCAGGCGAATTGTTCGGGAATCCTTAAACGTGATCGTCTTTTGTGAAGTGTGTTCTTTTGAATAAAGAAACCGTACATGTCGGCAATACTTTACTTCGCGCTGTGTGGTATTTTAAGCGATTCTAACCGTTTCATTCATCGTGTTATTCAAATTATTACTAATGTATTATTAACGACACAAGCGTTTGCTTAGTTTGGGGCTAGACGGCGCTGAAAAAAAAAGAAAAATTACCAGATTCAATAGAATTATTGTCTCTCTCAGCTTGATAGTTTCGCCACGATAAGTCACCTTGGCAATAATGTCAATTTTACATAAAATGCATTTTGATGTGAACTAGTAAAAATTCGCTCGCAAATTATCAGTATGTAAAAATGCTTAAATACGGCACGTGATACTTGTAACTGGCCAATCTTCTTCGTCTTATCGAATGAGAGTGGCCAACTCTGGTGTCGAGAGTTTTAAAACCGCCCTAAGGGGCCTCTGACATGGCTTATCAACTGCCGAACTAGACAAACAACCGGGACTTACAATTTAACGTGTCATCCGACCCACGGAAGCTGGCCAATAACAAGAGCTTATTTGGCATATGTGTTTCGAAACTTATCTTTGCCATGACCATATGACCAGTCTATTAGGCGTAATATCTTTGGCACTTATCTACGCTTGTGAATGAGTTAACTATTGAAATCTTGTGATGAGGGAAGCTACTAATATGCGGTTCTGTACACATTTTATTAGTGAATTAGTGACAATGGTTAACTTAATAGTTATTAATATGGTCAATTTTAGCAAACATAAAACTGTGTTGGACTAAACCATAGCTTTCTGGATGGTAAGCAGTAGTTTTAGCCTTAAATTCAGTGTGCATAGTATTCAATAAGAACCCGGTTTACCAGGGTAAACCTAACAATACCCAGAGGCTCTTAATCCGAATTACACAATATGAAATTCATATCAATTCGGGCTTTAAATAGATAGATAAATTCTTTATAGATACACGCGAAATAAAAAATATACAAAGAAAGAGATCCCCTCATCCCTACTCCTACTCCTCCTCCTCTGAGGCTTTATCCCCTCATTCACGCCACACACCTAAGTTTGCCTAAACATGCCTGGAGAATGTTAGGTGAGGATAGATTATATAAAAATGTCAGTGTTTGAAGTACCTTTCTATGACTTAATAACAAAATTAAAGTTTTTAAGAAAAATCTTTCACCTTGTTAAGTTACATCTAACCCAAACTTTCGGCTAGATGTCGCTGTACAGTATTAAAACAAAAACACAGTAACATTGCCTCTGCGCCATTATAACAAAATTGTTCTGAAAAATTCATTTTAGGTATATAAGTTATACATAATATATAGTAAAACTGGGAAGAAGTTTGTTACATTTTAAGCCTTTAAGCTTTGTATGTAACAAATTTGTTAAATTTCTTCCCCGTTATATATTTCTTATATACATATATAAAAATGAATCGCAAAATGTGTTGGTAAGCGCATAACTCAACAACGCCTGGACCGATTTGGTCAATTCTTTTTTTTTACTATTCGTTGAAGTTCAAGGATGGTTTTTACGGCGAGCAAAAATCGACAAAATGCCGGAAACTCCCTAAAAACCGCCCTTTTCTTTTTCCCATACACACGTTTTCTAACTAGTAAAAGAGTCAACAGACAGGATGAAGTCCGTTGGGTCCGCTAGTAATGTTATAAAACTTATTAACCTATAATGCATTTATAACAGACAAAATATCTTAAAACTTATTCTGTTATCGATTTAAACTCAAACCATTTTCTTGGAACATCTTCTATACTCAGATTTTTTACCCTCTTTAGCTAATATGAATAGACTAGTAGGTGCTCGCGGCCTCGCTCGCATGAAGAAGTAAAACTGGCAGCCCTATTTCACCCATTTAAAAGTTGCATTTCCAAATATCCTTTCTTAGCGGGTGCCTACGTCATAACATCTACCTGTATGTTAAATTTCAGCCTGATCCGTCCAGTGGTTTGGGCTGTGCGTTGATAGATCGCTATGACAGTCAGTCAGACCTTTGAGATTTATTTATTCAGATAGATAGATGGATTTCCGAAAACTAACGCCTGTTAAATTTAACTTCCTTTATTAAGAAGTCGGTTTAAATACGAGATAGCCGCTCCAGTACCGCTGGGCAGCGTTCATGACCTAATATTGCTGGCAGACTGACAAACTATACATATAGCTGTATATATACAGCATGAGTCAGCGCTGAGGGAAGTAGGCAGGTTTGATTTGTTGGTGATTTGAAGGAATTAGCCGTGAATGTGGTGTAGTGTACAGAGACATATGGGATAGATCTTAGACCTTCTATACATATCATATAACTGAAGAGGGTCGGAAGTCTGAACATTGAAGATATATAAAAAAAAAGTTTGGATAAGTATACTTAGAATAGATATCAAACCAGGTTCCAACAATTTCGAGAATTTTTGCCTATTTATCTGTTTCTCGGTTTATTTAAACGCTCATCACGCAACAACGGCTGAACGGATTATGATGATATTTGATATGTAGGTAGTATGAGGTCTTAGAAGTGTTTAAGGCTACTTCTTCTCCTGAAATAATGCGAGCAAAGCCGCGGGCGTTCACTAGTAGATAGTATTTTTGCGACAAACAAAAAAATAGAAAATGTACATCACAAAGCTATATTGCCACAAGAGGCACATTTATCGCTAAGAGCGATCTCTTTAAGGCGACCTTTGGATGGATTAGATCAAATCTTAGACTGAGTTGCGGCATTTTTATAGAAAACTAGCGGACCCGACAAACTTCGTCCTGTCTGTTGATTCTTACTCTTTAGTTAGTTAGAAAAGGTTTGTATGGGACAAAGAAAAGGGCGGTTTTTTTTTTCGATTTTTTCTCGAAACTACCACTTCAACGAATATTAAAAAAAAAGAATTGGCCAAATCGGTCCAGGCGTTGTTGAGTTATGCGCTTACCAACACATTTTGCAATTCATTTAATATCAGAGGATAGAAAAGCGATATCTGTCCTGATATACTCGTACCTACCATGAACTAACTTATAATGTCAACATAGTAGATGGTAATCTAGGGATGTTCTGTGAAAAGCAACGGCACGTCAGATGTGCCATTTCGTAGGAAAGCAATCTACCTCGTTACAGAGTTATTTCCTCAATCTCAGCGCAGTCACAGCTGACGCTTGCATAGATCTATTAAGGCCTTGAGCAAATTTGAGGAAATTATAAAATCCTGATTTGTTGACGTCTTTTCTTATTGGGTAAACGCACTCCATCTTCAGCCATAGTAGATACTTCTGTTTTCAGATGTATTCCTCCAGGGGTAATCTATTGTCACTCGACAACGCTAACCCGTTTTTGTCAAAAATTCTACTCAGGCTCATCACTTTTGAGAGGTCGTGTCGTGTCGTGTCGTGTCGTGTCGAGTGGACCCACTTGTGATTTTTAGGTCCTGACGGATATGCTCATATATAGGTAGATTATGTAATTCATAATCATTATGTATACATATTTATTTTATCAACTGGTCATGTTTTGTTTTGGCACTACTCAAAAACCATCCATGGAAAAAACAAACCAATGATACCAATCAATCGACCTTTAGTATTTTCATTATTTTATAATAATTACAACGGTTACATTTTTATTTTACGAGGAAGAGTAAATGTTTCCACATTTATTACAGAAGACATAGAAAATGTACATCAGAAAGCCAGCTACATTGCCACAAGAGGCAGATTTATCGCTAAGAGCGATCTCTTTAAGGCGACCTTTGGATGGATTAGATCAAATCTTAGGCTGAGTTGCGGCATTTTTATAGAAAACTAGCGGACCCGACAAACTTCGTCCTGTCTGTTGACTCTTACTCTTTAGTTAGTTAGAAACATCATTGACGAGACATTTTGTTTTGAGCTACAATTCTGTAGTAATGGTTATTCATACTTTAATCAATATTTTATTTGTAAGTACATAATTCCTTAAACTTACAATCGTAATACGTCCATGCCTTAATAAACTAATTGGTTGCACACAACTTTGTTGACGGATTAGCTCAAGAACTAATCTAGCTTTGAGTTTAGTTCCCATTAGAGTTATTGAGGAAACTTAGTAGAAGGAACTAACTTGAATTTGTTCCTGTAATCTGATGGAATAACAAATTGAAGATATCTGTTTATAGTAGGTAGGAGTATGCAAAATAACACAGAAATCTAATTAAACTTAACTTAATAACGATTGATTACAATTATAATTAAATAATCCGGGACAATGCACGTCGTGGGTGCTAGATAATGGATATAGTACTTATTATATCCTCCTTGAATCGTATCCCTCATGTCTGAGGATCGTGACCACCACCTCCCAGCACCTTCTCCTTGAAGACTTCTCTCCACTTCCTTCTGTCCTCGGCAACATGCAATGCACTATAGACTGTAGTGTCTAAAGTGGTGCGAATTTGGTCCGACCAACGTGTCGGGCTGCGGCCTCGGGATCGATTGCCTTTCCTCTTTTCCTGTGATCATCAGTTTTTCCAGGTTGTCGCCATCTTTACGGGCAATATGACCAAAATATTCGAGAATCCGATATACTTTACTTTTAAATTACTCACTTAATGTTATTCTAATTAATTTGGCTGCAATTTAAGACTGCCTAGAAAAAAAACAGAGAAACTCTTGGCGTGAAGATCAAATAATATGTATGTTTACTGAGGAAACAAAGCGAATGAAAAGTTTTATATGTATTACATTATTTATTTAGGATTGAAGATTGTTACGTCTTTACACAACCGGTTTAAACTATATCGAATGAAATTTATTACACACATTATTTTTTTAGATTGAATGCAAAAATGTGTTGGATTTTTTATGTTCGATCCGCTCAAGAAAGGGATGGTTTTACATGGTTTTTGGTAAGGAGATAGTATAGGGTCTGAAAAGTGACTTAGGCTAGTTTTTTCTCGACCCAACGTGAGCAAAGCAGCGACTATCAACTTGTCATAAATTAATAGATCATGTAGAATTATTATAAAAATAATAAATAAATATTCCGGGACATTGCACACAGCGCCATCTAGCCCCACACTAAGCAAACGCTTGTTATATACTGGTACAGATGTACTGGGTACTAGATAACGGATATAATACTTATATACTTTTCTTTTGTAAATACATATTTATTATACATACAAACGACCAGACTCAACGCAAGTAATTATAATTTTTTAAAGTACATAAATACTTGTGTCATGTCATGTCATGTACATAAATGTTGTAGTATTACGATTTAATCTGGCGAACCAAATAGCATTCTATTTCCCACCATGGAACTTCGCTTCTCTACACCTCATAAACTTATGATGATGAAGAGCATTCAAGTAATTTGGAACGTCATTAATATATTAAATAAATAGTTAATGTCATGTGGTGTCATAATCTTTGCGCGTGTAACAATGTCTCGGAATATTTAGACTTGTGTTTTTTATTTACACGTAATTCACAATTAATAACGTCCCTCAAGAATTATGTGTTAAATTGTCTCCTCTGATCTGTTTATAACAAGTTTTCTCACAAATTTATCGCGACATAATCATTAGAGTAAAACAGGAGTTGATGGCGGATGAATATGCATTATATCTCAGCCCTTGGATCTAAGAGTGGAATTGACAAGCTCTATTCAAGGATGTTCATTTGAATACAAGGTTATTGATAGCTGCAGGTATACAACAAACATCGCTTATCATCTGGCCATTATAAGGGGGTGCAAAAATACAAACATTATTTAAAAATATTGTGTTGAAAGCTTATCTTTGAAAGAAAAGAAAGAAAAGAAAGAAAAGAAAGAAAAGAAAGAAAAGAAAGAAAAGAAAGAAAGAAAAGAAAGAAAAGAAAGAAAAGAAAGAAAAGAAAGAAAAGAAAGAAAAGAAAGAAAAGAAAGAAAAGAAAGAAAAGAAAGAAAAGAAAGAAAAGAAAGAAAAGAAAGAAAAGAAAGAAAAGAAAGAAAAGAAAGAAAAGAAAGAAAAGAAAGAAAAGAAAGAAAAGAAAGAAAAGAAAGAAAAGAAAGAAAAGAAAGAAAAGAAAGAAAAGAGAGAAAAGAAAGAAAAGAAAGAAAAAAAATATTAACAGAATTACAGGTTTAAATGTAGGCGTATTAACAAAACCTTGAAACTAAGAAAATTTAACCTATTTTTTTATGTTTTTTTTTATTATTATACCTACTACATATTACTACTTAATACATACATACTTTATTAATGAGCTGAAAAACATTCCTTGTTTTCACGTAAACGCCACTGGATCTCCAGCGCTTTTTCGACTGAGTGGAGTGACGAGTGGGTGAAAGGGTTTGAATATTCAACACACTTCACTCCATTACCGATTTTGTAGAAGAGAAGATGCTGTTAAAAGAACAGTCAAATGATCTGATGCTATGAAACTAACTATTCCATAATGTGACGGATTTATTCAATACTAGTGGACGCCCGCGGCTTTATTTCAGGACAAAAATTAGCCTATGTCAATCCTAAGACCTAATAACCTACATACCAAATATCATGAAAATCCGTTCAGCCGTTTTGGCGTGATGGGCGTTTAAATAAACAGTGACACAGATAAACAGACAAAATTTCTAGAAATTGTTAGAACGTGTTCTACTATCAATTCGAAGTGTCTCCAAACATTTATTTTTATATATATTTAATGTTCAGACTTTCGACCCTCTTCAGCTTTATTATATGTATACATGAAGAAGACATGGTTCTCTATAAAAATGCCAAATACAAAGAATTTACCACGTTGAGAATTTGACGACAACTTCCTCCACCGTTATCGAAACTTGCATTAATAGTCAGAGATCTGCAGAAATCTGGAATACGATGGCAACATTTACTGAACATCGTAAACACTCGCAGAAGTAATTCATTGTGTAAGTTATATTCATTATCACACATCGTGATGGGCGCCTACCTAAGTTCTGACTGACACATGTCCTCGGAGTCTGTGGTCCTCAAACATAGCAATTCATACACAATTTATGTCACCTCAGGTGACCTAGTAATCAAACGTTGCTAATTAAATACTAAGGGCTTTATTACAAAACGTGGTTTAACTATTAGTCCAGGACTTACCATTGTTTAGCAAATGTTGTCGCGGTCAGTCCTTGGGTGGGTGACCAAAAAGTGGCATTCCATTCCGGGCACTTCCGTGGGTCGGATGATACCTTAAATTATAGGTTCCAGCTGTTTGTCATAGTACGGCAGTCGTTAAGCCATGTCAGGCCCTCAGGGCGGCTTTTAAACCCTCGACACCAGAGTTGGCCACTCTAATTTGATAAGAAGAAGCAGACTTGTAGCACAGCAGGCCTAGACAAGAGCCGTTTATTGTTGTAGCGCCAAACGCTTAGAAAGATTAAATGTATGGAAATCACCTAGGGTGACGCTCCCTGTTATCACCTGCAGCAGGCCTAGACAAGAGCCGTTTATTGTTGTAGCGCCAAACGCTTAGAAAGATTAAATGTATGGAAATCACCTAGGGTGACGCTCCCTGTTTTCACCTGCAGAATAGATATCAAAATTCTCAGACAACTTCATAAATGTCATCAAAAGTAGTGATCCCCGAACGATTAGAAACGGAATCGAAAGAACAAGTTGGTCATTCTCCATACAAATCATAAAAAAGAGCAAGCCAAATGCCACATTATGACAAGCGTTTCTCCTGGGGAGCGCCAATTTCGAGCGTGCTCCAAAACCTTGGCGTTAGCCTTGCGTTAGCGGATAGAAAGCCATTCAAAATGGCGTAGTGTTGTCATTTGGTGAAATATTTTGAAAAAGTTTTTCTTTTTGCTGCGATCTAATGCATAAATTTGCGATCACATTCTGAAGAAGTGTGGTTGAGGCGTCAACAGGGAAAAAAAGAAAGGCTGTCCTTGGGAAACTTAAGTGAAATGCCAGAAATTCTTTTTATTGAGAGATTTAGACTGAATAAAGACACCTTCTACCAGCTTTGTGAAGATTTATATGACCATACCTTACTACGGGGCACAGCAGAAATCCCATTGGAAATTAAGGTGAGTAACTATAATATGAATCTTTCAACACCTAGCTATTATTATTGTATACCTACGTAAAGTTATAAGGCTACACCTAGATTTAAAGATGATCATATTTGTTGTTTTGCAGGTCCTCTGTGCACTGAGCTTCCTGGCAACAGGTTCATACCAAAGAATCGCTGGTGTCACTCATCATTTAACTCAGAGAACTGCTAGCCGCTGTATCAGTCAAGTTGTAGAAGCACTAAATAGTGATTATATGGGGCAGAATATTGATCTCCGCTACCATCCACAAGTTGCCAGCAAAATTGTAGATGATGAGGATAGAGTGCCGGCTCACGCCACTGCTTCCAGCAGATTGTAAATAGATTATAAAAGTAAACTACGTAAAAGTGCTACCTAGTTTAGAATTAATATAAGTTCAGTAGGTAACATTTGGTTTTATAATCAGGTTTTTGTAAATAAAAAGCATGACATGGAATGTAAAAACATTGTTTTATTTATAAAATTATAGGCGCAATCTCTGCCTCGAGGTTTAACCTCTGCTGGTTGTGTATGCGGTCCATGTCAAGTCGCCTTTCCTCGATAGCAGAAAATCGGGCAGCAGTGCTTTCTAAAGGCGTCATCCTGTTTCTGCGGCTACGGCCTCGTGCCGGTACAGCTGCAGCTGGCGCCGATGTTGCAGCTGGAGTCGGTGCTGCAGCTAGTGTTGCAGCAGTCGTCCCTGCCGCAGATAGTGTTTGGGCCGGTGGGATAGTAGCAGAGTCAGATAAATATACTGTTTGGTTCTGTGTTATGTCACTCTTTGATTTACTTGCAAATGTGAATTACTTTTAGTAAAGCTATAATTTTATTTTGATTTACTTATTTTAATAACAACAACAAAATTTACAAGATTTTTTGGTTATATTTTTATGTTGCCAGTGGCACATATTCAAATTAAACAGCTAGGCAGTTAAATAAAAGTATCTTATATATATTTATTTATTATTATTACAGCCACAGTGAAAATACCTACTTACAAGAATTTTAAAAGCGAATGACTTACTTACTACTACTGTCACTATACTACTGTTACTGTCACTATAATATATTGTTTGTATATAGATATATATTTTATCTCTATGTATTAGTTTATTTTTGTACCTATTCAGTATGATATGTATTAGGATGTTTGTTTTTATGTTTATGTACATTATTATAACTATGGTTGTTTGTGTTATTTATTTTATCTCTTCTATTTCTATTGTAAACCACGTCCTCCGTTATCCTTTATTCATTTCTCTCCATCCAATGGTTGCCTGGAAGAGATCGCTTTTAGCGATAAGGCCGCCACTTGTGGCACTAGTATAAGTTTAATCTATTTCTTTGTATTTTATTTTTGTGTGTGTTACAATAAAGAATATTCTATCTATCTATCTATCTAAGCTCCGTGTTGGAAGCGAAATGTTTTGTTTTATTAATATATGAAATTATTAAGTATGGGAGTAAATTGTTTGCGTTTAGGTGAGACTCGTCGGCAGGAACCGTACACGTGATGCACGCCTTGTTTGTGTAAAACCATTATTCTGTGGTAAAACTAGCCCCGGTCACATATGCACGATTTATGAAAAACTTAAAACCGTCATCTTAAGACTATCTGTAAAAAAAACATATCAAAACCCGTTGAGTAGTTTTCGAGATCTAAATATGTAATATACACTTTTCGTACAACGTAAAGGATAAAAATCGGTTATTGTGGGTTATCCCTAGTAGATAAACATATACCTACTACCATCGCGGACTTTTTTGTAGACCGTTTTAAATCTATTTCTATTTTACTTATTTGTGTTGGTAAGATCTTAAGAGCCACGAAGGCCACTTTGGTTAGGAGTAGAGATGTGGCGCTGGTGTATGGAGGAACACAAAAATACTATATTTTTTTTTCAGAGTTTCATCAACATATTCTTATCTTAATAATAAATACTAAGAAGTACATTATTTTTCATTGCCCAACATATATGACTTTGGTATTTATTATCTCAACAAGTATGCCTTTGTTTTATATGTTAAAAGCATTATTTTTTATTATTTGCTACAATAAACGATTTTCTTTCCTTTTTACTTAAAATCTTTCGAACGCTATTCAAGCAATTTCGTATCTGTGAGAATAAGTTACACAAAATGTATTTATAATTTACTATTTGGTAACATTTATTTTTTATTTGACGTGAAAAGATAATGATAGTAAAGAGGATTGTTTCCATTTGCCGTATGAAATGCCAAAATTAAAAGTGACGTTGACTGTTGAATGTAGAAATGAAAGTAAATTCCATCGTTCGTTCTCAAGTGAGCACCTGTAGAAGAGATGTAGCGTACACAGGCGTAATGGGAGGTTTGCTAGCGATGGGAGCGCCAGCGATGGAGTTGGGGATTGAGCGTCCGGCGCGTTCGGAAGTGCTTAGCTCCGGTATGTTTGGAACTTGTCTAGGCCTGCAGAATAGATATCAAAATTCTTAGACAACTTCATAAATGTCATCAAAAGTAGCGATCCCCGAATGATAAGAAACGGAATCGAAAGAACAAGTTAGTCATTCTCCATACAAATCACAAAAAAAGAGCAGCCAAATGCCACATTATGACAAGCGTTTCTCCTGGGGAGCGCCAATTTCGAGCGTGCTCCAAAACCTTGGCGTTAGCCTTGCGTTAGCGGATAGAAAACCATTCAAAATGGCGTAGTTTTGTCATTTGGTGAAATATTTTGAAAAAGTTTTTCTTTTTGCTGCGATAAAATGCATAAATTTGCGATCACATTCTGAAGAAGTGTGGTTGAGGCGTCAACAGAGAAAAAAGAAAGGCTGTCCGTGGGAAACTTAAGTGAAATGCCGGAAATTCTTTTATTGAGAGATTTAGACTAAAGAAAGACACCTTCTTCCAGCTTTGTGAAGATTTATATGTCCATACCTTACTACGGGGCACAGCAGAAATCCCATTGGAAACTAAGGTGAGTAACTATAATATGAATCTTTCAACACCTAGCCATTATTATGTATACATAAAGTTATAAATCTACACCTAGATTTAAAGATGATCATATTTGTTCTTTTGTAGGTCCTCTGTGCACTGAGCTTCCTAACCACTTCCTAACCACTGGCAACAGGTTCATACCAAAGAATCGCTGGTGTCTCATTATTTAACTCAGAGAACTGCTAGCCGCTGTATGAGTCAAGTTGTAGAAGCACTAAATAGTGATTATATGGGGCAGAATATTGATCTCCGCTACCATCCACAAGTTGCCAGCAAAATTGTAGATGATGAGGATAGAGTGTCGGCTCACGCCACTGCTTCCAGCAGATTGTAAATAGATTATAAAAGTAAACTACGTAAAAGTGCTACCTAGTTTAGAATTAATATAAGTTCAGTAGGTAACATTTGGTTTTATAATCAGGTTTTTGTAAATAAAAAGCATGACATGGAATGTAAAAACATTGTTTTATTTATAAAATTATAGGCGCAATCTCTGCCTCGAGGTTTAACCTCTACTGGTTGTGTATGCGGTCCATGTCAAGTCGCCTTTCCTCGACAGCAGAAAATCGGGCAGCAGTGCTTTCTAAAGACGTCATCCTGTTTCTGCGGCTACGGCCTCGTGCCGGTACAGCTGCAGCTGGCGCCGATGTTGCAGCTGGAGTCGGTGCTGCAGCTAGTGTTGCAGTAGTCGTACCTGCCGCAGATAGTGTTTGGGCCGGTGGGATAGTAGCAGAGTCAGATAAATATACTGTTTGGTTGTGTGTTATGTCACTCTTTGATTTACTTGCAAATGTGAATTACTTTTAGTAAAGCTGTAATTTTATTTTGATTTACTTATTTCAATAACAAGAACAAAATTTACGAGATTTTTTGGTTATATTTTTATGTTGCCAGTGGCACATATTCAAATTAAACAGCTAAGCAGTTAAATAAAAGTATCTTATATATATTTATTTATTATTAATACAGCCACAGTGAAAATACCTACTTACAAGAATTTTAAAAGCGAATGACTTGTTGGATGACCGTGTTGGAAACGAAATGTTTTGTTTTGTTAATATAAGAAATTATTAAGTATAGGAGTAAATTGTTTGCGTTTAGGTGAGACTCGTCGGCAGGAATCGTACACGTGATGCACGCCTTGTTTGTGTAAAACCATTATTCTGTGGTAAAACTAGCCCCGGTCACATATGCACGATTTATGAAAAACTTAAAACCGTCATCTTAAGACTATCTGTAAAAAAAAACATATCAAAACCCGTTGAGTAGTTTTCGAGATCTAAATATGTAATATACACTTTTCGTACAACGTAAAGGATAAATATCGGTTATTGTGGGTTATCCCTAGTAGATAAACATATACTACCATCGCGGACTTTTTTGTAGACCGTTTTAAATCTATTTCTATTTTACTTATTTGTGTTGGTAGATCGAAGGCCACTTTGGTTAGGAGTAGAGATGTGGCGCTGGTGTATAGAGGAACACAAAAATACTATATTTTTTTCCAGAGTTTCATCAACATATTCTTATCTTAATAATAAATACTTAGTAGTACATTATTTTTCATTGCCCAACATATATGACTTTGGTATTTATTATCTTATCAAGGCATGCCTTTGTTTTTTATGTTAAAAGCATTATTTTTTATTATATGCTACAGTAAACGATTTTCTTTCCTTTTTTCTTAAAATCTTTCGAACGCTATTCGCGCAATTTCGTATCTGTGAGAATAAGTTACACAAAATGTATTATAATTTACTATTTGGTATCATTGATTTTTTATTTGACGTATAAAGATAATGATAGTAAAGAGGATTGCTTCCATTTGTCTTTTGAAATGCCAAAGTTAAAGGTGACGTTGACTGTTGAATGTAGAAATGAAAGCAAGTTCCATCGTTCATTCTTAAGTGAGCACCTGTAGAAGAGATGTAGCGTACACAGGCGTAATGGGACGTTTGCTAGCGATGGGAGCGCCAGCGATGGGGTTGGGGATTGAGCGTCCGGCGCGTTCGGAAGTGCTTAGCTCCGGTATGCTTGGAACTTGTCTAGGCCTGCTGGTTAGTAAGTTTAAAGCTAGGTCATTTTAGTCGATTTTCCTTTAGAATTCCTAACGTACAATAAGTGATTCCGACTGTCCATCCAGGTGGATACAATAATAGAAACTGCATTGCGGTGCTCTTTCGCAGAAACGTAACGGAAATCAATAGAGATAGGTATAATATCCTTTATTTATTCCTCTCCATCCAATGGTTGCCTGGAAGAGATTGCTTTTAGCAATAAGGCCGCCACTTGTGGCACTAGAGTAGTTTATGTAAGTAATTTTTATTAATTTTGTTTCATATGTGTGTGACAATAAAGAAATATCTATCTATAATATCGACAGATTGATTTATTAATGTAATTGACGAGGTTTTGTTTTTTTAATTTGGTGATATTAGCAAGCCAAAGTTATGTTGACATGAAAGGTTACAATTTGAAAGTTTCTGAATATCATACTTTTTGTAATGTACAATCGTACATTTCAATCATCGATTTCTGTTTTAAATATAATGGTATATAACATCAATATTAATCCGAGAAGGGGCCGTCCATTAATCACGTGATGTTTTTTTTGGCATTTTTAACCCCCCTCCCCTGTGGTGATACATGGTGAGGTTTAAGACTTACCCCTCCTCCCCCCCCCCATATATCACGTGTATTTTTAGACCTACAAAGAATCTTAATTTTCTACTTTTATTGAAATTAAATAGGTATTACAATAATGCCTAGACGTAAGCGAAAGGTTACAGGACTTGCAGATTGTTTATTATTATATATTAGAGTATAATTAAAGCATTTAATACACATGTAGCTAATAAATTATTTAACGCAAACGTTTTACTAAACAAATTATAAACAACCCTAATCACCTGATTCACCAATCAAGGCGACAATTAATCAAAAACCTAATTAAGTGTACTAGTGTCTTAATTACTGTGGTATTAACTTACTTACCTACACCATACCTACCTTAATGATACGGAATCCACTTAAATGAGCGGAACAAGCGCGTTTCTAACAAAAGGGACATCCTGACGAGTATTCCTGAAGAAAATTTCATTTATTTATTCAACTTTGAGTCTTATGTCAAGGCGGGAAAGGTGGAAAAGACTGCAGGGGTGTTGTAAACTCCTGTTGCCCTGACGTTTTACATTCAGTGCCGTGCGCGGCGCCACTGTCGACGGTGGGCGGCCACGCTCCTCACAAAACCGCGGATTTTCACAACAAATTTTCCCAAATAAATACCCAAAAGCACCTCAATCTGTGCTGAATACAACGCATTTTCATACGAATTGGAATAAATATAGTGATAGTGCTGTGAAAACATACGGTAGCGTCACAGAATGCTGTTATCGTTTACAAATACGATACAAAAATAGTGTATTATATGTGTTTTATGGCATGGCGGTCCCTGAATATTACTGTTTGGAGAATAATTTTGCCGTGCGTATGGCGCGTTGATCAACGTGGCTGGGAAAATGGATTTTTACGGGTTTTCCGTTTTCTAAACGGGTTTTAGACGCAAAATACAGATTCTAACTGCTTAAGTGTTTAATATAGATATGTTTGGTTGCCGTAGCGTGTAAACAATCTCGATATTGCTACGTTTCAGAGGAAAGCTTGCTATGGATTGATAATTCAGATGAATTTTCTCGGAATGTGATATAATTTCTTCGTACCCAACCTGATTTTCCGATAATTCGTAGAATAAATGAGATTGCTCAGTATTTCTTTAAGAAGATTTTCGCATCTGAAGAGCTTTATCTATCGTTTTTTTTTATAATTGAGTTTTTTACTTATTTTTTGTTTTATAATGATTACGTAGATAGGTATGTACTTCTGAATTGAATTAAATAAGAATAGCGAATAATGAATAATAGTTTAAAAAAATATGATAAAAAGAAATTAATTTTATTGTTGGTCTTTGGTGCAGTTGCATTATTTTTAGTAACATATTATTGTGTCCATTTTTTATTAGCTTGGGTAAATTGATAATTTATTCTGATTTAATACGTAGGTATTCATTTTATTTATCGATAAACCCATTTTTATAATATCTTTATTTACAATAATAAAATACGTAAAAACAAGGGAAGAAAAACTAATCACTACTTCTAACTACACCATAAAAAGGGGGGGGGGGGGGGGGGGCACTTAAAAAATCTTTAGAAAAGCCTAAAGATAGTCTAAGTGCTCCAGCCCACTGCCAAAGGGCAGCGTACTTAGCATACTGGCCGCATTACCACGCTGGATGGCAATACTGATACGTTGATTCAGAAAAGGCATTTTCTATAGATTTAAGCTAGAAAAATAAACAAACACACGTACTAACATTAACTTAAACTAAATTAGAGTAATAATATTCAGTAATATAAAAAAAAAACATCCATCTCTTGACCCAACCAAAGAACCAACAAATAACCAAATAATATAGGTCAAAGATACGCCAAAAACCAACATTCAAATACATGTTTAGCACATAACTCCGACTCGTTTTGTAAACATTTTAACCTGAAATAAAAATACCACTTTAGAACCTTGTCAAAAATATTTCAGCCATTTGTAAGATTTCAGCTCAAAGATTTATACGCTGCATTGCGGATTGTAACACGTATTATTATGATTGTTTGTTTGTTAAACCGACTTTCGAAAAGGAGTTCAGTGTTTCACATTGTTTAATTTAGTTACTTAATTTGAAAAACTTTATGGTTTTTCTCTTTTGCTGTGTTTTGTACAAACGATTTCCTTTTTTATAAATACTACAGTTTGTTTTTAAATACTTTACATTAATTCAATGTAAATCCTCCGTCTTGCGCCATATTCCTAATTTTCATGACTCCCCTGTAGAGTTTATTCATTAAAGAAAATCTTTTGGGTAGTTACATTGTTATAGTCATCCAAATCCGTTACGAAAGACATATTTTCGAATTGTGTGATCCTCAAACATGTCAATTTCGTCTCCTCACGCAAAACGGATGAACGGATCATCATGATTTTTGGTATGTAGGTAGTATGAGGTCTTGGGAGTGTCATAGGCTACTTTTTATCTTGAAATAATACGAGCAAAGCCGCGGCCGTCCACTAGTTAAAAATAAAGCAAAACATTCCATTTAACCGACTTCAAAATAAACAGTTTGTATAATCCGGCCTTCAGTTGACCCTGGACCGGGATGCCTCTGGCATGACATGTCACTATTCCCGACATAATTGTGTTACACCTACTTTATTGTTCCGACAACCTATAAAACTGGACGAGAAATACAGACATTTTCACAACACTATTTCTTCTACAGGGTTATTGGAATATATTGTTAAAAAAAGAACACTATCCTGATACGCTGTTTAAGCACGTGTTTTTTTTTATAATAATCAGTACAACAAATTTATGTAACACCTTCTATGTATGACAATATTCTTTGCAAATAAATGAATTTTGATTTGATTTTGATATAAATATAAACATCATATTGACTGATTTTCGAAATTTATTTTTAAATTTATGACATCACTTCCCGATACTGTTTTTCATAGTAATTAATTTTCTTGCCAAAAATTTTAGGTACTTAAACAAAAGACAATTTGATGAAATGATAAAAATGAATGTTGAAAGTAAATATAGCCAATTTCGGGTAATTTTTCATTGAGTTGAGAATTACAAAATAAATACATATTTATAAATGAACTATGTTATAGTTCAGTTATACAAGTTATTGATTATATTATTAAGGTTAGGTTAGTTTATTATATTATAGGTAAGTACAGTAAAATATCATCATCATCAGTAAAGTATAAAGATTTATTAAAACATTTTAAATTTCGCGTAGCACTCGTTGGCAATAACCCTGTAGAGTATTTGTATCTACTTAATAATATTGTTAATATTGTTTTAGTATTTTATAGGTCGTAAAATTATAATAGTATGTTCATACTTCTGCCTGACAAAATAATAGACACTTCTTCTTCTTCTTATCGAATGAGAGTGGCCAACTCTGGTGTCGAGAGTTCATCAAGCCACCCTAAGGGCCTCCGACATGGCTTATCGACTGCCGTACTAGACAAACAGCCGGGACCTAACTTTAACGTGTCATCCGACCCACGGAAGCGCCCAAAATGGAATGCCACTTTTCGGTCACCCATCCAAAGACTGACCGCGTCGACCTTAGAATATAGACACTGAGAATCTTATGTATTATTTTCTCTTCATTATAATGTACTTAATATGCTATTTTCAATGTGAAATAACTATTGCAGCGGACAGTCGTTAGATGGGTGGCCTAATACATCTTATCTTAGTGTTATTTTTTTAATCTTATGACATGTTAATTTGTAATCAACCTTTAGGAAAGTTATAAATTAATCATGAAAGTACTGTTTGACTTGAACTTTAAACATACTAGCTTAATATATTATATTTTCGAGTAAAAATATTACATTACAAATGTCATGCGCAGGTTAAAAGTACGAAATAGAAAATAGTGTAGTGTTAGACATTCCGATATCATAGGTATATCGATACTTTTTTTTTATTATCACCTTAGTCTAGTCAAATGTTAAAAAAAAACTAGACTCCTTAATATTACCATAGCTACAGTACCATATATTGTAGCGCCCGTAGCTCAGCTAGCGGAGGCAATCGCATGCGATTACCAATGTTAAGCAAAGGTCGACGCGGTCAGTTCTTCGATGGGTGACCGAAAAGTGGCATTTCATTTTGGGCGCTTCCATGGGTCGGATGACACGTTAAATTGTAGGTCCCCGCGGTTTGTCTAGTACGGCAGTCGTTAAGCCATGTCAGAGGCCCGTTTGAAAGGGCGGTTCGAAAACTCTCGACACCAGAGTTGGCCACTCTCATCTGATAAGAAGAAGTACCATATAAGGACGAAAATAAATTTCGTGCTAACATTTTTTTCCTAACTGAACCCAGCTGTCATGAACATATTTGACCCATGTATTGGACAGTTGTTATTGACAGTCGTCCCTAAAATAATGACAGATATTAGTTATCCCTTCGGGTCTAAGAGGTCAGATGTCAGCCATTTGTAACAATATATGATATGGGGTGTGAAAAGTTATTTTGTAGCAAGCAAATTATTTTTCCAAAGACTCGCACCAAGCGGTTTGCTTCGACTTTCATCGTGCGAACAGCCAAACTGTGGAACTCCTTGCCCGAATCTCTATTCCCCTTGAACTATAATTTGTCGGTCTTCATGTCGAGAGTAAACCGGTTTCTTCTAGGCAAGCGTGCTAGATCGTAGATTACAACGTTGCTTAACATCAGGCAAGTTGTAGTCAAGCGTGAGCCTATCTAACGTAAAAAAATAAAATAAAAATTGAACTCAAATCCGTTATGATATACATATAGACGTGAAATCATCAAATATAAAATACTTACGTTCACTACTTTTACTTGCTATTTAATTTATACTACTTTATTAAGTATTTTCTAAGTCACCTATTAAGTTATAAACTATTCGATTTCCGTCCATACAAAAGATCAATGTACGTCATAGAAGACATAATTACGAAACACCTACCGATCAAATATTTTTAATAAATATTTTATAATGGCTTACGCAAAAAATGTAACTACGTAGATCTTCAAGATGTTTTTATAATTAAAACATTCATTTAGCATACGTCTTTATCTTTTATCGTGTTGTCAACATTGTTATATCCGTGTCGTAAAAACAAGCATCCTACCCTTCAAGTGTCAATAAATAAGTAAGTAAATACAAAAAAAACATATAATATTTCATCTCATTGTTATTTTTACATACACAGTGTGAATGAAATTATATTTAAACACAAAGATTTTTTTTAAGTTACATATTAGGTATAATAAGATTGTTATATTAACATTTAGACAGATATCGCATCATTTTATCAACTAACGATTAGCACGGATTTCTCTCTAATAAAACGGTTGTATGAGGTAAAATCGTTATTGTACGTATTTGGGAAGGAAAAGTGATTTTGAAGTTAACAGTCCTATCACATGGATTTATCTATTATTATTATATTTATTATTTGACATATATCTTTCGGTATTTCTCGCCGTTATAACGCCTTTATTCGTTCTTATGTCGTTGTTTTCGTATATAAGCAGGAAAGTTCCTTGTACCCTTGAGACGTCGCCGTTACTAGGCTTCTATATAAACATACATACAGTATACGTTTCTTTTATACAAATTTATTCTATGATATATTAATAAATAAATAGACATTACGTACTTACTGTATTTTGTTTAACGATTATTATAGCTTTAATTAGCAAAGAAACATAATACAAAATAAAGTTTGGGTAAACTTTAATTCTAATCCGTATAACGATAATTTAGTAATAATAATAAATAATATATTTCAGTCTCAGAACCATAAATAAATGATTATGTAGCATATAACTAAGTATAAAAGTAATAAAATGACATTCGATTTTAATTGCCATTGCCAAATTTATGAGGTCCTTCAATCTAAAATGACAGTCACCTGTCATAATATAGGTTGAAGTACGTACCCTTAAAAAATCTCAGCAAAAAAATGTAATTGACACTTCAATATTGTCACTTCAATATTCCCGCTCTAATTTTCCGGGCGAAAAACGTTCGCGAAATTTCTGCAAATTACATTAACATTTTCGGTCACTGGTCTGCAGGCTGACACTCGCAGGCTTTAAAGGCTCGGTTACATGAAATTATTATTTATATTATAACTTTTATTTATATAACTGGTGGACGCGCGCGGCTTCACTCGCATTATTTCAAAATAAAAATTTTTTTTTTGTTTCTTCAAGAGTATTTTTAAACGCAATCTCAGTATGGCTAGTGTACACAATATACACCTATACACCTAAATCCAAGCTCGTCAATACATTAAACAACTCTCTGCTACAGCCCTTGTCTTGTATAACTTGCTTTATTACGAGTGTCTGAAGGACTCCCAGTATCGATTGGCTAGGACGCTATGGAGTTGTGTAGTTTTGTTTTGCGTTACTTGAATAATTATGTACAATTTTATTTTTATAATCGTGGAAGGACCTAACCATGTCTTCTCAGACCGACCGCTCTCTGTCTCTGGCTTAACGTATTGTTTCTGGGGAGTCACATCCCCAGTAATGAGGAAATACTACTCAAGGAGGATAAGAGTGTTCCTGTAGACCTTTTTTGATCCTTTTGATAACTTACAACAGGATTTTTGGTAAAAGTGCGGTTTTATTTAAATTTAAAGTACATACGTATTTTGACAGCCTAATGTTAAGAAAAAAATATAAATGTCTTTATTAGTCGTTTTGTAAATCGTAAAAGATATATCTGACGGGACTGCCATGCCATTAATAGTGAAAAGTACATAATAATAATAATATGTTTCAGACACAATCAAACAAATTGAAACTACATAACTAAAACTGACATAACCTAAAAAAAAATTTAGTGAGATTTAACATTCCCAAACACAGAAGCCAAAGATATAGAAAACGGATGTGTTTTTGAATTGCATAGTACATAAAGAACAAGGTACAAAGATATAGAAATTACATAATAACTATAAATGAAATCAGCATAATTTAATGTATAAAAGAAAAATTATCAAATCTAGTCTTTATAATACCAAAAACCATAATATCAAGTGCATAAGTGAGATCTACCCAAGAATTATCAAACGAAGAAACCAAATTTGTTCTACACGACCTACGTAATACCAGAAATCGAAAGAATCATCGATAGTGCCTCAATAAACGAATGTCAAAAACAACGGATTATAAAACGTGACATTAGTGGTATTAAGAAGAAACTTAATAAATCTGTCGACGAGAACAGAAAAAAATACTGAAGAGAAACTAAATAATAAAGACAAACAATTCATCAATAATAATATACATAAATACCTGCTAAAATATGAACCAAACGATCAAACAACACAAGTTACTCAAAAAGTAAGTGATTAACTATAAGAAATTAGCGACCTACAAAATGTGCACAGAACTGATAAATCTTATTGAAACGTGGTATCAAAGTGAAGGCAAAAGATAAAAAATCCTTGCTACAACTTAAAATGCGTCTAAACTGCGTAATTAACAACGGATAAGTGAGGATTATAAATTAAAATGATTCGAAATTGTGAAAATAATAACCGAGAAGTGAGAATGCTATACCAAAATGCATCGATATAGTAAAAATTATCTTTGAAAAGTGCGGGTAGTTCACAAAAATGCGTCGAGATTGTCTCAAGTTGAGGCTGAGCGACCCGAATCCAGGGTCTGCCAACCTCTCCTTCCACACTTCTGACTCTGATGATGAGAGTTCGGATAGAGGAAGTAGAAGCTCAAGGAGTGGCATGGAAGAACTGCCTCTGGCTGTGTCAGCTGCTCAGGTAACTTTAGAAATAAGTTGGTATCTCTATTCCCCTTGAACTATAATTTGTCGGTCCTTAAGTCCAGAGTAAACCGGTTTCTTCTAGGCAAGCGCGCTAGATCGTAGATTATAACGTTGCTTAACATCAGGCAAGTTGTAGTCAAGCGTGAGCCTATATCATGTAAAAAAAAATTATTACCTTAATTTTTGTGTCATTAGTTAAGAAAAAAATGGTTGGGTCTATGCACTGCACTGATACTTCTGTAGTATACCTAGGGCTTCGAATCCAGAGAAAATAGAGCATAGGCAAACGTGCAACATCTTAGACTGCAGTGGTGCTTAACATCAGGCAGTCTGTTGTAAAACGTTGGCCTACTCCGTGTTACAAAAACTGTGGCATTGATTTTCATAGTTGCATAAAGCGACAATTCTTTTGTTGATGTGTTGAATGCTGTATAAGTCATTTTAATAATCGAAAGCATGACTCTTTCAAACTTGGCAGTTTGTTATAAAATTTGTTTGGTTGTTATGCGTGTGTATAAAATTGATCTTTTGAAATTGTATTATTCTCCCCGTGTCCGTTTTCCCGTAAATAGTTCCAAAACTGACAATATCAAGCCAAAACGAAAAATCCCATAAACTTTACCAGAAGCTTATTTCCTTCTAAGCTAACTACAATCCAGGCGTCTTCAAATCTAGAGTTAAATGGTATGTTCTAGATAAGCGTGTTACATCCTAGGCTGCAACAATGCTTAACATCAGGCAGCCTGTAGTCAAACGTAAGCCTATTCCACGTGAACAAAAACCTCCCTTTCTTCAAGCTTTCTCACGAACCCAAATACACTGAATTTCATAAAATATGTACTGTCATGGCAAGACCAGCTGAAATGGGCTGTCATATTGAATGGAAAGGTTGCCTGAAATTGTACGAATTTGGACCCAAATATGTAATATTCTTCCCTACTTTCGGTTTCATTTTCGTAAATAATTTTGTAGATCTTTCCAATATGGTTTTAGCGTTTTGCGTGGAGATTCCGCAGCAAAGGCTTCATAGAAATATTATAGGTGTTGTTAGTTATCACCATCAAATATCAAGAGAGTCACAATAGTATGTTATTGTCACTGAAATTAAACTGGCTCTCAAAAAAGGCTTCCCAAATACACCGTTAAAATATCACAGTTTAACACATAACTCTGTAAACAACCACTATGTAATCTATTGTTGACTCAGTATTGTAATCACAACTTTCCATAACACCTAAGTTTTTACGACAACTGCCATCAAATCCCATAATCATATACTAAAGTAACAATAGCTTTTCAAACAAATATAGTCTTTATCGCCTTAGACTAAGGTGCAGATGCCATGGCAAGATAATATAACTGTGGTTTATGTTAAGAAGCCCCATTTGACATACGTTTACGAAGCAAGCTATAACAATACGTTTTACGAGGGAGGCTTTGTTTTGCTTTGAGTTGAACTAGCTTCGTAAACTTGAATTCAGTATAACTAGAGTTAGAGATTGACTGTAGCGAGTATTTTAAATTCAAGATTCTTAAATTCGATTTTATCCGCGAATAAATAAATAAATAAATAATAAATATTCCGGGACATTGCACACAGCGCCATCTAGCCCCACACTAAGCAAACGCTTGTGTCGTGGGTACTAGATAACGGATATAATACTTATATACTTTTCTTTTGTAAATACATACTTATTATACATACAAACGACCAGACTCAACACAAGTAATTATAAATTTTGAATTTCATAAATACTTGTGTCAAGCGGGAATCGAACCCGCAACCCCTAGATTAGAAGATATATATCACTATCGTAATAAGATGATATATATCACTATCGTAAATAAAATCTGATAAATATTATGTGGTTAAAAACGGCGTTATTACTCTTTTTACGTACCTACTACTGACATTGTGCAACACTCTGAAAATAATAAATACTTGTATAATCTTAACCACGAAACCCAGTTCCAAAAATTGTAAAGCTCTGCACCCATAAATAAAAATAAATTAGAGAATTGTTCCTTCCACTTTTTCTCATCTCAACCACTTAATCAGGACCCCTTATCACTTTGGCATTGTTTGTAATGAAAGGAGTTTCCGGTGAGACAACGACTTTCAGGGGTCTACTTAATATGGTCGCGAAGGAAACTGAGCTTCTAATTGGGTAAATGGAGTACTTATTCAAAGTTATTATCTTTAAAAATGAGGGTGACAAGTCTGCAAGACATTATGGGATTACTTTGGTAATTTTCTGAAAAATCACGTGGTATCCATAGCATACCTCTATTTTATAATCGAAAGCTTTTTATTATAACCTTATTTTATACTAGCTGGTGCGCGCCACTTCGTCCGCGTGGAATAGATATTACCATAAAAACGGTTCTAGTGAGTTAATCTAAAAAGATAGACATATACTGTTGCGCACATTTTGTTAGATCATTTTAAGAGGAATAATTCTTTCATACATATTTTTTTGATATCATGAACCGTTTTCGCAGCGCACGCAACGGAAGCCCTCAGAATAATTTTCCCCGTTTTCTCCACATTTTCCATTATTTCTTCGCTCCTATTAGTTGCAGCGTGATGTTATATAGCCTAAAGCCTTCCTCAATAAATGATCTATTCAACACAAAAATAATTTTTCAATTCGCACCAGTAGTTCCTGAGATTAGCGCGTTCAAACAAACAAACAAACAAACTCTTCAGCTTTATAATATTAGTGTAGATATTTTTTTATAAGTATAGATTATTCTTGACAGGCTCACGTTTGACAACAACTCGCGTAATGCTAAGCCAAGATGTAATGTGCCCTACACCAATGACTTGTATTTTCAAGTTATGTGTGGATTTGCACTCGCTTAGTGGTGAAGGAAAACATAGTGAGTAAACCGACATGTTTAACGACCACAATAAACGAGGACATGTGTCTTCCGTGGAAGGACCTGGGCGCCCTCCACGATGTATCTGCCCAAGAAAACTCCCCTAACGAATTAATTCTGCGGGGTAGTCACGACCCTCAGTCATGAGGAATACGAATCAAGAGAGAGAGAAGTAGCACTGTATTGGTAAGTATAATAATAGCCTATAACTCAGTCTACCAAATTTACAAAGAAAAGAAAATCTGATACGTGATGATATGCGTAACATATTACTTCTGCTCTGAACCAAGACAAGATAAAGTGCTTGTTTCTTATTTCCAACCCGTTTGTCTATGACTGAGTAAAATATTACATCTCAAGGGCGTAAAGATCAGTTTTTATGTTATATGTAACATGATGTAAAAAGCTTGGTATGAAGTTATAAAATAGATCTTTCTCTTGTTTATTGAATAGTGGAAAGATTTTTAAATTGTATAGTGATATGTACAAGTAAATAATGTTTATTTTGGTATCTGTTTATAATATTACAGATAATTTATACATATAAATTTATTGTCGCTCTGTATAGCCGACAAAATAGCGTTGTCGTTTTATTAAACGTTTCATGGAAATTTAAATGAACTTTGACATGTTTGTCTATAATTTTTTTAACTAAAGCGTTTTCGTTTCATTTTATTGCATGTGAACATTACTGTATTCCCAAATATCAAGTTTTAATAAATTAAAAAACCGCGATATTGAATAAAACACAGTCAACAAATAAAAAAACATAATAGATTAACTTAGTGTTTTTAATTATTAAATTTTATATTCATACCTACAACTTCCCATTTATGCAAACTCCAGTAAAGATTTCAAATACAACGTAGTATATACTCTTCTGAAACCCGCATATGTATGAAGAATAATCGTTGAAATTACACCGAAGGAATCTATAAATAATTCGTGCCCCAATTGGACGCCTTGCAGTAGGACTGTAGGACAGACGTATGTTCTGTAATTATCGTGTCTAGGTATTATTATTTGGGAAAAATTAAGATAGGTTTAGCATTTAGGGTCGAAAAATTAGGCTAGGTTTTAAAAAAGGGTCTAAATTATTAAATTAAAAATCAATTTATTTATGGTATGTATACACTTAATATATGTCACAAATATAAGATAAGATAAGATATGTCTTTAATGCACACCAAAAAAAAAAAAACTAAAAATATTATTTTAGATTGAGACAGTAGGCGACCTTCTGTTTCATGTATATCATTTCTTTTAATATAAGCATTTCCCTGTTAATTACTTTGCAAGCAGTAATTAACAACGCACTAATAAATCTGCAATTTCATTTCTTTTTAGTTTTAGACCAAATCACACGAAATTCACGACGAGAAAGAAACTCTTCCATTGTAACTTTTATCAATATTGTGAAAGCTATAAAAAGCCCTGATTCATTGTTTACAGCCACGAATAGGCAGCTTTATCAGTACACGTGTACGCGTACTAAACATACTCAAACATACAAGTTTATTTAAAACTGATATAGAGAAAAGCGTATGTTTTACTACTTTTTTGTACTGGGTTACTAATTAGCAAGTAACAATTTCTTCTTCTTCTTATCGAATGAGAGTGGCCAACTCTGGTGTCGAGAGTTTATCAAGCCGCCCTAAGGGCCTCTGACATGGCTTAACGACTGCCGTACTACAGCCGGGACCTACAATTTAACGTGTCATCCGACCCACGGAAGCCAAAATGGAATGCCACTTTTCGGTCACCCATCTAAGAACTGACCGCGCCGACCTTTGCTTAACATTGGTAATCGCTTGTGATTGCCTTCGCTAGCTGAGCTACGGACGATTCAAGCAAGTAACACTGAAAGTGTTCTAAACTGACAATACGGGTATTTGTAATTTTTTTAATCATGAGAATAAAAAAAATGCTGTAGGATCGTCTGTACCGACACTCGCAGAAGTGACTTTGTGGCTAAAGGTGGATCATTCATGCCCTCTTAGACAAAAGGCAAGTTTCGGTAAGCGTACTAACGTATAATAATAGAATAGAATGACTAATGTACGGGATTGACATCACGATACGCTCCGCGGAGTGTTACGTTAATCTGGATAATATACCTGATACATTGCATTTACTATTAAGTTCGAATACCGAAAATTGCCACTAATCTAAGGGAGCTGTACTGAAATAAGCATAATTTGAAATAAGATAAGGGCTTGTTTTTTAAACTTAAGTCTCGCACCGCCATAGCATAGTCCTCAATCTGCATCTTTTCAGTGTAAAGTTGAAATTAAAAAAAAAAAAGTAGAAAAACTTTTTAACTTCATTGTTGTTGTCAAAAGCAAAAAAAATCTCCAAAGTAACGTGTTTAAAGTAGCCTTACATTCTTAGACCACTAAAATAAATAACGTATTAGTGACGTATTCATCGCCTGAAAAAATTGCCAGTCTAATAATCAAACAAATTTAACAATACCAAAATTATAACTTAAAATTTTAAATTATTTATTTTTTTGGTCAGACATGGTGATGGCACCCCAAATTATGCGATTGTTTCCCACTTTTTTTTTAACACGAAATAAGCTTACTTTTCACTACTGCCTGCCTGATGTTAAGCAGCACTATAGTCTAACATGTAGCACTTGTATGAAGTAGTACCTACTACGTTACTTTGAAAATGACTACAGTCAACAAGCAATTGATTCTAATCTTGCTTAGAAATTAAGTAATTAACTACTAGGTAAGGAGTGTGATGCCAAATTGTCATTTAAGCCCCTATACAGCTAAAGTGACAGTACCAAGATTTATTTAAGTTGACATGTTGTATGATTACATACCTATTATTATGTTTGACATGATTTTAATAACAAAAATTTTCATTATGTTATTAATAAAACTTGACATTGTAACTTCTAAAATTTTATTAAAACTAAATGTTATAAATTCAATTTGGCGAGATATTGTAATTTGTGTAGCATATTCTATGATATTAGTACTTATACCTATGTTACAACTTTACATTATCAATAAAGATTCTTTATCTTTACCTACCAACACAATAGAATACCTACTGGTTATAGCTAGCTATCACACGCGTTATCAGCGCCGACCTCGTGTGGATCGATTGGGATATAATAACATGTCTGTCGCTCGCTACCGAACTACTGATACCATATCATGGCTATTTTAAAATGGTGGTGGGAAAATTAGGGGTTTTATAAGTTTGGTTTGACGTGTGTATTATATAGTATTTTTTACAATACAATACAATACAAAAATATTTATTGACATAATAAAACAGGTAACAATAGAGGTTATGTTGTTCTTACGAAGGTTATAATATAATATATATATATTTTTTATATTTTATACAACATTGGTAGGTGTACTAAGCCCTGTACTAGGTATCACAAAGGATCCTGTGTAACGGGGCTATAGTATAGTATCTTTGCCGGGGCCGGCTTTCTCCTGCTGTTAAAAAAAGAAATAGCAAATATACCTTAAAAGTTAAATTGGGATGTAATACCCTATACCTACTTATTTATAATTTTTTTTTTACGTGGATTAGGTTTACGTTTGACTACAGGCTGCCTGATGTTAAGCATTGCTGCAGCATAGGGTGTAACACATTTACTTAGAAGATACTCTTCAACATTGGGATGTGTACCTAACTAAGCTATATGCAGCTTTATACAAGGTGTAACAGAAGGGTATGACAATATTAAAGAGTATACATATATATCATGTAAGGAGTCATATACCAAAATATGAAAAATTTAATCGCATGTATTTTTTACCATACAAAAATTAGATAATATTTTTCACTTGATTTCGTGGCAGCCCTAGCGAGTGATCACATTTATTTCACATAAACGGCTCAAAATGCTGTCCTCCCCGCTCGATGCACAACCGAGCACGACGACCCACCGATTTATTCCAATTATTGAGCATCTGCGGTGTCACTGTAGCAAACGCTTCATATATCCTGGGGATCATTTCGTCCCTTGAATCGCAGGGAAAATCGCAATCCTTGAATTTGCGTCTCCAGATTTGACCTCTCTCGAGTAGTAGGTCGACCATCGTTGCGGGAATCATGGAAACTGCCCGTACTATGCAGTCGCAGGCACATTCGCCGAATGCATCCGTAGGAAGGAAGCTTTCGCTGTGCATCAGGTGGTCTACCGTCCACGAAACGTTGGCGATAGAGCTAACGTGCACCGTGGTAGCACCCACGCACAATATCATGTCGTAATACTCGGCGTTTGAAAATACTAGTCCAGGCATAATTATAGAAAAATAGTGAAATTTAACATTTTTAATTGAATTTTTGATTGCCAAATTAAAATTTGTCAAAAGTCAATGAACGCTCAAAATGATAAGATGTAGGGTTGCAAGTCTTAAAGTTTTAATGAAAGTTCAACTTATGATTACTCGAAATCTATGACCCTTAGAATTCTGAAACCTAGTGTGCTGTATTCTATATATACATAGGTATGTATAGTATAAGTATTGTCACACCTTTCTGTTACACCTTGTATAAACCCGGTATAATTTTTTGTCGGGATATAGCATGTATCTTTAATATGATTTTTGTTGCTTTGTTGCTCACCAAAAATACTTATTCACGCGTTACCTACAATCCTAGTTATCTCTTTATGTTTCATATCTCTGTGCCTAAAGTACCATTAATTTTAAAATGCTCACATAAATATTAATATGTTTCAGGACACAAGAACGCACGTGGTCGTCGAGCTTTACGAAACTGAGAAGTCATACGTTGAAGCTCTGGAGATATTAGTCAAGGTAAGGATAATAATTGTAGTTGTAGCGAGTGTGGCTCAGTGTTTCCAGTGTCTGCTTTACATTCAGACGCACCCTGGTTCGAATCCGTCTCTACACCAATGACTTGTATTTTCAAGTCATGTGTGGATTTGCACTCGCTTAGCGGCGAAGGAAAACATCGTAAGGAAACCGACATGTTTGAAGCCCACAATATCCGAGGACATGTGTCTTCCGTGGAAGGACCTGGGCGCCCACCACGATGTATCTGCCCAAGAAAACTCCCCTAACGAATTAATTCTGCGGGGGAGTCACGACCCTCAGTCATGAGGAAATACGACATAAGAGAGAGAAAGGGTAATAAATATATATTTTTTGTTTTACAAAATACTTTGTTAATACTTACCTAGGTTTGGAATTTTGGGCTGTTACTTTTTTTAATTCGTAAAGTTGTGCAGCTAATTTTAATGTTTTGTGTTAAACGCTATGAGCTATCTTGATTTACTTCAGGACACAAACAAACTTACAAAATATACCCCAGTACAGCTTAATAGTCTGAAGTCTTCGAGTAGTATTATCAGTATTCTCCTTACTGAGGGTCAAGACTCCCCGTAGAATTGATTCTTTGAAGACGTTCTCTTAGGCTAGTACATACGACGCAGTAAACAAATACGTTTACAAAGAAGTAGGCCTTATTAAAAATGATTTCACCAAATCCATTGCAATACACAACACATGACTGTATTTAATCTAAATATATAAAACTCGAAGGTGACTGACTGACTGATATAGTGATCTATAAACGCACAGCCCAAACCACTGGACGGATCGGGCTGAAATTTGGAATGAAGGTAGATGTTATGACGTAGACATCCGCTAAGAAAGGTTTTTGGAAATGCCACTTTTAAAGGGGTGAAATAGGGCATGCAAGTTTTACTTCTTAATGCGAGCGAAGCCGCGAGCACCCACTAGTTTTCCATATAATTTAACTGGAAACCAGAAATTCCGTGAACCAAATTAGATATCCCTCCCATGCTTTCATCTTCATAAATTATTTAAATCGTTAAATGATGACTTCATTTATCCGAAGTAACCGCCGAGTGACATAGTCGTCATATTTATAGGCCGCTGCTAGTAGGGGTGCCAGAGGACTGATATGTTATATGATTTTCAGGTTTAAAAATCTTGAAGGTACTTTTTTGCCCGTGATAATTTTATTAGAAAAAAGTTTAGTCTTTTGACAACTTTTAGTCTTTATCCCAAGAACTCAGGCCATCCCAAAGAAGTTTAATGAGTACTTTTATGAAAGCCTAACCTAACAAAAAAAACCTAACAGAAAAATATTAAGCAATTGTCGACGCCGTCAGTCCTTGGATGGGTGACCGAAAAGTGCCATTCCATTCTGGGGGCTTCCGTGGATCGGATGACACGTTAATTTGTAGGTACCGGCTGGTTGTCTAGTACGGCAGTCGTTAAACCATGTCAGAGGCTCTTAGGTTTATTAACTCTCGACACCTGAGTTGGCCACTCTCATTCGATAAGAAGAATAATATCTATGTATGTTTAGGTTGTATAATGTAATCTGTGGTATAGGTCATAGGAATGTGCACTATCTTTACAATCTATTAGACGTTAGTCAAAGATGACAATTACCTAAACAAAAAATATTGTAATGAGAAATTATTAATTCTGTTTACCAATAAGCAAATTAAAATTAAGTGCAACCCTGTTTATTTCACTCTTTAATTGCAAAAATACTACACAGTCTTTTTTGAACAGAATGGGTTAGCACTTGACCATAACTCGCCTGATAGTAAATGAAATCAAATTGTTTATATGCAAACATGGGTAATTACAGATAATCGGCGTGCAAATAATTGATTTAAAAGTCTTAAATGTGTAACATTTTGGATCATTAAGAAAGCTATTATAACGGTCTTGGATGGAGCGTGCTTCCAGTAGGAACCGATTAACTCTCACTTTGAAATTTAAATTTTCCTCCCCTCTATTTCTATTAATATCTTTGTTACAATACACTTTAAAACCCTATCCTGGCAGCCCTACAGCTCGCAGTGATTTTCCCGCTCAAATTTTCCGCAAGTGCGATGTGGGGCAGATATTGTTAGAATTTACGGGTTTTACCCACAAGGGATACGGACTTAGATTATTCAAGGTCATTAATTTATGCATATAATTTTTTTAATTACTAGTGTTGAGTCTGGTCGTTGTATGTATATTATATGTATTTACAAAAGAAAAGTATGTAAGTATTATATCCGTGATCTAGTACCCACGACACAAGCGTTTGCTTAGTGTGGGGCTAGATGGCGCTGTGTGCAATGTCCCAGAATATGTATGTAGTATATGTATATGTATTTATAACTAGCTTGTGTTCGCGGCTTTGCACGCATTATTATACATATAAAACTTCCTCTTGAGTCACTCTATCTATTAAAAGAAGTTGCATCAAAATCCGTTGTGTAGTTTTAAAGATTTAAGTATACATACACACAGACAGACGCGGAAAGCGACTTTGCTTTATACTATGTAGTTAGTATTCATCTATTTATTTATATAACATACTCTCGTAGTACAGTACACTACGGAATTCGTTCGCGATTGCCAAATTTAAGCAACTGCTATCGTGGACAGACATTGGATGGGTGACCGTAAAAAAAGAATGTGTATATCTATATATCCTTTATCAGTATTGTGCTGAATTGTGTATAATGTCTATCATGTAGAAAAACTTATCAAGTAATTGTTTCTAAAGAAAAAGAAAACCTAAAGAAATATTAATAATCACTTCACATAAGAGTTTTCAAACCGCCCTCGGGAGCTCTGGCTCATAACATACCTAATAATAACTAATATTTCAAGACATATCACACAGCGCCATCTAGCTCCACACTAAGCTAACGCTACTAAAAATAAATAATGAAAAAAAAACAATATCTAAAACTCCCACGAGTAAATTCAGACAAGCTATTACTTATATAACATAAAAATATGTATTTACTTCAAACCGTAGCTCTGCGGTCGGCAATATAATAAAACACGAATGTAATGTGTAAACTCAGATTTTATGTAGAACTGCCATAGATTTATATAAAATCGTGTAAAGATCAGAATCTGTTTGAAGCAATATTATCAAAATTGCCTATTTAGGCCAAAAAGCTAAACAATTTTGGAAGAAAATGAGGCACAAAAATAGATAGTAAGTTAACACATTAACTCAACATCCCTGTAACTGTATATATTTTCTTGTGTTTGTAAAATAAACTGTCAAAAATACTCTACGCAATGCTAAGCGGAAAAGAGCACGTAAATAATAAGCTTACGCTCATACGTTTAGTTCATACTTATACAAGAAAGGTCTGCTCTTTTAGATATTTTTCCTTTGGTTATGAAATTCCCCAACCTACTGTGTTACCACGTTACCCCCTTCGCTGACAATTCACCTTAAAGACGCCTAATACCGTTCAAAACACCATTCAATTATACCATATAAATAAGTAGAGCAATAATAATGAGTAGCACATACTGCGCGGCTTCCGACATAGAAACATGTATTTTATCATTTAAAAAAAATATTTATTATTCATATCTTTATAGCACTTGTACTTGTACAATAATGAACATCAGTGCATAAGCATATAACTTTACGAGCCATCAGAGTCACAGACGCACTTAGAACTCAAATAACACGTTGTTTGATTATGAAGTTTAATCAAAAAACACTGTGGAAGCTGCTTGGCTTTGATCATAGTGCCGAATAAATCCAAGCAAAAAATACCTACCATGATACCGATTTAAACGCTGGGTATCATGGCTTTAAGCTTTAACTAGCCCACTAGATACGTCATAAATCCTGCGGCTTCACTCGCTTTTTTTGAGATAAAAAGTGCCTTATGACACTTTAAGACCTCATACTACCTACATATAAAAAATCATGATGATCCGTTCAACCGTTTTTGCGTTATGAGCGTTTAAATAAACAGATAAACGGTAAAAATCTAAAAACTGCTGGAACGTGTTCTGTTACCGAATTAGGTAGAATATAAAAAAAAAATTAATCGAATATCTTGTATGTTCAGATTTTTTACCCTCTTTAGCTATATTAGGTACTACTGGACGCTGGCGGCTTCGCTTGCATTATTTTGAAATAAAAAGGTTTAAAACGAACATAACTCTTTTATTTACGAACCGATTGAAATGAAACAAACACTAAATATTAAGTTGAAAATGCACCAACATGTTAGTGAAAACCGTAGACAAATCAGCTGTATTTGAGTCTATAATGAACAAACATACCGACAGACAAACAGAAAAACAGAAATTTATTTTTGAAACATGATTTTTGTGTTCTATTGCATCAATAAAGACCTCTAACTATTTTTTTCCATTATCTTCAATGTACAGACACCGACCGGTTACATTTTTATTATATGTATAGAAGATAGATATAGATATATCAGTGCAAGAACCAATTTGTAGCGAACATATGTACACACAATGTTGCGTCTATAGTACAAAACGTCCATGATTCCCCCACCCTAGCTCTCCTGTCATGTGAAGGACCCGAGATGTTAAAGTGAAACTTTTCCACACAAACGGCAGTATGTGGGAGAGTTTGTATGTATAACTTGTTTTCGCTTTGATATACTTATCATAACTTTGTATGGGGAAGTAAAAAGTTTGTATGAGTGAGTGGTAAACTCTGGTGGCATAAGGTTTTAAGCTAACGTAAGAGTCTTGGTTTAAATACACTTATATTGAACCTACAATGTTATGTGTCATTCGATCTAGTGAAGCGCTCATACGTAAATTGGATTCACTATACGAGGTGTTAATGTTTCAGAAATGTTTACTAGTTCTATATAACTTAAATTATATAAAACTTGCCAATTTTCCGGTAACCACGCCAGTGAAGCGTGTGGCTTAACATGCCCAAAGTAAAATAAAGTAACTCATAATAAATTAATTGCAATTTTTAAGGAAAAACAAATGAACTTGAAAAGACGAATAAAAAACATAATAACCACAAAGACCGTCATAAACGTTTCACTTCAAAGGCATTGTAAGCTTGTAAAATTACAATAAAAATCATAATTTGAGATATTTCTGTCATATTGCCACAAAAGGGACTTTCAAAACGGAACAAAGGAAAAATGCGGTAGGTAGGTACTCTCTCAAAACATTGTATAGATGTGCTGTCTGGCGAAGTCAAATTTAATATTGACATATGCTAACATTTTACTGTTCTTAGACTAACGAATTTCTAAAAGTCATAAAACAAAAGTTATTTCATATTATGTTGTTAGCTACTTAGTTCCACGAGCTTGCTTTTATTTTTCAAGTTACCCTAAATGCATATGATAGTTATCGTAAAAGTATTACGATAGATTCAGGATCCTACTTTCTACTAATATTACAAAAGCGACACATTTCGATCACTGTTCTAAAGTTTACGTATAGCATCAGCTAATTTTTCGACATAATTTTTAACGTAAGTGCTAGCCGGTAAAGTTTTTTAGTTTAATAAATAAATAAATAAATATTTTAGGACATATCTCACAGCGCCACCTAGCCCCATACTAAGCTTACGCTTGTATCATGGGTACTAGATAACGGATATAATACATATATACTTTTTCTATAGGTAATACATTACCTACACGTTGCGGCTTGTATGTAGTTGGATTAGAGCTTGGATTAATACATAGTCTACTTTTTATTGTCGATTACCTACTAATTCACACAATTTTTTTTTATGTGTAAGGCGTATAAATAAAAATAAAAATTCTAGAGATTTGGCTTCCAGTGTTAATCATGACAAGTAGCTATGCCGTTATTACAATTGTCTAAAAAATTTACTGCTCAATACAACTAAAGCCACGCGAACTTCGTGAGACGAAACATCTGTTTTGGAAGTTTGTTCTTCCTCTTATCATTTGTATGTCCATTATTCTTAGTTGATATGAAACTGTCAAACTTGTGAGACGTTTCATTTTGTCACAAAGCTTCATTGCCTATGTCACTTGAGACCTTTATTATTAGTTAATAATAAAGGGTAAACCAGTATTTTCCGGTGATTTCTGTATAAAATATTTGTCTACATTAATGAGATCCATAGTCATAATAGCCTTGTATATTTACATAAAAAAAACATTAAATCAATTGTAAGTCATACACCTAGATGTACCTTTTGTATTGTAGCTGTAACTGGACACGTGGATTTATAAGGTGCATTTTTTTAACAGACAATCAGACATTTGATTAATGTCATCTGATTTCAAAGTTTTACACGCGACAATATAGTCTTCCTAACAATAAATGTCACATCACGAGAATTGAACCCGCACCTCTAGCTTACATAGCAAGCGTGCAACCACTGCGTGAGAAGTTGTTTTATTTCGGAAGGCAGGCAAAGAATTTTATAGCTATGGAGCGTCTATTAAGTATGACGTCGTTGCAAAGCTCATATTCAAAATGTTTGAGAAGCTTGTATAAAAGCTTGCGTATTCTGTTACGGTGAATTAAAAGTATTTTATGCGAAACTTGCTTTTGATGTTAATATAAACACTGTCATCAAAAACGTTGTCATACTCCTAATAACTTGTTACTAAAATATTCGCCTTTTTCGTTAAACTTCTTTACGAGTACCTAAAAGTGTTATAGTGCGACTTCTAGTGTCTCATTTGTTACCTAGTCAATATTGTCACCCATCTAAAACCTGGGTGTACTGTTTGACTAGATGACTGGTACCGCGTTACTATACATATAAACCTTCCTCTTGGCTCACTCTATCTATTGCGAAAAACTTTACAAAATCTGTTGTGTAGTTTTAAAGATCTTAGATACATACCGACAGACGCGGAAAGCGACTTTGCTTTTTACTATGTAGTGATAAGTGAATCTCCCTTTACAGAAATACCACCAGCCCCTCAAGAGTCCTGAGAACGCAGCCCTCCTGGACTCCTTCCTGGTGGATGAGATCTTCTACCAGGTGCCTGGCATCCTGAACGTACACCAGGTGTTTCTGGAACAGCTCCGGAGACGGCTGGAGCAATGGGACCTTCAGCAGAAAGTTGGGGATGTGTTCTTAGATGTGGTTGGTAGATTTCTCCTTAATTTTAAAGAGTTTTTGGTAACATAAACGAGTAAGTTTATATGAAAGTTGCAATCTTTGTTGTCAAATAGCCCAAGAGACATCTGACATTGTTTAACAATAAATTTACTGCACTAGTTTTGATCGATTCTTAAATAGAGGGTTAACACGATAAGATACCTATGTGATTTTGTTGAAAAAGGATACATTTTGAAAACGATTGAAAGTAGTATAAACAAGGTCTTCTAAACGCGTTTGCTTGAAGTATTTTATGAATTATTGTAGTATTTCAACATTTCTGCCATGTGTGAAAAAAACCGAGAACTAATATGTACTACAAAAATATATGTATACAATAATTCATCATACCTCTACATATGTACATTATTAATTTCATTATTCGTGTACAAAAATCTTACTAAATCCTACATCGAATATTCAAATATACCAATAAAAACATTTCCATCCACAGTTCACAAAGCCAGCCGTAATGGAAACTTACATGTCGTTCATCAACAACTTGAAGAAGGCTAAGGAGACCATCAAGACCGCTGCCTCATCACGACCAGCCTTCGCCAAATTCCTCGATGCTATGGCCAGGGACCATAAAGGAAAACTATCCCTGGACAATTTGCTGATCAAACCTGTGCAGAAGTTCCCGAGTTATAAGCTGTTGATACAGAGGCTAATTAAACATACAGGTAAATTAATATTGTATTTATGAGTCTTGTATTTGATTAATTTGTTTCGTAGGCAGTTCACACGATCTGAGGAAATGAGTAATCCGTGGAGAGACCTGGGTGATTACTGCAATGTGTTTGCTTAAAAAACCTCCCCCAATGAACTAATACTGAGGAGAAGTCACGATCCTCAGTAATGAGTTATACGACTCCAGATAAAAACCTGCCCCAAATTCTGAGGAGAAGTCATGACCCTCAGAATTAATAAAGATTAATACGAATCAAGGGATAGACGCGGATTGTTAATGAAGCTACATATTAATTTCTTTGATTTACATCTAAAAGTAGAAGACATGAAAGAAGAATTTCATAATGAAATGTTATCAATGCTGGACTCAAACTAACTTAAACCATCTAATTTTTCGTTGTCTGAGAGATATATAAAAAAAATCTTAAAAACAGGTGTTCCATCACATAAACTAATATCATAAAGTTATAAGTTCGTGAGTGTGTTTTTCATACCAAATTTCATGAGATTTGTTCTTTATTACTCTATTAACTTTAAATCATAAACATAATTCTATTAATACTTTTTACAATCAGTCATTTAGCTACCTATATCTTATTTATTTTCCAGAGCAATCCCACCCCGACCACAAGCTCCTTCTAGAAGCTCAAAAGGAGATCCACGAACTGCTAGAACTAATAAACTGCACAGAACGAGAGAGTTTAGAGCTCGAACAACAGCAACAAACTCTGAGAGACCTTGAACAGATGATTGAGGGTCTGTCTAACCTGGCCACTGCTGATAGAATGTTCCTCAGACATGAGATGGTGACGATGCCGTCTGCGCAGGGAACCATTAAAGATAGAGCTCTCTTCTTGTTTAATGATACTCTGTTGATTACTAGCGTGAAAAGACGGACGGGGACGATTAAGAAACCTATTCCGTAAGTACTTAATGTATTGAGTCAATAATTTTGCAGGAAATCGAACCAAGGCTAAAGAGGAAGGTCGTGGTAGCCAGCGACTGACATTGGGCTCCACCAGACAATTTAATATAAGGAGATGCATTTAATGGTGTGCACACTTTACAACAACATTTGCACAGACCACATCTGCTTATAGTTATACTGATTGTAGATAGGAAAAAAAAAAGTTTACTTATTTCAAGTTGTTAGTTTAACAATATTAGCTCACAAAAGTAGTTAGAACATATGAAAAACGATTGTAAAGATAGTAGTACGACTGAAAAGTTAGATAAATCCCAAAACCTACGCCTTTTTATTAAATTAAAAAAAACTTCGTTGTAACAATACGCCAGATACAATTTTGTTGCATTCAACACATACACACACACGTCTAGTGTATTTTTGAAGAAAGTTTTTAACGTCATTTTGTGTCACAGAAACTAAATCCAATAAAAATAAGAAATAAAATAGTGCAACCGGAACGCAAAATATATAAATTCATACAAGGTCGTGCAGATGAAAAACAGATTTCAAACGTTAGGATATGCGACGCGGAAAAGCATTTTAACCTTGAAAATAATCTTTGTAGTAATGATAATTTACAACTATAATTTATTAGACGTTTCGTCTGATGATTATCGCATTCTATTTAAGATTTAATATGTTTTAAAATACTGGATCAAAATAAGAGATTTTGAATAGTTTGATAGTAAATGTTGCGGAAGAATAATTTATTTATGAATTGCAGGAAACGTATGAAGAAGTTGAATTATCGATGTCAAAAGAGTTATTTTCTGTACTTACCTATAACATTCAATAGTTTTCAAATGTTTATACAAGCGAAACTCGCCTGTTCAATTAGTAATTACCAATTACTACAATTAATAAAAAACGTAAATAATATTGTTTTTTTATATACGACTAGCTGTGCCTGCGACTTCGTCCGCTTGGCTTTGAATTTTGAACCGTTTTCGCAGCGCACGCAACGGAAGCCCTCAAAGATGAATAATTTTCCCCGTTTTATCCACATTTTCCATTGTTTCTACGCTCCTATTAGTTGCAGCGTGATGTTATCTAGCCTAAAGCTTTCCTCGGTAAAAGGGTCTATTAAACACAAAATATTTTTTCAATTCGCACCAGTAGTTCCTGAGATTAGCGCGTTCAAACAAACAAACAAACTCTTCAGCTTTATAATATTAGTATAGATATAGGCTTACGTTAGACAGTAACAGTCCGCCTGATGTTGCACCGCTGTAGTAAATGATATAACATTCTTGCGCAGAATAACCCTTTTTACAATATCTACTATGGATTTAAATAATAATGTTCAGGAAACAGGACTCCTGGTTTAGTTTCATAGTGAAAATCAAAATGTGTATGAAAATAATGTGAAATTTCTACAGCTATTTTTTTATGTTTCAGGACATACCAAAGTAGTATAGCGAGTCAAATGGAGGGGAACAAATTCAAGTTACTGATGAGGATATCTTTGGCTGATCTCGATATTGTTAAAGGTAATTTTTAAAATATTTTTTTAACATAATCATCAATTTCTGTTAAATAAAACTGATTTGTGCCGAGTGCTTGTTTAAAATTGAGAAATTGATGCGGCAGATAATTGTTTTTTTTTGTATATTTTTAACTAACTATATTTAATTAAAATTGTATCTAATTTTATGCGGCCAATCCTAGGAGAAGGTATGTAAAAAGATTATCATATTATTTAATCCGCTACAATTTATATAGGATATTTACCATTTACATTCAATTCTGTGTCATCAAACGAATACTAATTAGAAATAGCTAAACCATCGTAAAAAATTGCTAATGATATTAAAGGGTATTTTTTTGTTGTTCCTTTTATACTTCCTCCGACAATGGATGTCAGAGACATTGTTAGACTAAACTTTGCTTACGCTGTTTACTTTGTTTTTTCATGTGGTCGGTAACTAATTTCACCTTTTTTTTTGTGTTCTTTTTCGTTTTGAAAATGTAAATAAATAGCAATATAGGTTTTATTAAAGGGTTTATCTTGTTAACTTCTTATATTCTAGAACATTAAACTTTAATCTACTTTAAAAATAAATAAGTAACTTCTTGGAAACTAGGTCGAGCTCCCAGATGCAATTTTATGAGATTCTATTTATTACCTGGCGCACGCTTCATTTCAATTTCATATTTTTCTAGCTTGAGGTAATTTAATAAAGCACTCGAGATTATTTACTTTGCATTTTACATGATGAAAGAACTTGTACTTATTATGTTTTAATGTGTACCGTACGTATTTTTAACAAAAAGTTTGTATGAATTGATTCAGTAATGAAAAATAGGAGTTGTATTTATTTTACTTATCTAGACTCTAGACAAGACTCATCACTAAATATAATTACGTGGTATCTTCCATTCAAAGAATTTCTGGAGTTATAAATTTAGGTTACATATTACGAGTACATAAAAACAAAATATTGTCACGAAATATGAAACCAAAGCATCTATGCAAATTTTATAAATTTCTTAAATAGATTACTTAAGAATTAAAAAAAAAATTAGGTTTCTATAGGTTTATTTCTATGACAATTGTATTTAGGACAATTGTCAAAAAAAGTTAAAAACAACTGTAAAAAACTCTAACATATCATTTATTGTACCATAGTTCCCGTAAGGCGTGATTAATTTAAATGTTATCTTGTCGAGTTAATTTTCGACATACTTATACGTAAGTGCTAGCCGGTTGTTACAATGAAAACCTATGTTTTATTTCCCAGCCAAAGACGAGAACCTCCGCAAGATAATGCACGAAGTAGAAACACTCACAGAAGACGTGAACACTCTCACACAAATATCCGAGCATGTGGCGGCGCTACACACACAACACAGCCATTTGGAGGAGATTGTGAGAGAAATGCTGCACACTCTCAATGTTAAACTGTCGGAGAGACAGAATAGTGATACACAACTGTGTTATATGGAGATTAGTTTGAATACTGCGTAAGTATAATATGTTTATTTTTAAATAACTGTAGCTTATGTTTTACTGCAACTATCTTCTTGTTGTGATGCGGTCGCTACCGAGAGGAAGAGAGTTCGATTCCGAAGTCAGATGGTTATTTTTGGTCCATTACATTTTTTATACGTTTTGTTTTAATATCAGTGAGGTTATGTTTTACTGCAACTATCTTCTTGTTGTGGTGAGGTTGCGAGTCAGAGGTCGAGGGTTCGATTCCCAAGTCAGATGGTTATTTTTGGTCCATTAAAATATGTTTGAACACAAAAAAATGCTGATGGTCTTATTTTCGTACTTCAGGAAAGCTGTTTAGTTTTTACCCACCTTCAAATGTAAAAATCTATCGACTGTATTTTAACTGTATGATGCGGCAGCCACATTTGAAAGCCAATTCTATTACAATATAGGTATTCTCCACTTTATACCAGACTGCCAATTTTGTAGGTTTCGCTTTTGTTGACCTGCTCGACAAATTCGAAATAACTATATATGTATTATATCCGTTATCTAGTACCCATGATACAAGCGCAAGCTTAGTAGATATGGGGCTAGATGGCGCTGTGTGATATGTCTTGAAATATTTGTTATCATCTCTTTGTCCTAAAACTAATCTTATTTCATTTATATTTTTCAGGAATGGACCTGAGAATCTGACGATAATATTTCCGAAGACAGAAAAAAGAAACAGTTGGGAGGAACTCATAAACGAAACCAAACAAAAAATATGTAAGTTGCATTACTTGTGAGAATCTAGTAAATCTATATACATAATAAAACTGTATTTTATCTCTCATTGATAAATAAAATGCTACGAGCATGAGTCTAAAAAAATATAATATCTAAGTACCTATGTAGTAAACAAAGTTTTGCTTTTGTTATAGATATATATTTGATTTATCTAAGCTTTATTACCATTCTTTCTTCTATCTGGTACCTGTCTGGCTAACTACCACAAAATCTGGCGCCAAGTGAAACGATTTTTGCGGTAAACGTTTAAGAACAAATTCCAAGCATGTTCCAAGCCATGCCAAGATAAGATTTATAAATAATAATTAACATAGAAATTTTATGTATATTTTTAACTTAAAATCAAGAAATGGTTCTCTATTCTATACGTAACTTTCAAAACCACAAAGCCTAGCGGACCATTGTTAAAATACTATGAAATTTTATGTATATTTTTTTACTTTAAATCAAGAAATGGTTCTCTATTCATTACGTAACTTTCAAACCAAAATGCCTTATTGACCATTGTTAAAATACCATTTTCCAGGTGTATACGGCCAGGAGCGTCCAGCCCCTGAGTTCCTCTCTCCGGTCCCTATTCGTAAGACCCGAGCTGGTCTCCAATTCACCTGCGCGGCTCCCACGCTACCGCCTAAAGGACAATCGCCTGATGTTTGGGTAAGAATCATCAAATAATCCACATACTGGCTAGCATATAGTCTCTTGCTACGCCCCAATACCTCGGGGCACATGTAATTTTAGGTATGATGTATTGCAAATTTTGCAAAGCATGACACTGGCTATATCTTCTTATAGTTATATAAAAAAAATATCGCAAAATGTTGGTAAGCGCATAACTCAACAACGCCTGGACCGATTCGGCCAATTCTTTTTTTTAATAGTCGTTGAAGTTCAAGGTGATTTTTACGGCGAGAAAAAAATAAAATCTTAATACCTTAAAATGCAGCAGGCGGTGTACGGGCGGCCCTTACATTCTTCGATCACCAAAACTACGCAACGGGTTTGATGTGGTTTTTTTAACAGATAGTTTAACAGATAGAGGATGGTTTTTAAGTATGTAACGTGTGACCGTGCAAAGCTGGGCAGAGCAGCTAGTGCTTCAATAACGATACATAGATAGATAGAATATTTTTTAATGTAACATACGAAATTAAAATAAAATACAAAGATATAGATTAAAAATAACTTATGCTAGTGCCACAAGTGGCAGCCTTATCGCTTAAAGCGATCTCTTCCAGGCAACCATTGGATATAGGTACTCTCATAATAAATATAATGAGCAAGTAAGCTATCTATTACCTATCTTTTTCGGTAACCAAGTAGGTATGTTTGTACAATATTATGAATGAAGATATTAAAATAGACTTAACACAAATATGTTTGCGTCATTATTTTTTTTTAACGGTAGCAATTACTTTCTATTTTTTTTATCAAGCTGTACTGTCCCACTCCTGGGCAAAGGTCTCCCCCAACTCTCTCCATGAATCTCGGTCGATAGTCGCCTCACGCCAGTCACTCGAAACTGACTGAGATCGTGACGCCAGCGGGAAAAGATATATTCTATAACTTGGCCCTACTACCCCCAGATAGTAAACGTATTGTTATTTCAATTTCTTAGTTCATTACTTTCGGCAGCTCAAGTAAGCCATCGAATGTAACAAACGTTCAAAATTTAATATAATAATAAATTATATGATCTGTATATGGCATGGTATGGTAAACAGCGTAAATTGGTCTGTAACGCAAAAATAAATCGTTATCGTGTTTTAATCATGAGCAGCGACATCTAGTGTCTAGTGAATGAATTAAAATGTAATGTAAAATTTTACCCAAAAGCCTATGACACTCCCAGGACCTCATACTACCTACATACCGAAAATCAAGATAATCCGTTTAGCCGCTTTAGTGTGATGCGCGCTCAAATAAACAGACAAACAGATAAACATAAGAAAATTCCAAAAACTGCTGAAATGGTTTTGTTATCCATTTAAAGTATACCCTTTTATATAATTATATTTTCAAATATCTTATATATACAGATTTTTTACCTTTAGCCTTGTAACATATATGTATATATGACGCCAAAAATATAACATATCAATATAACAGGTTCATTGTAATAAATAAAACATAATTAACATACTTGGTAGCCTAAATAGTGAAAACTAAAATCTACATAGATAATACTCATGTGCTATATACTTAAATGTTTTATACAAATAAAAGTTCTATATTCATGTCCTAGCCTTTAAATATTTAATTTCCAGGTATGTAACAGCGACGGCTACGTAGGTCAAGTATGCGTACTGACTCTGTCTCCGAAGCCTCAAGTATCTTCATGTAACGGTGTGTGCAACGCGCGGATACTGTGCGTAGCTTGCGTGCCGCCCGCGCCCGCGCTTACCCGGCAACAAACTGTTGATATACCGTAAGTGTACGAAAATAGCAATGCATTTTAGAAATTTGATATAGGTTCTAGAATATTCTTCCTTCTAGAAATAGGTAGGTGCTGAAACATTCCGATTGGTTCTAATAACATCTGTAAATTTAAGGTGGATTTCCCATTTCGGAACTTCCCATAGGTTCTAAAAAATTCCAATCGGTTTTAGAAAACTTTTGTAAAAATAGCGTGTTTCGTAAATAGGTGCCTGTCATTTTTATTATACCATACGTTCGATGTGCCGGACACGAAGGCCGGACGTGATAAATTATGTAACCTCAGATGTACATTCAATAACAATTAATTGATATGTGAAGGTATTGTAGCAAGAATTTTCTTTGATTTCAGGAGTACGAGTTCTTTAAGCAGTTCAGGATCTGTTAAACCTGGTATCAGTATATCAGACCCCGATGATAGTTGCAAGAATATACGACTTGACAGGTGCGTGGTTCTACTCTAATTGACGCTTAGACTACAATTCGTGTAACGTGTCCCTGATCTGGACATTTTCAGTGATGCTTGGAGAAAAAATGTTTGCTCTATAGTGAAAAAGCATGCTATCGTGAGTCAACTGTAGCCATTTAATAACATGATTTTTGCGTATTGTTATTTTTTATTTGAATTTTGAATTTGATACTATATTTATTGACTTTTAGTTTTATTTTTGTATTGTATAATGATTTAATTTAGACTTTTTTATGTTACTAGTAGAATTTAATTTATATCAATATTGTATGTAATTCGCTTTAAGCGGTTCTGATTATGAGAATACATAAATAAATAATAACAGCTTAGATGCTTTTTCAGTACCTAATCAAAAAAGTAAAACACTTATGAGTGGAAATTTCAAATGCAAAAATGGCAAACGAATCATTAATGGCAAAGAGTTTAAACCACTCTAATTGTGATAATTTTCCCACATTACCCAATTTAATAAAAAAAATGTATTTTTAGTAATTAAGTATAATGAGTACATACCTATCATAAGTAAAGGTATCATGTTTTTTTTTTTACAAAATATTTGAATTACGCTCCTTATAAATCACAAGCGTTGTAGTCAAATCATGATTCTCAAAATATATTGTTTTGTTTTACTTCGCAAAATAACCTAAGTCATGTTCAATAAATTAAAGCTTGAAGCGGTTGTAACTTGCATATTTTCACTTCAATTTAGACTTAATTTTTTCGTGTTTCTAAAGATTTATTTTCCTTTCTCCTTCCAGTTCATCATCAAGCGACGAAGAAGACGATGGTTCGTCGACGAGTGAGAATCAAGACGCACACTCAGACAGGAGCGCGTCTGTCAGACTGCATAGCAGCTTGATTGCCTCGCTGGGGAACCATAAAACTGGTAAACATGGAAATAATAAGAGAGGAATGAAATAAAAAATCCTTGCTGGTAAATTAATCAATATTGTCATACAGCGCCATCTATTGCCACACTACTACTTTTCTTGGGCAAGTACGTAGTGTGCACATCTGCACATACATCCTTTCACGGAAGACGCCTATTTTCGGATTTTGTGGTCCTAAAACATGTCGGTTTTATCACGATGGTTTCCTTCACCGTAAGCGAGTTCATATTCAAAACATGTCATTGGTGTAGGGCCTTTTTTACTAATTATATTCAATGACTTCAATGTTAGTAGGTACATTTTAATTTATATAATGTTCCAGGTGCCCTAACCCCGAACCACAGTAAGAGTCTGAGCTCCCCTCACACCGGTCAGAACATCCAGGTACATCCAGTCATGAAGAGCAGTTCCAACCCCGCTGTGGACAAGCAGGCTATGGGGATATCTTCCGGTGAGAATTGCATGCCATATTTTATGCTTAATCCATCGAGTTATCTAATTGTTAATGGATTTTAAAACAAAACCCAAAAGAGAAAAGAAAAAGGAAAGAAGAAAAGAGGTTGTGTATAATTTACAAACTGAAACGGAAAGTTTGTTTGGTGCAATTGTGCGAAAGCGCCCTCTATAACTTTAATGAGAAGCTCTACTGTTTTGAATTAACGTTTTAGTACTGTGCAAATTTAAAAGATGTCGCTAGTAAAAAATATTTTGCAATAAATAAAAGTGCATGCATATGATCTTATAATCTCTTGAAGATTAAATTTAATATAATATAACTCATAAACTACTTATAACGACAACATATGTCTGTTCTACGACTTTTCGAAATTCCCAAAATAGCCTTTAATAGGTATAAAGTTACCTAATTGATTCACGCCAAAAATGTGTGTAAATCGTAATTGTGAGTTTATAAATCGTATTACGAAACGTTTATGTAATGTACATCTTATTTCCTTTACTGTCTTAATGTGTATTACTATAAGTTTTCATGTTTTCCTATAAATGTTGTACTTATTTGTGTATGTATTTGTCGTTTTACATAACAACTTAATTTTTCAAAATTCTGTAAAAAACTACAATTTTCTTATGTTTGTCTACAAACTATCTTATTTTCATTGCTTCTAACTAGCGTTCGGACGTTCGATGTTGGGTAATGATCTGTATCTTTCTTTATAAATAATTATATCAAAAACAATCCAGTCGTATAGTTTTTGCATGACTTTTGCATGTTGCTTTCTTTATTTATCTTGCATGAAATATTCTTCTTGAGTGATTAGATAATGCTTTGATTGCTATTCAATGAGTATACCTTTGCTTGTATCAACTTAAACATAAATGTTATCTCTGAAGGGTTACAAATACAAACATTTGTAACAGAGTTATGTGTGTGAGTTATTACAACACATTATTATGAATTGAGATTGAGAAAAGATATCACATTTGGGTTTAGTCTACTAGTAGCCAGAGTTCTTGAATTTAAGGTTAAATGATATTGATAGAAATATTTTATGCGTACCATGTTTGTGTTGTGTTTTTTTCCTTACAATCTGGGCAAAAGAGTATTCTTTGATTAAGGAATTATGAACATAGACTTTGTGGCTTAACCAATGAACTATAAAATCATACAAAACGTGACTACGCTTGCATTCACAACTAAAATTGGCTATCATATAGCAAAACTGCTTCACCTACCCTAAAAATGTTCATTCAAATACAATTCACCCATTCATTCACTCTATCACTCACTCATTCATTTCATTCATTCTTTTATACATTCCTTCATTAATTCTTTCATTCAATTCAATAAAACTAAATCCATAGAACATCTCACCCACTAACAACTCTAATCACCATAATAATACCCTAGGTACCCTCTCGTCACCAGCCAGCAGACAATCTTCAGAGGATAGTGCGACGACTGCCAACCAGCCGACAATGTGGCTCGGAACCGAAGATGGATGTATTCACGTGTACAACTGTCTCGATAATATACGGATAAAGAAGAATAAGGTGAAGCTGCAGCATAACTCTGGCGTGCATTCTATTGTGTAAGTATATTTACATACATCATACGTATGTACATGCTTATAAACACTCCAAATAAGAAAATATTTCAAAAGAATTGATATCCGTTTTCTTCTTAAGTCGGTTAAAAAAGTCAGTACTCGGTTGTTATTAATAGTCCCTGTACACTCATTACATATAAATAGCTTAACTTAAATATACTATTCATAACATACCTATCCTGGGCTTAACAGATAATAGTTGTAGAGACAGTACAATCCGACCTGTAACACATAAAATTATTTACCGTCTCAGATTTAACACACAAAATGTATCATCACGTTGATAAAAAAACCATATTCAATTTTGTATAATACCTACCTACATTAAATAATGAAAGCTTTATTGAAATTTCAGGTATATGGAAGGCAAAGTATTTGTTGCGCTTGGAAATGGAGACCTAGTTGTGTACTGTCGAGATATCGGTAAGTATTTTAAAACTGCTTCCATTCTTAAATCGTAAATCTAAATTGAGACTCGATTTATTCACAATACAAAAGTTTTTGACACGGGATTTAAGTTTCTTCTTCATCTTCTTATGGAATGAGAGTGGCCAACTCCGGTGTCAAAACTTTGTCAAGTCAAGTGAATTTAAGCTAGATGTACCACTTATTTGCTTTATATTGGGCAAGTTTACGCAGTGTGTAAAGTTCCTAAAAGTTTCCTATACACTTGTGAAATAAGAGCTAAAACATATTTATACATAAAATAAAAAATAAGATACATGTACTTACTTAATATCTATTATATATACTAGAGTCTGTCAAGCGAGTCTAGTCCACAACCGTTGTGCTGATTTCTTATAATGGCAATCGTTTCAACATCAGTTAGGTTGGCTACGACATGTTGATACTCTTAGCACAATTGTATAATTTTATGTATTTTAAAAGTGTTATGATCAGAATTTCGGTTTTGGTTTAGATTCAGACGTATTCATGATGTTGAAATTTACTGGAAAACTATGAGTGAAAACAACTTTATGAGATTGTTGTCATTTTTTCAACCACCTTGGAGGATGAATTAACTAAAAGCTCAATTGTTAGGTATTATCCTGGTAAAGAAATGGAGAATCTTATAAAGGAAATTTTTTAATAGTGTCACAGCCAGTGATTAGAAAAAATGCACAGATCACACTATTAGTGTCGAAAATAAGTACAAAGTAAGAGACAGGATATCAGAAACAGAGTTGGAACCCTTCATAATTTCCGTACGTAATGATGATACTGAAGGCATTGAATTTCTTGGTTTTGATCTAAGCGTTCTGATAGTGACAAATAAATACCTACATTGAAATGCATTTTCTTTTTATTATCATTAACATTTTTTTTATTACAATTTCAAGTATTAAGAATTTACAGCGTTCTACATCAGTGTTGACACCGGAAAGATTTTTGAATTTACCGCCTTTTTCATGGGACTAGACTCGCTTGACAGACTCTATTTACCTTTTTTATACTTTATTTAACCATACAATTCCAGACGCATCATGGACAGAGAAGACCACGATACCAGTTGGCACGGGGAGCAGTCCAGTTGGCAGCATGCTACTGTCAGGAGGCAAGCTGTGGTGCGCTACACATGCTTCTATCAAGATCATTAACCCGCATACTTTGCAGGTAACTACAATCATTTACATATATTACGAATAAAATGAGACCCACCAAGATGCCTTGTAGTACTCTTCATGTTTTAAATCAACCCATATATAATAAAGAACATATCTAAAATACTGATAATGACTTTTGGTAGGTATGAGCCAGCAATCAAAGATATTAGAGAAAAATAACAATTTGTTATTTTTCGTAATGTAGATTTAACAATATCAAAGACTAGACCAAAATCAAAAGTGACAATTAATTTATTGGCGAATGTCATCACATCAGACTTTTTTCTATAATTTCAGGTGGACGAAACATTCCAAATAAGTTCAGAGACGAAGCCCATCAGTCACATGGCCGTGTCAGGTGGCGCCATCTGGCTGTCGCTTCATAACGCGGCGCAACTGCGGTGTTATAATGCAACTACAAGAGAACTACTGGCAGAAATCAACATCACGCCGCAAGTCACTAAGATGTTACACGGTATGTCTAAAATGCTTGTGAAGTTGCAGAAGACAAAATGTTACGATTTGATCACTGAGATAATATCAATGACATTAAAGAAATTATAAATAAATCTTTGGACAACCATTGGATAGTCCAGCAAATGTATAAATCCAAGAACATGTGACTTCAGTAAAAGGACCTTCAAGTACTATGTATTTTGACATGATCCTGGGCAAGAGAACTTCACTAATAAATCAATTCTGCGGGGTAGTCACGACCATAAATAATGTGGAATACGACTTAACGCGGGGTGCTATGTGAAATCGACATTTCATAAAAATCAAATAAAATAGAAGTATATAAGAGAGAGCTAATTTTTTTTCAGTTTATATAATTTTGATTCAGTGTTAAGACAACAAAAAACGCCAAAACACGATTACGTATACTTTGCTCGATAGTTTTATTTAAAAAAAAAAAAGTTGTTTTGAAATATTTTTCACCTTTTTTTCCAAAAGTAGTACAGAAATTTAAACCAATTTAATTATATCTCAAAGATAATGTTATTATTTAGAGGAGTGAAAAGCCATAAATAGAATATTCTGAATTGCTGATTTTATACGCATTTTTTTCGTCAAAAACGTCTGCAAAACTTCTCAAATTGTGCAAAATTGTTTGCGTGTGGACAAGACTCGTCGGCCGGAGCTATGCGCGCGATGCTTGCCCTTGCATTCATGTTAATACGGCGTGGAGTTGAATGCGAAAAAGCAACTGTAGGCATTTTACCAAGCGCAAAGCGTTTTCGGGTGAAATATCGTGGCCTTAAGACTGAGCGAACTATATATATTTTTTGGTTATTCAAATCTAATCAAAAATCAAATCAAAGTACTTTTTGTACACCAATAACAAAAGAACACAATCAAAGGGCGGCCTTATTACTAGGAGTGATCTATTCCAGGCAACCTATAAATCATTTATCAGTCATCAATAAATCATTAGCTTTAAAGATTAAGTCTCATATTCCAGGTTGCGACGACATAATCCGCCAACACAAGGCAGCCTGTCTCCGAGTAACAGCCCTCCTCGCTCACAAAGACACACTGTGGGTGGGCACTAGTGCAGGCGTGTTACTGACCGCGCCTCTACACAACTCGCCCAACGCTCGCACTGGGGCTTTCTCTGTGCCACAGCTTACTGGTGAGTCACTAGTGGTTCTGTAGATTGAATGAATGAAGGAGCGAATGAATGACTAAGTGAATAAAAGAATTAGGAAATTAAAGAATAATAATAATACTTTATTGCAATTAAATAACAAGAGTAATTTCCTTATAACTGTGTGTTGTCACCCGGACGAGATGTTTCTGTTTCCCGGGTGTGAGAAGAATGAATAATGAATAAATAAAAAAAGGTAAGAGCCTTTTTTTCAATGAGTATGTAATATTTGTAATTTTGTTTATATTTCAGGAGTATCGTACGGTCACACGGGCCACGTCCGGTTCCTAACAATAGTAGAGAACCCGGTAGCACCGAAACCAGCTAAAACCACACAGTCGTCACTAAAAACCAAGGCACTAAGTCGACGGTCGGCTAACGCGGAGAAACTACAAAAACAAGCGGAAACCAGTCAGAACAACAACAAAGAAACCTTAATTATCTCTGGAGGCGACGGCTACGAAGATTTTAGAAGCTCTTCAATGACAGAAGACGCGGGACGCGAAGATTCCACGAATCATCTCTTGTTCTGGAGAGTCTGAAGGCAAGTTCCGGCCTAACAGGGTTCAAGTGCTTTCAAACGCTTGCTCAAGCGTTTGCGAATACGAAAATGACGTTCAGTGACATATTGTTGACATTTCGACGAAAGTATTAGAGTTGCGCCTGAATACACAATAGATGGCGCGATTAAGCAATTTTAAATGTTGCGCCTAATAAAAATCTTACGTTGATTGATGTTAGTGTATTACGGCTTTTTTAGACGTTGGTGTTAATGTACTAGACTTTGTTTGGTGATAGAATGGCTATTCTTTTATTAAACGCAGTCTAGTATATCACAGCTTTGATTTTTTAGACGTTGACGTATGCTATCTAAAAAATGTATTTATGTTTTGCGCTAAAAAGCGTGTATGAGATTATTAACGTTATTTAGACATTAAATGTCATACAAAATGCCATACAAAAGTTAAGCATCATTGCAGTATTATTGAAATCATTTATAAGACCATTTTGGCCTGCTGAGCTTGGGAGATTCTATTTCAATTCATAATGTGATTCTCCAATCGACAAAGCGAGCACTAAAATTCATATTTTCCTACAATGACATATGAATTGTATGAAACCGTGATATATTTAAATAATTGCATTATAAATTGAATTTAGTATCTCTGCTCTACTGTATTATAATCATAATCTAAAAAATATCTTGACGAAGAGATTTGTATTAAAGATTTTATAAGCTGATGTGTTTTAGAAACCTTTACATACCCATATCAAAACAAAATATGAAGAATACCTATTAATGTGTCATTTTATATCAGTGGCTATTAGCAAAGACATTAAAAATACTTTATAATAATATTTTACAGACAATGAATACCGGAACAGTACAAGTTTTGTAAAACGTTTTCTCATTTTGACACTAGATGGCGCTGTAACAGAATTTACCAGGATAGGTAAAAAACAATTATTTACACGAATATTGTTTCATGTCTTTGCTAAATCCACAGCATGTTAGTTATATGTCGTAGACTATTGAAATAATACATAATTTGTGTACCTAAGTAACTTAGGTCCTTGAAATTGTTGATTTATTTCGTTGCCATAGTTACAAGATATTTTGTACCTACTCTAGTTGCCTCTGCTTACTTTCTCAATATAAATTGAACAAAAATAATCACGACCACGGAATTCGAACCTGTGACTAGTTGATCAGGATCAAAGTATAGGCGATATTTTTTTCTTGAGACCGCAAAAAGTTACAACATTGTAGATTTTTATAGACAATCTTTGGTGATGCCTATTGTTAGCTCTAAAAATCTTAATTATCCTGTTTAAACTGTATCTACTATACTTGTGCAGCATATAACTATAATTCTACTGTAAGCTATTCTATAACTAAGTTGTATAATCTATCGTACTTTGAGTAAGTAAGCAAGTAACTTTAAACTTGAATACTCTTTAGACTACTTTAAAATTCTTGAATAGATTTTCTATCATAGGCTCTGATTCTGATGACACTTAAATCAATTTGATATTATACAAAATCTTATACTTTCTAGAATTTTGACTATTGTGGAATTAATAGCATATTTGTTTTTATATGAAATTCTGACAACTACTTATAAAAGTAATTGTTTTAGCAAAAATCAGTGTAATTAAAAATTACATTATATTGGTTTTAGTGTCTATCAGAATTAGGATCAATTGTACAGGATTATTAATGTATTTTTATCCCATCCAACGAATTTGGTTCAGAATAGGCGTTGCTCAATAAATTTGTATTGAAAATGTTACCTGACAGAAAAAAAACATGTGAGAAATAAATTTTTAAATAGGAAATTTGGAAGTTGTATCCTATATTTATAATATTGAAGAGTAATAAAGAAAATTGCACTAACATGTCTTTGTTTTTATCACTCATTAAAAGCATAACCATACTTAACATTATACGATATATATTTCGTAGTAGGTATATGCGTGTACGTAGAATGTAAATTCCAATTTAACGAACACTAGAGTTTGCCTTTTGTCATAGGTACTAAATTACTATTACCTATATCATATGTTCTCGTATTTGGCTGGCCCAGTCAGGATGAAATTTCATATGTATGTAGAGTTAAGAATATATTTAATATTCGCATACAATATTACAAGTAGTACATATTGAGTCATGATACCATAAATGATAATAAAAAAACTACATAATCTAAAATATATATTGTACCTTACTAATAATACACTTTTTTTTTTATTACAAGAAATGGGTTTGCACTTGACCGTAATTCGCCTGATGGTAAGCAATCATTACGGTCTAGGATGGAACGTGAATCTGAATCCGCGGAAAAAAATACTAAAATATGAAAAATATGCTAACTAAGTATAATACTCCTAAACATCTATTTACACAGGTAATATATAAAGACAAATTCAAGAAATACCCTTTATTAAAACAGGTCACTGATATACGTAGCTTATAATTGCACTAAGTAATAAATTTACTTATCTAAGTGATATGTTTCTTTATTTAACTAGGTACTAACGTCTCATAATAATTTTCAATCGCATTTTTCTGCGACTTCAGTTATAAATTCAAGTAGGTTATTTTTATTAACGGCGTCGCTTTTCTTGCCCCTGCTTACGTAATACGGGTCAATTTGTAATTGAGCTGCAAGTTTCTTTAATGCACTCCTTCTGTCTCGATCGTTGTCAATTTCTCGTTTTACTTTACCTGTATTCTTCTGAACTACCATTTCTATGGCTGAACAAATTAGTTCCTTCACTTTGGCAAACACTTCTTCGTTTGTCGAATTTGTCTTAGCTGAAACGTCCGCATCTTTTTTGCCTCGAGCGATGTAGTAAGGATCGTTTCGCACAGTTTTCACTATTTCTTCGATAGCGCCACGTCGATCTCTCGCAGCTTTTATCAGGTCGTAGTTTACGTAGTACTTTTTACCGCGTGATATGTAGAAAGGATCTTCTGTTTCCCCAGACGATCTGCTGCTCCTTTCGACGACTATGTAATGTGGTTCCTCGGCGAAGATTCGACTATCAGAGAGAGTTCCCGGATCGGCTTTCAGATCGTTGTTAAATTCTCTTCCAAGTTTCAGTGGTAAAAATTTGTTGCGTTCTGAGTTAAACATGTTTTTCAGTTTGCTGTCTCTACCTCTATTCGACCAAAATGACTTCGGCTCACTTCGACGGAGACGTGATAAGTGTTCTATATCGTCCTCAACCAGATTGATAGCGTTTAGGATAGATTGTTTAAGATCTACCTTTCTTCTGCCTCTGTTGCTCCAAAAAGGTTGAGTTTCTCTTCTTCTACCTCTATTTCCCCAAAATGGTTCTTCATCTCGTCTTCCTCGAGTGCCCCAGAACGGTTCGTTATCCTGTCTCCTCCCACGGTTTCCCCAAAAAGGTTCAGAGTCGTCTCTTCTTCCGCGATTGCCCCAAAACGGTTCTTCATTTCGTCTTCCTCGGTTTCCCCAAAATGGTTCCTCTTCTCTCCTGCCTCTAGCACCCCAAAATGGCGAATCTTGTCGTCTTCCTCTAGTTCCCCAGAAAGGTTCATCATCCTGCCTTCTTCCTCTATTTCCCCAAAACGGTCCATTTTCATCGATTTCGTCAGAATTGCGTCTACCACGTGCTCCCCAGAATGGAGCTAAGCTTTCATCTCTTCTATCTTTAAAGTTTTTGTCAGTATCAAAATGGATAGTTCCGAAGCAATCTTTACAATTTGTTGGATATTCAGGATAATCATCATATTCTTCGGTAGATGTACTATCGCGTCTGCCTCTAGTACCCCAAAACGGTTCACTTTCAAAATAATCACTTCGTTTTTGAAGTTTCGTGGCTTTATCTATGTCCAAATCATTTATATTATGATTTGCACCAGTGACTTTTTTCTTGCCTCTGTTCGCCCAAAATGGTTTCTCTTCTTCATCAAGTGATCTTTTGAAACGTTCTATGTTTGGCTTTTCTTTGACAGAGCTTTGTTTCTTGTTAGCTTTGTGAATTTTTGTTTTGTTAGTGTCTTTTCCAAGAACAATTTCATAAGTAAAGACAAGCAGAAGAAAGAGGATTGCGTAAACCTTCTTACGCATCTTGTCACGATCTGAAACAAAAAGAGAAATTAGGAAAATTGCAGTAGCGTTTTAGTACCTATTCATGTAAAGGAACTTTTTACTAAAGGAAACGTTTAGGGTGATGATATATCATGAATAAGAACAACAGTATAAGTCTTGATTACAAGCAAGAACCAATAAACGAACAATCAATTATGTAATATAATTTATATATTCACCGTTCCCAACACGAATATTTTGTAATCGAGATAATTGAACGAGACACTGATTAACTAATTTTACTTAGGTTTTATAAGTTACAAACTTAAACTCTGTAAACAAACTTGTACCACATTTGATGCAAAATCAGCACAGGTTATAGACATATTGAACAAACAGCTGTTATATGGTAATAATGGACCCTGAGGAGAAAGCATTCGCCTTCAACACAAGATCTCGGTCTCAGTGTAGGCGATGCGTACCACATTCATGAAATGTACTGTAGATAGCGAATATGGAGTGAATTCCATAAATAAGAACTAAATTTAAGATAAGTTAAGGAGTTTATGTACTTACATATAATATCAGAGTAATAAATGAATTTGAATACGCACAATAGGTACTTACATATCGCACTCCAAAAAAGCGACCATTACCAAAAATACTGTAAGTAAGTAGTTATATTTTCTAGAACTACTTCCTAGGGCTGCTACTTCGTTTCTGAAAACCAGTGGTTTCTGTTCCAGCTTTTATAAAGAGATCTTGAGTGGGTGGTCTCTAGGGTTGTCGCAACAAATTATTTTTTTGTTTTCCTCCTGACTCCTGTGGGACGGACGTTATTAAATTAAACATTGCTAGTTGCGTATTGCTTTGGACTTCTGCGGCCAGTTGCGATAAGGCGATGGTGAGAGAAACTGTAGAATTAAATAGAAAATTTCATGAAAAAATATTTAGGCTTTTCAAACTTGCTACATTAAGTATGCTGTTTAATCACTGATTGCTCGACATTGTATTAATAAATACTAAAGAAATGTTAACGTTGTACAAAAGAATGAGAGATTTAATTCATGTAATTAACATATTAGGGTAATAGAAGACCACTGATGTTTTAATGGTACATGTTTTGTCAATACAGAAGAAAATTTAGTTAACTTAGGGTAATTACTATCCCGGAATATTTATTTATTTAATTTATTTAACTAATATATACCATACTAGTGGGTGCTCGCGGCTTCGCTCGCATTAAGAAATTAAACTTGCATCCCCTATTTCACCCCTTTAAAAGTGGTATTTCCAAAAATCCTTTCTTAACGGATGCCTACGTCATAACATCTATCTGCATGCCAAATTTCAGCCCAATCCGTCCAGTGGTTTGGGCTGTGCGTTCATAGATCACTATATCAGTCAGTCAATTAGTCAGTCAGTCACCTTTGAGTTTTATATATTTAGATAAACCAAATTTATTTCATAAATAGGTAGATATGTAAGTACAATTCAATTTACTAAATACTTTATTAGGTTTTGTGAAGAAATACTTTGTTCAGACATCCCTGGATGTTTGTTATGAAAACATGCAATGAATATGATTTCCTATGGTCCAATGTGATATTGACCTTGCCCCTGAATAAATCAGAAAAAAATATTAACACACTATATTGCCTCATCCATGCTTTGAAAACAGTGATGTATCTAATACAATGTACAGAATATTGAGTACGTGTGTTAGGTTTAGGTATTGCAAAGTGCATTAGATTCTATATTACAATCAGGTTCTCAAGATCATCAGGGTATTTCATTAAAAAGATAAGATATTTCTTTAACACTAGAGTGCACGCGCGCTCTACTATAGTAGAATGCACTAACTTATTTTAGCGCCATTCATTCATTCTCACACCTGACCCCCCGCGCTCCTAGATAAGCCTCGTCGACAAAATCGCGGAACGGATTAGTACGGCGCCCACTTGCAGTGTAAGTGCACGTTCTTGTAATTACGTGTCAAAGTTCGTCTTCTACTATTGTAGTACGTGCGAGTATTGGCGTAATAAAACCGAATGTAAGTAAACATTTTCTTTTTTGACTTTTTTAATCCATTATGTATAAAAATTTAATGTTTATGTTCTGACAAATGAACAATATATATAGTTATTGCTATTTGATATGTTATGGTGTTTTGATAACTATTATTACTTTGTTTCAGCGAAAAAATGGACCCAATCATGGAATCTCGCGTGATTCAGTGGTTGCATGAAGAATTTGAGGACGAGGAAGTGATTCAAAGTGAATCGGATGGTGGGAAAGAAGAAGTACAACCGATGGAGCAGGAAGACAGGCATCAGGTATAGGAAGCTGTAAGCGAAGACCAAGCATCATCGTCTGAAGATGACATGCCTCTTTCTGAGCTCGCTCAAAACAATACACGCGACGACATTTATGTATCTAGAAATGGAACACGCTGGAGTAAAACATGTCCTTCTGCAACCCGGGTAAGATCTCAAAAGCTCACATAGCTGGAATAAATGCATTAATTATCCACCAACTAAACAAAGGCCAGGAAAAGATTGTGAGACGCAATTTTCTTTACGATCTTTCGTATGAGCTGGCAAAACCCCCCATGGCAAGAAGACTGACCTTTGAAAACCTCCCCCGTGAATTAAAAAATAAAACAAAATGGCTTTTGGGGCATACAGATGAGGTGCCTCGGAATGATCCTCAAAGAATGGGAAGAGTAGGTAAATGTTGCCTGTGCTCTCGAGCCCGAAATCGGTCCACGAAAAAGTGGTGTAAGCGATGTGCCAGGTTGATTTGTCCTGATCACCAAGTTGTGGTCTGTATCGAATGCGAGGATGGTGACCAATAAGATAGTCATCGCTTATTAGAAGTTTTTATTTTTTGAGCTGATCTCAAACATGCCAAAAATGTTGATTATTTTCTGGATCTCGTAAATTGTTTCTAGTTTAAGCATGTTCTATTAAAACTGTAATCTTTTGCAATAATTGTGTGTAATAATAATTAGATGACAAACATTATTCAGTTTTATCATTTTAAAACCACCCATTTTTAAAATATCTCAATTATTGTTTTCTACTATGGTAGAGCATGCGAGCATCCATGTCAAAAAAAGGGGCGCGTGCACTGTAGTGTTAATGCACACCAAAAAAATTACATGATGAAAGAAATTAAAAAAGAAACGAATTTATGCACATTGGGCGGCCTTATCGCCTCAGGCGATTTCTTCCAGGCAACCTTTGGATGGTCAGGATTTAGAATTATAAATAGGCGGTGTACAAAAATACGTAAAATAAATAAGTGAAAGAACACAATACAAACTCAGATAATACACTAATAATTAATAATAAACAAATAAAATAAATAATCAGGAACGCAGTTCATAATTTCATACCTTCCCACTATCCCACTTCTTAACCCACTATAAAGGCGATTTATTTGTACGTGTGTGTGTGTGTTAGTTCTTGGTTAGTTAGTTCTTCCCGCTCATACCTACGGCTGAACCAATTTGAATCAATCTTGGATAAGACATAGACATATCATCCCGGTTAAACGCGGGTAAAACCGAGGCGTATTGTTAGTTAATTCTTATATATTAAAACAAATGTATTTCTTTAGCTAGCCCTACGTTTAGAAAACCTTTAAGTAAGTAGGCAGTTAAACAGATGAAACAATAAAATTCCCATTTGGAGATTCCTTTGCATTCGTCTGTCTAGTTGCATCTATATTGCGATGGATTAATATGTACCTACGCGTAGTAAAGTATCATTTATTTTTCTAGAAAAGGCCGTGTATTTTCTAGCGTGTATCGAATCAATAAAACCTTTTTTGGGGATATAACTACTTGATTTCATTTAGACAGACACCAAAGATAAGACAATGTTTTATTTAAATTAAATATAATTATTTTTGAGTTATATCTTAGACTATTATAACGTAATTCTCCACCATGTTGTATCTGTTCAATAAAGCTCCCCTAACCAATTAATTCTGTGGGGAGTCACGACCATCAGCCATGAGGAAATACGACACAAAAAGAGAAAGAAGAGACAACGTTATTTTAAACTTGTATGTTAGATTCTACAGTGGTACTTGACATTAGGCAGCTTGTAGTCAAATACGACGCTTACCATCAGACGAGTGTGAGTCTCGTCTTGCTAAATACAGATACTTATTGTTTGCTCTTATATTCTAAAATAGCGAGTGTGGCTCAGCGGTTCCAGTGTCTGCTTTTCAGACGCACAATGGTTCGAATCCCGCCCTTCACTAATGACTTGTATTTTCTAGTGAAGGAAAACATGGTGAGGAAGCCGACATGTTTGCGGACCACAATATCCGAGGACATGCGTCTTCCGTGGAAGGACATGGGCGCCCACCACGATGTATCTGCCCAAGAAAACTCCCCTAACGAATTAATTCTGCGGGGAAGTTACGACCCTCAGTTATGACGAAATACGACTCAAAGAGAAAGAGAGATATTCTAATATAATATATGTATATTAATGAAGACTTAGCAATGTTTAGGGCACATTCAATTTCTAGCCGCAACTATCCAACCTCTATATAAGTTTAGGTTTATGTAGATTGTAGAAGCTACTATTTCAACATTTTCCTGAAAAATAACCGAGGTACAGAAGATCCATCAATCAAGTGGTTCGACACAAGATAGGTAAGTTGCGAGCTAATGGAAAAGGGTTTGCGTAAGTCTGGGGTAAATTACCTACTGTTTTATCGTTTTTTCCACTCTTTTTTTATTCAAGAAATAGTATTTTGGTTGAAAGGGCTTGAAGATTATACAACGTTTAACAACTTAGGGTAAGTCGAGAAGGTTTATTTTTGAAGTTAGATAATAATATTTTAAAACGAAATAGTTGGATCCGAGAGAAATTTCATACATGTTCTAAACTAGCGTAGTAGTTGTTTTGCAAACAAAAAACAAACATAATGTAAGTTCAGTATTTGGTAAATATAGGATAACAAATTCAAAAATCGTTACCAATTTGGAAAAAAAAATAATAGTTTGTAGACTACAAGATTAATTATATCGATTAGGTTGAACGTTAAACCTACTAAGTTAAGTACTTACGTTTTTGTTACTTGTAGATATGCTAAATTTAAAGTTGATTTTAAAGGTTGATACAGTTTTCTACTTATTTCTTGCATCATCATCCACAGCCGTCTCTATCCCACAGCTGGGCATAGGCCTCTCATTGAATGTGCCAGCTGCGTCGATCTTGCGCAGATCTCATCCAAAAAGAACCCACTTATTTCTCGAATACAAGCCTGTAAAATACTGCCTTCGCCTTAACTCGTGTGCTCCTCAGCGGTCAGAGCTGCTCCACTCATGTCACCTTGATTACACCAACTGCAGAGGAGGTTGGGGTCAGATGGACAAGGGTTAACAGAAAACAAGAAATATTACTGAAACAATTTAGTTTATGTTCCGTTAATTTAAAGCAGTACAAAGTTACTTTGAATTATTTTTAAAACTATGTATTTTTGAGGTGGATTTTTTTATTACAGAGATAATGCATTTGTGACTGTAATCCTGGACTGAAACTGAAATTAGGTGTGTGCCTGAACACCGTACGGGAAAATAATAAATGTTTAGTGATTTAATTACATTGATGTATTTATTCCTAGCATTTTAATATACTGCTAAAGCTTAGTTCTTCTAGGCAAGCGCGCTAGATCGTAGATTACAACGTTGCTTAACGTCAGACAAGTTGTAGTCAAGCGTGAGCCTATCTGATGTAAAAAAAAAGTTGAGAATTGATATGACTAAAAATACTTTAGACTAGATATAAATTAAATTTAATATTCAACAAACTAGTTGTCTTCTTCTTATCGAATGAGAGTGGCCAACTTTGTTGTCGAGAGTCTATCAAGCCGCCCTAAGGGCCTCTGACATCGCTTAACGACTGCCGTAATAGACAAACAGCCGGGACCTACATAAAATAGTTGTTAAAGTAGTATTCTAGTCTAGATCGTTTCGTTAGAATAATTTAAATGTACACTTTAGCAATAAAAAAATGACTGAAATTTCCCTCTCCTCTTTCCCCGCACCTCCCCCGCAATCCCGCATTTCCACAATAATAAGATTGTTTGTTTGTACGTACACAATACATTACACGCGCCACCGACTGGAGCCTGTATATAAAGTAAAGCTTTGGAAGAAAATGCCATTTCCCTTGCAACTTCTGTAGGTGTTAGAGCTTTTGAATTTTGTTTTTCATATGTAGGTATATTTTTTTTTAAAGTAGTATTTTTTAGCATATTAGCTTATAACGTTTAAGTATATAACCTTTTAAGAGTTGATTTTTTAAAACAAAGAATCTCTCTCTCTCTCTCTTCGAGTCGTATTTCCTCATGACTGAGGGTCGTGACGCTCCGAAGAATCAACTATTCTGGGGAGTTCTCTTGGGCAGATACATCGTGGTGGGCGCCTAGGTCCTTCCACGAAAGACATCGAATAAAATACTTAATTTTGCATTATATTATATCCAAAATTAATTACAGGGAGATCCTTCGACTCTTCTTGACTGGCCTGTTAGCTTAGTTGGTAGTGGCTCTGCCTTCTAATCTAGAGGTCGTGGGTTCGATTCCCGCATGACACAAGTATTTATGTACTTTAAAAATTTATAATTACTTACTTGTGTTGAGTCTGGTCGTTTGTATGTATAATAAGTATGTATTTACAAAAGAAAAGTATATAAGTATTATATCCGTTATCTAGTACCCACGACACAAGGTTTTTGAGGTTAGTTTTAAGTTTACATTAAGCAATTAACTCATAACATAAATTATGAATACATCATGCAAATTTGAGTATTTTATTTTGTGATATCGCATGTTTTTCGTCGAATAAATAAATAAATAAATAAATATTCCGGGGCATTGCACACAGCGCCATCTAGCCCCACACTAAGCAAACGCTTGTGTCGTGGGTACTAGATAACGGATATAATACCTACTTATATACTTTTTTTTTGTAAATATTTACTTGTTCTACAGCTTATGGAAAAACGTGTAAAAAGTAGCTTTTTCATAAATTACTTCAAAGTGATTAACTCGTACCTATAGCTGAGTGTGTTTTCGAAAATTTATATATTTTACAAAAAAAATCGTTGCAATTCATTATACGATTTTGCGTTTGTTACCAAGAAAACTTGTAGGTTGTATAATAATAATAATAATATGACAATGTCACCGCTGTCTATCAAACATGTTTTTTGAAAAATTTTATTTTAAAATTGAAATAGTATTGCATTTATAGCTGTTTTCAACAGGATTATACATAAAAAATGTGAGAAAAAGAAGCAAAATCATAAACATACATATATAATGGCATTCCAAAAGTTAAAAAAAGGAGAATGATCACAAGGTCACGAAACAGAAACACAGCGGGACATAGTGATGAACAAAGCGCACGCCCACCACCTCCGCCCGCCCCGTCTAGCAGCAGCTCCTCCTCCTCCTCCTCTGAGTATGGCACCGCGCCAGAGAGTGAGTCGAGCGACGAGAGCGGGCCGCCGACGCCACCGCCGCCGCCGCCGGCGAGACCTGCGCGACGTGGGCGTCCACCGCTGCCGGCACGCTTGGGGCCTGTGGGGCAACCTGCTACGCGCCCGGCCCCCACTACCGGTGGTGTAGTGCGTCGCATGCGATGGTCACCATCAAATAATGAAAATTACATGCGCACCCATTATGAGGCTACAAAGGGGGGAATTTTACGGACTGCGTATCGTGTTGATTCGACGATGATTGTTCCGATAGTCGTTTCGGTGAACGGTCTAATAGCGAAGAGCCTCGATCAACACCTTGAGAGGCTCTCCTTGGAAGGTTGGGTTAAGGGACAGATACAGAAGGCAGTGATCCTTGACACGGCGCGTATTGTTCGGAGGTTCCTTTCTTTGTAGCCTCTACCACCGGTTGCTTGGGTCCTGCCCCGTTGCCGGCGGCATCACTAGTTTTAAGTTTTTTATGATATTTGTGTCTTTTTTTTTATACATATATTGTAAAAAATTTAAAAATAGTTGTAAATAAATGAATATGGGATAATAATAATAATAATAACGTTTATTTGACCTCAATAAAAAGAAACAGGTATAGCAATAGAGAACATTTGAAAATTGTACTAACTATGAAATAGGGCTTAGGGCTATACACTAGTTGGTGAACCCTGGACATCAAACTAGGTCAGCACCTGTGTGATGATGTCCAGTATGGGAATACATATCAATGACATTGGATATAGAATTATTGTTACTTATTTTTGTTTCTTGTTAGTTGTAAGCTTAGAAAATATTCCGTTTGTTTCATTTGAAAACCCATAAAAATACTGTATGAAAATGGGTTCTGTGCAACTAAACTTGCTTACGGTTTTGTGAAAAATGTGGAATACAACGAACTGTGTCATCAATTGTCAATATCGGTATTCTCTCTCTCTATCTTTCTCTTTTTTTGAGTATTTCCTCATGACTGTGGGTCGTGACTTCTCAGAATTTCTCCGCAGAATTAATTCGCTTGGGCAGATAGATCGTGGTGCCCAGGTCCTTCCACGCAAGACACATGTTCGGGTAACATCGCAAAAGGATACGGTTAAAAAGACTTGAAAAATCAGTAACAGTAGCTCTATATAAACTATAACACTCAACATAAAACCAATAAGAAGTGGTTAGCGAGAGATTTATAATCATCGGATAGTTCAAAAAAAAATATAAAAAAACTCGTCCAGAAATACCCTGTCTGTTTACTCAACTCCCATGTTTGAAATTTATGACAACTGAGAGAGAAAATGTGTATTTTTATATAATTTTTAGGGATCCCTGGATTATTCATGTCGGTGATAAAATCTTATGTTCACAGCATTAATTTATTGTACTCATTCTTTACACTATACGGTGTATCGGTTGCAAATGAAATTTCAAGTAACCAGGTTAGTTGGGAATGACAAAATTTACTACAAATTTATTCCTAGCCTGACACAAGTGTAACAAGGGGAGTGTGGCAGGTTAGGAATCATTCACCATTACTTCATCTGAAGGAACACCCATATAAACGACGCTGTGGCCTGTGATATGGGACATACCGTTAGGCGCTTCTAATAATAAAAGAGTTTAGTTTTAATAGCATAGTTTGAAATAATAAAATAATTATTATTTTTATCTGTATTGAGAAATGATAAAGTAGAGCATTAAACCTTACTCAAAAGTGATAATTATGTATTTTTTTAAAGTATTTAAATTAGTATTTTAATTATTATTAAATTTTATTAAATTAGATACGGAACCATATCTTATCAAAATTGGCTACACTTTTATTTTATTACATCAGAAGCGTAGTAGAAACAAATTGGGCGTAAAATGTAAGCAAATTCAAGAAAATGTTCTGTTTTACATGACTGGATATAAAATATGGACGTGTTACATTTCGATCAGCTATTTTAAGATTTTTAAACTTTAACAGTAAAGATAAATAGCTTTATGTGAAAAGTTCACCCTTTGTATATATCTAGTTTAAATTTATTAAAAATTTATGTGTTACATATTAAGTATGATTATTTATTTATTTGACATTATACTCTATAAGTTATATATAATTGTAATAATTATGTGTTATAAAAACATAAATAAATAAACACCAAAAATACGTACAATAATAAGTAAATCAAAAAACTTAAATCTTAAAATTTGTGCCTGAATTTTATAAATAAGACCGTACATATATATTATGGTATATATGTATATGTGTCGTTTAACAATCTTCGCAATAGTGTGTGTTTGTTTTTATAATTAGCGAAAATTGCTGACTAACATTCCGCCCAACAAATTCCGTAACACTTTGCTGACCAATTTACTCACGCCCTTGAATATAAAGTACATATGCTGAATGTTTCAGTATTTTTTGCCAAAAAGGTTTTCGCAAAATGTATTTAGGGTCGCGCCGCTTGACTGGATTTTAGCGTTTGGTTGCTGAGACGAAAATATCTACACACATATATCTAAAATATTATAATACATACCTGTCTGTCTCTTGAGTCGTATTTCCTCATGACTGAGGGTCATGACTCCTCCTTAGAATCAATTCTTTGGGGGAGGTTTCTTGGGCAAATATATTGTGGTAAGCGTCTTTGAACGGAAATACATACCTGTACAGGAATGAAAATATCTGCGGAAGGAACTGGGCGCACATCACGATGTATCTGCCCAAGAGAACTCCCCTAACGAATTGATTCTGCGGGGGAGCCACGACCCTCAGTCATGAGGAAATACGACTCAAGAGAGAGAGAGGAACGAATCTGGCTCTAAGATAAGACTACCAGTACTTAGACAACAGATACTACTTATACTTAACTAAGGACTTAACACCATAGTACTTTGCAACAGATTTACTGAGGAAGTCGTACTTTGCAACAGATTTACTGATGAAGTCGTACTTTGCAATAGGTTTACTGACGAAGTCGTACTTTGCAACAGATTTACTGACGAAGTCGTACTTTGCAACAGATTTACTGATGAAGTCGTACTTTGCAATAGGTTTACTGACGAAGTCGTACTTTGCAACAGATTTACTGACGAAGTCGTACTTTGCAACAGATTTACTGATGAAGTCGTACTTTGCAATAGGTTTACTGACGAAGTCGTACTTTGCAACAGATTTACTGACGAAGTCGTACTTTGCAACAGATTTACTGACGAAGTCGTACTTTGCAACAGATTTACTGACGAAGTCGTACTTTGCAACAGATTTACTGACGAAGTCGTGGATGCCCAGATAGGTGTTAGCCCCAAATTTTGCGAATGTGCTGACAAGTATTTTGAGGTTAGAATTTCTGTACAAAACATTACCTATGTTATTGTTTCTATGATAATAAGTACGTAATGCCTAATAAAAAGGATACGGGAGTGGATGCACTTGCGCTTCAGGCTCTTATGAGACCTACGGCATGGTGCAAACACAACACAGGTAAAAAAAAATTATCATTATGTCATGTTAAAATGTATTGTAGTTACCTAGATGTAATATTATAATCTTATGTATTTGTATTTTTTGTATAGGTACCGAAAGACTGATTAATTACTTCTAATTATGCGGGTTACACCCGGTACCTTCTCAAGTAGTAGGAAATAGAAATGGAGCATGTTTTATACAACTGTGTTTACCTCTGAAGTCTTCGAGATTGGTCCGAGGATTACCAGCCGAAAAAAAAACTGTAGTTTTTGATTTCTATACACATTTTTAATCTTTACAATATGTCTCAATCTTGGATCCTTCGAATTCATAGTGATAGGTATTGTTTCGCATACTACATCTTAGACTGTTATATAAACCAAAATCAATATAAATAGAGGCAAAGAAGCCCGTTGCGGCGGGAGGTACTGCAGTCTTGCCATTCAGGACCCTTGAGGTACCTAGTGCAAGACTCAGCAAAACTTACCAACGTATGACACCGATGTATTATTTGTAAGTTTTTATTATTTACTAGCTGGTGCGCGCGACTTCGTCCGCGTAGTGAGTTAACCTTAAAAGATAGATACTGTTGCGGACATTTTGTTAGATCATTTCAAGAAGAAATTCTTTCATACACATTTTTTTGATATCTTGAACCGTTTTCGCAGCGCACGCAACGGAAGCCCTCAGAGATAAATAATTTTTCCCGTTTTTTCTACATTTTCTATTGTTTCTTCGCTCCTATTAATTGCAACGTGATGTTATATAGCCTAAAGCCTTCCTCGATAAATGGTCTCTTCAACACAAAAAGAATTTTTCCAATCGGACCAGTAGTTCCTGTTTAGCGCGTTCAAACAAACAAACAAACAAACTCTTCAGCTTTATAATATTAGTATAGATAACTGTACAACACTATTTATTATTATATTAAAAACATTGTATTCAAACGTAAGAATATAATTAGATAACAAAATATATCTATACTAAGTATAGTTAATTGACAGTAATCAGTTTTGATCAGTCTTCAATAGCCCTGTTTAGAATAAGAAATCTAATTTCCTTTACCTGTAAAATGTTATGACTTCCTCTATTGAAAAACATATTATTATTTTCCTGAATTAAAACAAACATTCTCACAGAAATGCTTATTACATGGATAGCTTTATTGAAGTGACGTACTTAAACGAATTATTCAAAATTACTTACAATTTTAAACCTTATGGCTATGATTATAAGGTTTAATAATTTGGTATATTTCTTCTTAATGATCATGTGTAGTTACAGAAAACAGAGCTCAGGCAACAAGAATTATCAAATTGAACTTTAATTATACAGTAAGCATTAGGATTAACTTAAAATAGCAATGGAAAAAGTAGCTGATAATAATTATTGCAATCGGATATTTAGGCTTTTTTATTATCTTATTTTAGTTACTTTACGTTTATTTAATATTAATTCCAAATCCTAAGGTTAATTTCGATCGATATACATATACTATTAACAAAGTAAACATACAATTTCCACCGTCAAAACTTATTTCTGGAAAAATAATTCGCTAAGCGAGTTTTGCTCGATGGAGAAACGTTTGTCTTTCAATATGACCAATCGCGGTTCCCCAAAGCACAGGGGCTGGGCTTTGGGGAGCTCTGACATGTTTTTCATATTATAACGTATAGGTTTGCACTCATTTAGCGGAGAAAGAAAATATCTTGAGGAAACACAGAGGATCATAAAATTCAAGCTTATGGGCCATTCGTGGAAAGACCTGGGCACCCACCACGATGTATTGCCCAAAAGAACTCACCCAACGAATTGATTCTGCAGGGGAGTCATGACCCTCAGTCATAAGGAATTTGAGTGAAAAGTTAGATTTTTTTAATTATGGAGAGATAGAATACAAAAGCTTAAGTCTGAATTTTTTGTAAAAATTACCGGTTATTGTATAGAGTTTCAATCATTAGGTTATTAGCCAATTAAGTGAAAATATCGCAAAAATGATAGGTAGGTACATAAAACTAGAAACACCGCAGAAAGAGTAGATGTCCTCGGGTATTCTATGTTAAAATCCCAGATTTATTTAGACAACACAACTTAGTTATTCTCTGGGGAAATATGGCATTTCATAACCGCAAAATTTAATTTGAAACTAACAGCAAAACCTGTTAAGGTCAAACCTCGGAGGTCGTGAAGTTGCGAAAAGTACTTACATTATATAATCATATAGCTTGGTCAGTGAACTAGTATATATGTAATTACAGTACCTAACTATTTCTATATAGATTCATCAAAATAAAAAATAAAAACATGTGAAAAGTGATAGGCGTGACTTGGGAGAGGCCTATGTCCTGAATTAAATTACAGTAGGATGATGATGATGATGATATAAAAATGGTATTAGCGTTAGCAGCAATGTAAAGCAATTGTTAACATGACCATTCTTTGCATTGGTGACCAAAAGTGGGTTTCCGTGTTAGAGTTCATTACTCAGCAAACTTACTAAAATTCTAATATTACATTTATCTTACAGTGCTACAGGTAATAAAATTAAAGACATTTATTTAATAAAAACTTACAAAACAAATTTTACTAATTAAAAATAAAAACTTAACTAATTAATACCTAACTTATAAACTAAAACTTTTAATAAACTTAAAACACCTTAACACAGGTAATTAACATAGTTAAGTAACTTTAAGGTTTGTCATATAAGAATGGTATTGAGAGTATTCTAACCGCCCTTGAGACCTCTAACAAAGCGTTGCATCTACTAACTATAATGTAAACCTCCCAGAAATTACAATTGAATAGGTATATCGTGTGAACTAAGAAAATAAAAATAAAAAACAAAAAAACAAAAATCACTTTTTTGTCACTCATCTCGGATCTAACTGCGTATATAGTTGCTTAACTTTGAAAACAATCAGTCCCCTGAGTAACAAAGGTTAAGAAAAGGCATTTACAATATAATCCTACATTAAACGCAATTTTAAAGAGCGCTGTGTAATATCAGAAGGCTCACAATCTCCCACATCCCGCCTACTCAATGTAATATGATTTTTTAAATAAAACCAAATACTCGTTACATTTTCTAAGCCCATTTGAACCTCTTCCCACTCGAAACTAGAACACACAAACACGTGAATGAATTATTAATTTAACATCAACTTTATATATGCGAATTCTGTAATCTGTAATACCGCATAGCTTTTATAAAATCTATGGGACTGCGCTTTTCTTTCAAGCAAACACTCGCCGTCTCAGTCTTGCACTCGGAAAATTCGTATTGTTGTCTCACTCTAGCCTGAAAGCGGGAAATTCTATGGGCAAAATATTCAGACCTGTAGATTGTGCCGCGACGAATGGACGGCTTTTCACAAGCCGTTTTGCTAAAATTTTCCCGCGCAAAATAACTTTTTAGTGAAAACATTTTTAGTGTTCTGTCTTTTCGATTCGTGCGTTTGAATGGCTGTAGTGATTGTGATGTGATTATTTGATGTTATAGCATATAGTGCTCAGTTAGTGTTATTGTTAAATAGGTTGGTGTTAAGTTGAAAGACATAATAGTGAGGTATGTATCAACTATTTAATTAATGTTTACTATCAATCAATGTATACTCACTCTTATATATTTTTATAAGACACATATATTTTTGTTTGTGGGATAGGTTTGCGTTTGACTACAACCTGCCTGATGTTAAGCTTTGCTTGAGCCTAGGGTGTAACACGCTTACCTAGAAGATACCTTTTAACGCTAGATTTGAAGACCCCTAGATTGTAATTAGCAGGAAACATGGCTATGACTCCTGCTTATTACAATTCTGGTAAATAAAAATTCTGGTAAGTTCTGATAGCCTTAATATTGATTTCTTTTTGTGTGTAAAATTGAAATATTATTTTTGCTACGAATACGGGTTTTGATACGGCTATTTATGCTATGTAAAAACAGGTATTTTGTTACACGCTTAACATATATCGTAATCAGGCCCATATAAGTATAACTGTAGGTAAAATTAAACCAAAATACAATGGGCCTTATTACAAAACGTGGTTTAAATATAAGTCTAGACCAAGTCCGTTTTAGTAATTCGAAAATTGTCTGTCTACTGTCATAATTATCAAACTGTCAAAATGTACCAATGTTAAATCAAAGTTTCAGTTTTTGTTGACATTTTGATTGCTTGTATGTGATGTTTGAACAACAAGAACACATTTTTCTATTTTCAAAGTCCTGGACTAATATTTAAACCGCGTTTTGTAATAAGACGGAATGACATTACAACATAATATTAATAAACAATACAATGACTAATTGATAACAGAAATAATTTAAGTTAGTACAAAACCTGGCAATAAAAACTAAACGTTAGAAGAGTTTTCAGTTCAATTGCTGTGTCAGAACTTGTTTTGACCTATTTTTGTTTGTGTATTATCGAATTTTGGCTATAACATTTATATCAATTTTTAATCATACGTGAACCAAAAAAATCAGTAAATAAAAATAGTTTAAAAAGGCTTTGTATATTTCGTATCAAGCAATAAAACACCAAGAAACAGCAGTAAACTAAAACAGTAAAAACAACAGACTGACACTTTAACAAATCTGTCAATTAAAGTTAAGATTTACGCTTGCCGACAAATGTATTTCATGTGTGTGAAATATATTGCAAATCTTGAATGATTCACGATGTAGGTACTTTTTCAAAGAATTAAAATAATCGTCGGGTTTTAAAGACTTGTAATTTATTCGAATTAAGATTTTGGTACAGTATGATTTTTCTATGATTTTTCCCATTGTCTGTTTGCTATCGATTTTAGTTTTTTTAAACCGCATCCAAAGGTAACATTTGTAAAATATTTTATTTATATAATTTATAAAGTTTTAGTATGAGGTGTTTTATAACTATCGATATTAGTATTTTTTGAATGTAACTTTCTATAGTAGAGCAAATTGCATAAAGCCAAGTTTGACACCAGTACCAAAATAAAATACATTTTACATAATTTTCAAGTAAACTTTTAACTTAACATTTAATTATTATTTACTTGTGGGTTTTCGCGGCTTCGCTCGCAATAAGAATTAAAACTTGCATCTCCTTTAAAAGTGGCATTTCCTCAAACCTTTTCTTAGTGGATGCCTACGTCATAACATCTACCTGCATGCCTTTCAGTCTTATCCTACCAGTGGTTTGAACTGTGCGTTGATTGATCACTAAGTCAGTCAGTCACCTTTGAGTTTTATATCCTTACATTACAATATTTAGATTATAACTACCAGGTCACCTGAAATGATACCTGCACAAGCGAACAAGTGAAAATAGTGAAATGAGAGTAGGTATCAAACGAGCTTGCCGAAATTCAACATATACATATGATACACGGTGATATATATGATATAATGTACATTAAACATATATGATTCAACATATATGATACAAGGTGATTTAATGTATTACGTTGTTTAAACAAAGTCTTACTTTATCTAGTTAATTGCAACTATTCGTACAACGTACAAGACTTAAGTTTTGGCTATGTTTTTATAGTATTATTATAAGTTTCAGTATTCATAGTTTTAATAACGTTCAAACCAATAATAATTTGAACTTATCAGGATGAAAATCTATCTTATTGTATTGTAAAAAAAATAATTTAAAACAAAAAAGTATGGAATCATATCAAATTCCAATATCAACTTATTAACGTTTATAAAATTTAAGTACATATTTACGAGCAAAAATGATTTTCAAATATCGCCAAATTAATCAAAAAAATTTCATTATAATAAAGTAAAATAAAAACAGATCCCTCATAAAGAAAATTAATAAGATTTTTACTCAGCCTCTTTCTGTTATCTAATATAATAAGGTATTTTATAAAGATTCCCTTTTATAAGAACCCTACATTTTATCGAGGTCTGAGATGAATAGAAGGCAAGTGGTCTTATTTATTAAGGGATTTTATTGAGCCACTTTATAAAATAAGTTTGATGAATGCAATACAAAGAATAAATGTATATATTTCTTCTAGGTAAGCGTGTTACACCCTAGGCTGCAGTAATGCCTAACATCAGGCAGGCTGTAGTCAAACGTACACCAGTTCCACGAAAAAAAAACTCTAACTAGGATCCCACGTAAAAATAATCTATCTGGTTTTATTATTACATAAAGGAAAGGTTTTTAAGTAAAGTAAACGGTTGGACTAAATTAGGCAAAGCTTTGATAGATAGATAGGTCATATTACTGGCTGCTTTCCGTTCTTCTTCAAATTAATTCTATAACAAATTACGATGTAAGCAACAACTTATATTTATAAGAGTATTGGCGTAAGTGGGAGGAGGCCTATATCCTGCAGTGGGTCTCATTAGGCTGATGATGATGATGATAGAACAATACCTATCATATACCGTTAAACCCCGCAAATAGCCTTTTATTAGGAACAATGGCAATTATAGTAATTGTTTTCATTTAAATTTGCAAAAACAATTATGCAAACAACATCTGTTTCTACCCATCTAATTGTGTTCCATCTTTGTTGCAGGTTAATTAAATAAAGCGCTTCGCCAAATTGGAAACTGTTCCTGCGAAGTATAATTAGGATAAATTTAGTATTGGAAAATTGTGTAAACAAATTAACAAAAAAGTTTCAATTCGGCTGTTGTATCAAAGAGAAAGATTATCGAAAAACATTCTACATTGAAATTTAAGCTTCGAATTTCAATTCTTTATTGATGAGAACGAAAATAGAATGAATTCGAATTTCAAAAACAAGCTTTTGATAAAGTGGAAATTAAAGATCAGAATTTAAAATTGGGTCCAAGTGGAGCAATCCGAATTTATTTTTAATAGAATTGTTGGCTGTATGTAAATTATAAAAATTAGAAAAAATAATATTAGTAAAACATCATTTTAAAGATCGATAATCAAAAGTGTTCTCAATTTGGAAAATTAGAAACAATCCCAATATTTAAAAAATCGTAAGTGTTCTAAATTATAAAAACCAAAATGGCGTCGCCGTCAGGAGACCCCAAAGCACCTTCACCGCCGCCTCCAGAACCACGACCGAGCAAAATGGAAAGAAGAATGTCTCATTTCAAAGAATACAAGTTCTTTAGAAGCTTCAGCGCCAAGGTCGAGAACTGGCCAATGAGAAAAGCCGAACAGCTTTGGAGGAAAATGCGAGAACGGAAAATAGCAGGTGAGTGAATTTGCAAAACGATTCGCCCAACGTGGGGCTCGAATCCACGACCCTGAGATTAAGAGTCTCATGCTCTACCGACTGAGCTAGCCGGGCTTGTGATGGTAAGCGCCAAATTACAAGACTATTTTTGTATTGCATATTGTATTAATTTGTTATGTTAATAAAATACTCAATATGATGCCATCGCGATAGTAAAATAATGTTAGAATTAAACTCAGAATGACTTAATGAATAAATAATATGACATCTTGTATAAGAATAAAACAATTACTATATTCTTCACTCATTAAAATTTTCTTTATGTTAATAGCTGGTGATATATTCTTGTCTAGAAGAATATTGTGGATATATTTATAAATCGAATGAAGCCAAAAATCTTTAAAAAGCAAACACCGTTTCAAATATTAGTTTGTTACAAAACGCGTGTTTAATTTATTAAGGTATTATATATATAGGTATTAACACAATCCTTGTGAATTTCTCATTCACCAAACAACAGCAAAATATTGCTAAAACAAAAGGCGAAGAAAACAATGCAGACACAAAAATCACAATGGGCACAATTTGTGCCTCTATAAAAGCATGGGGATTCCTTGCATACCTCTTTTACCCTTCTACGTAAAGTATGCACTTCCATTATTATGAGAGAGGCAAGGAATGTCGATATACCATTCCAGTGAATATTTTCTCATGTAAAATTTAATGTAAAGTCACTACCTTTTATTGATTGATAATTAACTCAGGCAGGTCGTTAGTAATTAAGCTTCATTATCTCTCCCCTCTGATTTAAAGATTAAGAACATAAAGACTATAATGATCATCAATCGTTAAGATACGCTTCAGACACTGCATATAGTTTTAGCCCAGATCTTCTAGTAATTTTCCTTTTATTTTATATATTTGTTTCTTAATTTGAGATATACATACAAGACTCTAAGATTCTATTTTCTTTTGTTTTCAATCGATTTATGAAAAAGAGTTTTGAAAATGATGATTAATATTTACATTTACTACCAAGTTCCCAAGGAAGTTTGAATAAATCATTAAAAGATTGCTCAGTGTGGGGCTAGATGGCGCTGTGTGCAATGGCCCGGAATATTTTTAATATTTTTTTATTTAAACTTTCTTGCAAGTCACTGTATTATTCTTGCAAGTACCTACTTATCATCTGACATACAGCAGTGTCGTTTTAAAACTTTTGCTAATTAGCGAAAGTGTAGTTGTTGGTCTGTCTGTTCATATTTTAACACCGCCACAAAATCGACTGATCATCCTGATATTTGTTATGGCGGTAGTATAGGATTTTGAAAAAAAAGTACATACTTTTTATTCTGAAAAGCAACGCAAGTCAAACCGCGAGCATAAATTAGTAAGTAATAAGTTCCCATAGTTTTTTTTTATAAAATAAATAGATTATAAAAACCATTATTCTGTGGCTTACCTAGACTTGAGATAAACAACCTACATTAATCTAGCCTATTTTTCTCTTAGCTTCATTCAGAAAATACAGGTATTCATAAAACGCGAGAAACTCTGCTTTTAATCAGCCCTTTGTTTAATCTCAAGGTATTTTGGGATTGCCACAAACATGCGCAAAATATCGATTGACCAGGAGCTTAATTTAAATTAATTGAACTGTTGAATTAGATACGTAATATTCATTCATATTTCATATTTCATTCCTTCCACTACCAGTATGTCTAATTTAAAATTTTGTTCCTCTTTGTATACCTACGTCTTTGTCTTTGTTTGTTTTCCTGCCTTCTTGTACGTGCGTGACGTCACAGCCAGCCCCAACGGAAGACCAGCGCTGGTTGCTTCCACACAACCAGCATTATGCTGAGTTGGGGCTGTGTTGTGGCAGATTTTTATGTTTGTTTATTATGTTTTTACTCGTGTGTGTTCTTCTGTTAAATCTGTCACAATAAATGTTTTCTTTCTTTCTTAATAAAAAAACTGTGGTTTGAAATGTTTTTGGCCTATATCGGTGTATGTGCGAGTATACGATGTTTGTACATACTAGCAGTACCCCGCGATGTTATTTGCGTTAAACCAAGATAAAAAGTAGCCAATGTGTTAATACAGAGTCTAATCTAGCTTCGAACCAAATTTCATGCATATCGACTTAGCCGTTTGCGTGTCACTAAGTAACATGCACATTTACGGATGTAATGTGATGTGTCATCACAGTCGGCATACTTTTTTTATAATTCCACCCGGAAATAGCGCATGTATGTGACCAACCAAAAGCTATGAAAGAATATGAGTTTTAATTTTATTCTTTACTTTACGAATGGTGGGAAATTTAAGGGCGATAAAATTAATTTTCTTTTTCAACTTTTTATGATCCCTATTGAAGTTTATCTTCTTCACGACCTTTGGGTCAATGTTTGGTTTATTATTATACTAAAATTATAAAGGTGGATGGATTTGCATTCTTCTACCTTCGTTTAAGATGGCGAAGATGGATCTTTTGTGTTGTTTTATAGAGAAAAAAACCTTGAAAATCTTTAAAAAGACATAATAACTTATGAGGAGACGTAAAAATAAAAGTCACAACTAGGTTAATATTGTTGTACCTAAGTGAAGTGTAAGCGAATTCGTAATATACATCGAAATTTATGTATATTTCACGTTAAATAGATGGTGGTAAATAAAACATGGAACAAGAGTTTTCTTATATTTTATGATGTTAGGTACATATCTAGTCCTGCGAGTTTGCTAGTATTTTCAGGTAACCTTGTTTAAAGTAAATACGAAGAATTGTACCTACATACTACCTATACCTACCTATACATACCGTCGATAGTGATAGCGGTGGCCTCCAAATGTCACGGTCAAGAACCCCATGAGGACTTGAGTCTTCAACATTGTTTTATGGGGCTGGGTAGATTTTACAGTGTGTGGGGTTTTTTGTGTGTCTTTCGTGGAAGGACCTGAGTTTATGTTTGACTACAGCCTGCCTGATGTTAAGCATTGTACGCTAGAAGATACCTATTAATTCTAGATTTGAAAACCTCTGGATTGTAGTTCGCAGGAAACACAGCTTCTGGTAAAGTGTTCCGAAGCTTTGCCGTCCGTACAATAAACGTAGAAGCAAAGCGCTGTGCTTTTTACAAAGAGTCAGTAACAAGAGTCAATAAATAAACAAATGCAACACTAAGAGGAGAAATTACATATTTAGCATGACAATGAGGAGATTTTTTTTATAAATTTTTTTTTTTAATAATTTTATCTTACCTACTTTTTACTTTATTGTTTCTTACCAGTATGAAACTCCAACTCTAGTATTGAGAGTTTTTAAAACATCCTAGGCCTCCGTCTTAACGACTGCTTTACCTATCCTACTAACAGCTTTGTTAACATTTTAACTTGTCATCCAGACTACAACAGCGCCCAAATAGAATGCCAGTTTGTGGAAACCCATCCAAGATGTGCCCGTGTCACGTGGACAGTCGTTTTGAAAAACATTGTAACTGTTGTGCAAAAATATTTCAAGTTATCGTTGGTGTGTCACTGTATCAGACTATTATCTAATGAAGCGCCCGTAATTCAGCTAGCGGAGGCAATCGCATACGATTACCAAAGTTAAGCAAAGGTTGACGCGGTCACTTCTTGGATGGGTGACCGAGAAAGTGGCATTCCATTTTAGGCGCTTCCGTGGGTCGGTTGTTAAATTATAGGTCCTGGCTGTTTGTCTAGTACGGCAGTCGTTAATCATGTCAGAGGCCCTTAGGGCGGCTTGATAATCTTTCGACACCAGAGTCGGCCACTCTCATTCGATAAGAAAAAGACCTCTCTAAAATAAAAGTCTGGCTAACTTCACTCTCTTACAAAGAAACTGAGATTCTGGTTAAAGTCTATAACTCCGATTCTAAACTAGGAAATAACGACAATGACATTTAAACTAAACACATACACACACACGCAACACATACAAGCTCACACTTCAAGTCACATTCACACACACGCATACACACCATACACACGTAGGTTGACGCACTGCTGCAATATTCGTATTTGTAAATCCTATAAGTGTTAATTCATGTGGTCGATTTAAATAAATTTTAGTATCCTTAGGTATGAATAATTGTTTATGTATCCATAAATCAGTAGAGTAATTTAATGAAACATCATTTGTACAAATTAGGAATAGGTCTTTTAAATCACTTTGTTATACTAGATAACGTGATCACTTTTTAATATTGTAATACGCGAATGACTTAAGTAATGATTCTTTTGGTTCTCTCAGTCTTGGACCACCGAGATACAGGCCCAGGCCTAGTTCGGGGTTCACAAGAAACTCACAATAACATTAATTAAGTAATTAACATAAATATCTTATACTTTCTCTATTGTAATACGTAATATTTAGTAATACGTTAATATCTTTGTGATTGTACCTACCAGTGTTTTTTGGCAAATAAAATATCTTTATCTTTATCTTAATTCTATATAATGTAATTTTGATCGTAAGAGCTAGTAAAATACACCACAATAAAATGAAAACAAAGAAACAGCCACAAAATGTAAAACAACACCACTTAGGCAAATCTACCCTGCCATGTCTCCAGTATTGGTCGGGTAAACAGGCCCCTACGTTTTATGTACGTTTTGCTTATACCTACTAGATTAGATTGGGCTTTCCATAAACTTGGCTATAAAATTCGCCAAGGCGCATAGATAGCTACAGAGTTTGTAGAAAACTAACAATCCTTTTAAAAAAGGCCTAAGTTACGCCTAGGACCGAATACTATTACTATGTAGAAAGGCACGATGATCCGTCGCTCCGTTACGGTGTGAAAGAGGAACTAACTCACTACTGATTACTGAGACAGAAACAGACTGACTATTACCTCAGAGAATTTCCTTCCCAAAGCGTTAGAGGAAGTTGTAAATTGGAAGTGTTTACAGTAAAACCAATGGAATGTTAGACTCATCTATTCGATGACAGTTTTATTATTTAGCTATAAATAACAGTTAGGCCCTTCTTACACTAGATTAAAATCATTTTCGTTTCATCGGAGACTGCGAGTTCGTGTAGTTGATTTTGTCATTGTGTGCGTGCCAAACGGCGTCAATACTTGGAATATCATTGCTTTTTTATTTTACTTTCACTGGCACAATACAAAGTTAAGGAAAAAAAAAAGGTACATTACAGATACAATGATAGCAAAATATTCCAAGTTTTGGATTCCAAAACAATGCATCCTTACAATACTTTTCATTATTAGACATTAGTGCTCAATGCCTATTAGTTTCATATTATAACCATTGCCGTCATAACGGAATAAGAGTTTCTGCGCATTGCTACTTTTTAGTTATTAAATTAGTTTTTAGTTTTTTAGTTATTAAAGAAAATTAATGAAATGAAAATAAAAATTATTTATTTTGAAACAAGAAATATACTATATACTAAAATAACTATAAAAGAAATAATAAATATACCTAACATTTTGTGATATATTACAATTTAATGTTCCGAAGCGGATTCTGCCAAGTAACGCCTGATTCAATACTTAAGTATCTTATCTGATATAATAATCAGAATATCTGACAAAATGTGTGATATTAGTTTATTTGCTGAATGCTAGAGCCTTTTATTCATAGACTTAATTAAAAACGAGCGATAACTCGAATTTGTCAATTTGAAATTTGTGGATTTTTGCATCTGACTTTGTTGACACAAAATGACACAGATAAGGTTAGAATCCTGCCGGTCGTGACTAAATAAATAAATTATTTATTGTTCCTCTAAATTTGTACAAGTATAAAACCATATATGAGTAACATGTAAGGTATATACAATTTTGGCGCAGGTGTACACTGGGCTGTACACTAGGCTTATTTCAATCTTTATATATCTATAGTATACATATAATAAAGCTGAAGAGGGTTGAAAGTCTGAACATTGAAGATATTTAATAAATGAATTAGTTGGATATACTTAGAATTCATAACAGAACACGTTCCAACAATTAGTAAAATTATTGTCTGTTTATCCATGTCCCTAATAATTTAAACGCTCATAACGCAAAAACGGCTGAACGGATCATCATGATTTTTGGTATGTAGGTAGTATGAGGTCTAAAGAGTATCATAGGCTACTTTTTATCCCGAAATAATGCAATTGAAGCCGCGGGCATCCACTAGTCACAAGTCACAAAACATATATACATATAAAAAGTGTGGTACTTTCCTAACATGCCTTTGCATTGCTCGTCCTATTTAGGCCATTAATCCTACTACATATTTAGGCCTCATTTTTGCGAACTCTTTAACCAATTCCCTATTTACTTCTTACAAAGTACCTTTAGAAACGTGGCTCGGCTTGCCTTGACCTTTCATTCATATCTGTCGGCGAGCGCGCGCGCTTTTGATGTGCCCACTCAGACGGGCATATAAACAAACATATGCGCGGACGCACACGCACTTAGTGCGATTTTTAGTAACTTCTTAAAAATGACGGTTATCATTTTCGACTCATATGTTTTGTGATTTAGTCAGAATTTAATACAATTTGATAAAGATAAAGATAAATAATAAAAAAACGCTATATTTTCAATAGAATATCTGTATACATATGTACTCGTATATGTACTGTATATGTAAGCAGGATATGTTCATGTAAAATTTCAGTTTCTATTTGTATCATATTGAGGTAGAGCATAGTAGCTAGATTTAGTTTAATTTCATATATTTTTAAATTACAGCTTTGCCAAAAGCTCTTGAAATCTGGCGTAGTGCGTATCCTCTCCTATCGTTATCAGAGTCGATATCAAGTGGTAGGTTTGGCTCTCAGCCAGCTCCGACGATGTAATAGGCGAGCTTTTATTTATATTCCACACTCGAGTACGCAATGCGATTTTTTTATAGATTAAAAACAAGTTTAGTTCGACTGAGACTGGCCTAGTTTTTATAGTAAGGGATTGCTTGTACAAAAATCTTGATTTCAATAAAATCCATAAAATCTGAGAACATGACATGTTTTCAGTGGAAGGTTTTGTTGGCCTAAAGGCCTCTGGCATGGCTTTTTGGTAGTCGTAAAGCCATTTCAGAGGCCCTTAGGGCGGCTTGATAAAACTCTCGACACCAGGGTTGGCCACTCTCATGCGATAAGAAGAAGTGGAATGTTCTGAATGCCCATCACGGTGTACTTACTTATCCAAGAGAACTGTCCCCAATTGATAAATTCAACGGGGAAGACAAGTCATGATACTCACTAATGAAGACGATTTAACAGACTGAGGAATATGAGAATATGAAATTTCTATCATTTTTCTTGAAGTCTACCAATAACACATGAGAGCTTAAATAACGATTGCAATAATACAACAATAGTATCACTGACACTGCTAGGGTTAAATTTTACCTATTGAGTACTTTACAGATTGTATTGAATTAAAAAAATGTGTAAACTGGCCTTTTCAATAAAATAAAATTAACGGGTCATACTCATAATAAAATAAAATTCGTAACAAAAATATGTTCGCACAAAAGAAAATTTCTAGCAAGTAGTGAATGTAACTTGCTGCTACAATTTAAACAGGCGTTAACTAACAAAGTGTGTTTTATTGTCAGACGAATAAAATCAAATAGGAAACAAAAATAATAATGTACGACGACAATTGTAGCTTAATTTTAAGTAAATTGAGATTTCCTTTCGGCATTAATTCATGCCATTATTAGAGGCAAAAGAAAGTTTGTTGCTCAGTTTTTCTGTTTTCACACCGACGCCCTAATGGAGTGAAATATCTTCGTAATTTTTCGTATGGTACTATAGGAATTTGAGTGCAACATGTTTGTATCTCGATTCAAATCAAGCATTTTTTATGAATAAGGCATAATTGGCGGTTATCGTTCCTCGTACCAGTAGTCCAGTTAAATTAAGACAATAAAATTAATACCATGTCTGAAATAGTTATTTTTATACCCTTAAACCCCCTCTCTGTAATTTTTTACATAATACATATTAAGTATTGTATTGCAAAAGGCCTCTCAGTGTTGGCTACGGGCCACTGATGTCTTAAAGAGCCGGGTGTTAGACCCGTGATTGGAAAGATGAAGGGAGACACAAATCAATATTTTCGTGTGTATATTTTCGTTTGCCTACTTTACTTACACGAAAATATTAAGGCATAACATAGAGTATCTATGCAGCTACTGTACAGAATACAGAAGGCTACGATATTTATCTACATACTAGCTGTGCCTGCAACTTCGTCCGCGTGGAATAGTTATTTTGGGCATTAATTCTTTCATACATATTTTTTGGATATGGTTTCTTGAACCGTTTTCGCAGTGCACGCAAAGGAAGCCCTCAAAAATGAATAATTTTGCCCGTTTTTTCCACATTTTCCATTGTTTCTTCGCTCCTATTAGTTGCAGCGTGATGTTATATAGCCTAAAGCCTTCCTCGATAAATGGTCTATCCAACACAAAAATAATTTTTCAATTCGCACCAGTAGTTCCTGAGATTAACGCGTTCAAACAAACAAACAAACAAACTCTTCAGCTCTATAATATTAGTATAGATATAGTAGTTCTACAGTAGCAAGATCCTTGACAGAGCCCCTCAGATAATGTCACAGTACTCACTCACAGTACGCACGTCGCATCCCATTTAGGATCCATCTGGCCCACAGATGCGATCGATACATTTATAGTGCACTGTTGGTGGTCGGACCGACAGACCGCTTTTATTTTATGTGAATGTCCTGTAGGATGGTGAAACCGTTTTTTTTTAATAAGACACATTTAAAATGGACTAGACTGTTAAAAGTATACATAGAAGTGTATCAAACATTCACTATTCGAGATCTCATTTGAATACATGAAGTTTTATGTTATAACCAGTGGGTGCTCGCGGGTTCGCTCGCACTAAGAAGTAAAACCTGCATCCCTTATTTCACCCCTTTAAAAGTGGCATTTCCAAAAACCCTTTCTTAGCGGATGCCTACGTCATAACATCTACCTGCATGCCAAATTTCAGTCCGATCCGTCCAGTGGTTTGGGCTGTGCGTTGATAGATCACTATGTCAGTCAGTCAGCCACTCAGTCACCTTTGAGTTTTATATAGGTATTTAGATAGGTACTGGGTACAATAAGTACGCCAATGCTGACAGGGAGTATTGGCGTATGACGGAGGAGGCCTATATACCCTGCAGTGGGTCCCATTAGGCTGATGATGATAATGAGATAGGTAGTAAAACAAAGCTGGTCATTCACCTACTACATTATATCCATCAATTCAATTTGACAATTAAATCGCTCGAGTCGATCCTAATGCGTTATTCAAGCGGCAGGGTGAGTATGATAGTCAGTTTCCTGGGACAATGTCTACGCAGGATTTACATACAATGCGAGCGTGCGCACGCGCTCCAATGGCTAGATCGTGTGGTGGCCATGGCTTTTAGAACTTGTGTATTAGCTGGTTCAAATAATTTAGACAAATCTAAGAAAAGAAGACTGCTCGGTCGAGAAATCCGGCTAAGCGCTATTTTTAGGGTGCATCATTAATAATTATTTTCAATTAAATTTAAAAAAAAAAGCAAATTGTGCTAATGTCCTATATTAGGTGGAATTAGAACTTTCGTGGCCAAGCTTTAAATCGTATGTTTCTGCAGCTCAATTTCAAATTCTCGTTTTATTCAAGTTGTGCCATGGTAGCCGATTCACAATCAATGTAATATGCAAAAATGATTAACCGTTTAAAAAACATAGTCTTAATTATCTAATCTACAAACATGGTCACAACTTACAATACACAAATGACAGCGCTGCACATCGGTCGGTTACCTCGTCTCATGTTTACCCATCCATCTATCTATCTATTTGTACAAACTCGTGCCAAACTGTCAATCGGGCAGGTAAATCTCTTAACATCTATTGTTACAGAGCCTTTATTTTTCTATTGCTCTGTAAAAGCCAAAAAAATAGTAAAATATATATATATAACATACTGACCAATTTGCCTAAAATACATTATTTTATACAAATAATCGATATTTGTATGACAAATTGGCAGATAAACACACAAATTCAAAACACTACAAGAATACAATACAACTTCAACAAATAGAACAGATACTTTAAATTAACGTCTAAATCGGAGGCGGAGTCTTTTTCGTTACAAGCTTTATTATATTTGTATTGCATTAAATGATATTTCATAATAATATATAATAAACACAATAATTCATGGCAAAACAAGATACCTACTAGGATATATAAACTCGTATTTTAGAGAAGGAGTCAGTTATTAGTAATATACTGTCATTGAATTAATTTTATTACAATTTGGATTAATCAATTAACCGTCACAAGCCAATAGCTGGCCATTAGATAGAAAGCAGTGACAGAATTATTGTTAGCAATAGAGACGAGGTAAAATTTGACCGGATTGCAAAAAGTGCCGGATATTATTGTTATCGACATTTTTGTTGGCATAGGTTTTTTAAGTCGCAGTATTTTATAAATAGTTAAAAGTATACAAAATTTAAAGCTATTAAATTTAGTTATCTACTTGCGTATTGTAAAGTATTTAACAGAATTATTATCATTTAACGTATAGAGTCCAGTTGGTCCGATGGCAAAAATTGCCGGATATGTAAAAAAAATGTTCTTTGATGTTTTTGAGTCGTAGTAGGTATTTGTTTTTTACAGTCATAATTATTTATTTGCATAATGGAAAAGGACATTTTTATATAAAACTTGTGGGTGCTCGCGGCTTCGCTCGCATTAAGAAGTGAAACTTGCATCCCCTATTTCACCCCTTTAAAAGTGGCATTTCCAAAAATCCTTTCTTAGCGGATGCCTACGTCATAACATCTACCTTCATTCCAAATTTCAGCCCAATCCGTCCAGTGGTTTGGGCTGTGCGTTGATAGATCACTATATCAGTCAGTCAGTCAATCAGTCACCTTTGAGTTTTATATATATAGATGTGACATGTAAATGTAAACACTAAAAAAATACCGTAATGGGGTATGTAAATAATTCGAAGTGAGGAGCAGCCCAATGTAAGAATTAACCATTAAGTTTTGAAAGCATTAAATTACTTTTCTTAATAAATTTATAACAACAAACAATTTAATAACACATAAATAGAACATAAAAGCTGTTGGAAAACATTAAGCATTGCAATATAAACATTAATAATAATTGCGATTTTCATACTAGCTAACAAAACTAACTAAGCTAGCTAAGCTAGCTAGCTAACATAGCACGGGTGTGCCCTCACCCAGTATGTTAGGTAGTAATTAAGAATTATTTGTTACACTTATTCTGAATAAATTAATTTTGAATTGAAAAAAAAAAAACCTCGCCTCTGCAACGTTTTAATTCTACGCAGCCTATACCAAAACCACGAAAACTTTTGAATGTTAAAAATACCTGACGAAAAATCTGCCGGATAGTTTAATCCGGACAAGACAACTCTAGTTTTATTTCTAAGAAAACATTAAGGCGAACATTTATGGTCACCCGTTTTTCCCCTATAATTAATTGTATTAATTGATAGTGATTTAATTTACCCAAAGTCTTAGATAACAAACGAAAGTGGCACTTTAATGGTAGTTAGTTTGTTCCATTTGCCATTTATTTGCTATTTTAATTAATACTTTGAATAAAATCGATAAATTTATATGTTACAATAATTTTATTTAAGTAACAATTTAACTTCTTATGAGAGTGCTAACTCTAGTTTCGGGGTTTTCAACCCGTCCTTAGGGCATCTGATACGGCTTTACGACTGTCCTACTACTCTTCAAATGGTTACTTTTTATCAATTACTCATTTAGAGTTATCACAACTATCTACAAAACTCAATGAAATTTCACCTGATTCTAAAATACGACTAATATCAGCTTGACAATAGTTATATGCTACCGTATATTAGTCAAATAATCATATACCGTCATATTACAAAACGCGGTTTAAATATTAGTCCAGGACTTTGAAAATAAAAGTCGGTTCTTGTAGTTCAAACATCACATACAAACAATCAAATGTCAACTTCAAATTGGGACGTTGATTTATCATTGGTATATGGTCGAATCCTCGGGTCGAATATATGAAATATTCCAATCTGTCACCCAGCTCTGTCCCCATGGGGTGACAGATCGAACAAAAAAGTTCGAGCTGTCCCCCTGTTATTGACAATTTGATTATAATGACAGTAGAAAGACAAAGACGGATAAAGAATAGATGTTTTTCCTAAGCATGTGTACGTAATAGCATCGTCTATTGAAATCATGCTACGCTGTAATAACAATTGCGTAATGAAATCACGATGAAAATATTATATTTTTCTTAAATGAAAGCTACCATAAATCCACAAGTATAGCTATTTATAAAACGTAAAGCCCAAACCGCATCGAAAAATATGCAAATTAAGAACCAAATTAACTCCGTGAATAAATCTACAATCGGTTTGATTAACTTCACCATTTGTCTCTTTCAAATTAGATATTATTAAATATGTCTATTAAAGCGTATAATTAAATGATATGTTATACAACGAGTTCTACTAGATATCGATTCGGCCATTTGTTTTTATTTTGAGGTTATGTAAGTGGAAAAACTTTCCATTTCGATTAAATTGATGGTGTGAACATAAGTTATCTGACTTATTGGATTTTAAAGTGATTTTGTGCTTTGCTTGAGGTAAGTCGCATAAAACTAGGGAAATAAACGGTTTTTGTAATCCATTGAAACCGCAAAAGTACCTTAGTTGCAGTTTTTTTTCAGACATTTTTTTCAGTTTTTGCTAATTTTATTCAAAATGGTGATGAAGGCCTCCTTATTTAGTTAAGTACTTATGTTATTTATGTACCTATTGTGTGTAACTATAACATGGTTCAATTACATATATGAGTAATATAAAAATAAAAAAACAATATATTACATTTCCTTTGACAGAATCAATGACAATCACGATCAAAAATTAACACTTTCATTACTACTTATCTGTTTCCTAAAACAAGAGAAAAGGGAATTCCTTAAATAACAAAATAAGAGAACTTTGAAAGTGTTTATCTAAAATTAGACCAAGTACTTGGTGAAATGCTTTTATGCCAAAAACAAGACCTAGACTTCATCCTATCCATTACAAACTTGATCTCCACAAATAAACCCAATAAAAAAGCGTAGGCCACTTCGCTCAATCACCGACATAGCACCGTAACGGACAAGACAACAACGGACAATACAAGTGTCAGTTTCAAATAAATCAAACTGAGAGAATGTATGGAATGAAATGAGACAAACTCATACTTAAGTCTTAACGCGTCTTCTGATAGTGTTACAAAATGTGCTGATTTATTAATAAATAAATAAATAAATATTTCAGAACATATCACACAGCGCCATCTAGCCTCATACTAAGCTTACGCTTGTATAACGGATATAATACACATATACTTTTTTATTGTAAATGACTCAACACACGTAATTACAAATTTTAATATGCATAATTACTTGTGTTAATCGAACCCGCACCCCTAGATTAGAAGGCAGAGCCACTACCAACTAAGCTAACAGGCCAGTCAATTATCGTTTTGTATTTCGGATGTGAAGTTAAATTGTAGGCCAAATGTCAATCACAGACGCCTTAACAGACATATTGCTACCCATGACAGTGTTCCAGCACTCATATCAGTTTCAATTCCTAAAGTAGCGTTTCGATTTAAAGTAAAATCATCAAAAACATCCTCCAGAATTGCCCTTCTCGTTGAACTTAATCAAGTACCTAAAATATACTTTTGATAATGTGAGCTTTCAATCTCTCTATAATGGGATATTTTTGTGGATGATATATACATAAGAAAAACATTGGGCACATTTCACACAGCGCCATCTAACCCGTAACTAGCGCTAGTCATGTGTAGATAACAAACTAAAAACACATTCCTGCAGATTCCTGCAGAAGTTTCGTTAGTGAAATATGCCAATAAAAGAACCAAAGAAGACGATAAGACGTTTGTCTGATTAAATTTCGTATGATAAACTAGTGGACAACCGCGGCTTCGCCCACATTATATCTGAAAAAAAAAATACTACCTACATACCCAAAAACCATAATGATCCGTTCAGCTGTTTTTTTAATTAAACCCGGTCTGCACTTGACCATAGTTTGCCTGATGATAAGCACTAAGCAATAAGCAATAAGTTTTAGATGGATTGTACTCACCTACACAATAAGACCCGGTTCACTCTCGCTTTGATAATCGTTGGATAATAGTTCGTGGGGAACAGACAACAACAGAAGTCAGTTGTTTTTGCGTGATGAGCGTTTAAATAAACAGATGGACAAACAGCGACACTGATAAACTGAAAAAAAAACTGACTGTGGGAACGTGTTTTGCTATCTATTCGAAGTATCAGAAGTAGTTGTTCAGACTTTCGACCCTCTTCTCTTCTGGCTATATTATATGAATAGAAGATAATAGAAAAACGTATTGTCAAAGCCAGTCAAGTCCACTCAAGTTACTGTACTATGTCGACAGCACAATGACCTGAAGATGAGTCAGGGCGTTGAAGGTCGTCTGCACTTCCCTTGATTTATTTACTTTGTACTGGTAATTAGATACAGGCGCGCAATCGACTGGCTTTGAAGCTGTGGAGTCGAATTTATGGGATTTTTTTATGAATGTTATTGTATGTCGCAAACTTACCTACTTACTTTTCAAATCCGTGGAAGGACTTGGGCGCCCACCACGATGTTTCTGCCTAACAGAACTCCCCAAACGAATTAATTCTGCGGGGCAGTCACGGCCCTCAGTCATGAGGAAATACGACTCTAGAGAGAGATATTTATTATATGTCAAGTTTACATGAAAAACGATTCCACATCTTTCCTCCGCACTTCCCTCCCCATAACCTATCAAATATCTCCAATATCACGTGGATACAAAACACGCTTTTATCAATAACCAGCTGACATTCCATTATCTGGCTCTTTCACACACATGTCAGAAGACAGAGACAAAGTATTGCAATTTCCTTAATAGAAGCGTTTAGGAAGTGCTTTTTGCGAGCTTCCGTGTAACATGAGACGAAATTAATAGGATTGAAAAGTTTCGTGAATGTGAAGATCTTCTAGATATATTTTTTTTAGATTATAAGTAAGTTTGAGTTAGAGTGGTCAACTATGGTGTCGAGAGTTTTCAAACCACCCTTGTAATCTCTAATGGGGTTGATGACAGCTCGTAGTTACTTTTATTATGTTCTAACAAAACTGAAGACCACTCGTAATTTTTTGCCAGATCTACTACAAAGATTTAGTAATTTGGCTTAGGCCTTTGATAAGCAACACTAAAATATGGTAAGAAGAAAAACCTATATAATCTGGAAACCTGGAATAGGCCATCTTTACGTTTGGGATTCTATGAAATTAATTATTTCAGTGTCCCCTAGTAAATTAATGACCAAAATCATATCAACATCATATCAGTGTCCACACACTACCGAGTATATGCCTTTCTCTAGCGCTCCACACAGTACGATCTCAGTCTCAAAAAAACTAAATCTAAATACAGAAAATCCTAACCGTTTATCTCAACAGTTTGAACGCGAAAACTTTAATCATAACGCTAATTTCCAGCGAAACCAAACAATAACCCAACGAAACGAAAACAGTAGCTCTAATAGCTTATCGATATTACTTTGATTTCAGCCGTTGGGTAGCCGCAATAACTCCTAACATAACTTGACCTCCCCTAGTTAACCAACGAAGCTAATTTCCTCTGAATAAAGGAAACACGAAACAAGTTAAGGGCTCTCAGTAATATGGCTGACACGGTTCAAGGGTTTGTAATTGTTTATGGAGTGTTACGCCACGATGAGTTGGGAATTGGAAATAGAAATTCGAATATTAAATCCGAAACTGGAATCCGTTAGGAAAGATGTTGGATATTAGTTTCCAATGGTCTAACTGGAGATACCAATTTTTGACGAGTTCGATGCTTAGTTATTTTGCTCCTTTGGCAGAGTACTCGAAGTTAGTCTTGTTATCCGAAACAAGAAGACAATGACATCTTTGCTGATCATGGGCATTTCTTTGTCAACTTTGTCAGTAGTCAACGCACAGCTCTAGCAGTTCTATTTCCACGATGTTTACAATATAGGTACTCTAATCACAAATAGTCGTCTCATTATTAGGTACTGGTATTTCCCAAGAGAAAAACCCGTGGATAAACACATATTATTATAAACCAAGATTTATCATCTCGTACTAACCCAAGTTTTTTCATTTATTTCTTCAGCTTTATTATACGTATAGATTTTCGGTTTTAAGTTTACTTTATATAAATAGAGTAAACTTAAAACCGAAAATCTATACGTATAATAAAGCTGAAGAGAGTAAACATTCTGAACACAGAAGATATTAGAAAAAAATTGTTTGGGTATTCTTTAAATCCATAACAGAACACGTTTCAACAGTTTTTAGAATATCTGTCGTTCATCTATTTGTCTGTTTATTTAAACGCTCATAACGCAAAAAACGGCTGATCATTATTTTGGGTAAGTAGGTAGTATGAAGTCTTCGAAGTGTCATAGTCATATTTTCATCTCAAAATAATGCAAGTTAAGCCGCGGGCGTTCACTAGTTATACAATAATATACTTAGTAGCGATACTACAATAGCTCCTACGTCCATGTTAACGTTGAATCGATGCAATCAGAACGGATTAGTTTGTAAATATTGGCCATACCTACTTGTAGATACAGCAGATATCAATAAAGATGGATACGTGACTTGGGTGTTTGGGATGTTGTCTTCATTCGCTTTCGTCACAAACATAAGGGTTGAATTGACAACCTTTTTTTACAGAATTTGATTTAAAAAGAAGCATTTTAAATCAACTTCTGTAAAAAAAGGTTGTCAATTCAACCCTTATGTTTGTGACGATCTTCTCGTATTAAGGTTTCCTAGAACGTGTGCTTAGAATTATTTTTCATGGTTGCAAAAATTACATATTGTTTAGGTATTATGATCATTTTGTTCAATTAACAACAAAATAACATACCTGTATCAGTAATATGTAGTTCTGTGTGTAATTATGTTTGTATGTTGTTACTTTGAATGTTATATTTGTTATTGTGTTTTATTTTTAAATTATCTAATATTGTGTTAAAAGTACGCCAGCTTTACGGATTTCCTCTAGTGTTGTCCAAACTAGGTTACCTGGAAGAGATCACTTTAGTGATAAGGTCGCCCAATGTCCCTGGTTACCTTCCACCTTTATGTAAAATATGTTCTTTTTATTTGGTGTACAATAAAGTATATTTGAGTATATTTGATACCTATAATAGTAGGTACTTACAACTACTTTGATTTGAGTAGGTAATTTCCTACATTTTGTGGCTAATGTTAATCTATTTTTTTTTTCAATATAAAAAAAATAAAGTTTAAAAAATTTTGTATCCATACAGTAATCAGTAATAAGCACAGAATATATTCTTAATTATTGCCATAAAAACCAATAAAAATGTCCACCAAACTCGATCTTCGAAACGTGTGGTTCCAAATCCCACTTGCCCAGAAAACATGCAAAAACATGTTCATTCCCAAATTGGTTTTATTTTACGCAATCCTCTTAAAGATTGATAACCGTGGTACATAAATAAGGCTAATGGTAGCCAAATGAAGTTCTTTTATCACCCACGCCTTTGTGTCTACATACTGCGGTACATTTTAAATAGGTAGTTGAGTCCCGAAACTGAGAAGTATGGATGTGTTATACTTTAAGGCGAGAAGAATGTATAGGATTTAAAAGATGAAGACTTTTTTGCATAGCAAATATAATTAAATTTAATAAGGTTAATCAATTAATAGTTTAAAGGAAAATCAATTTTCTTACAATATGTTGCTTACTTTGTCACAGTGTAAATTGGTAAATAACACAGTTTTGAAAGGTTTACAACATTAACTAACAAAAAAACCCGTCTATAGTACTGTAGCTATACCTACCAATTTAATAATATGTATTTTGAAATCGCTAAAAAAGTTCATCTGGCTATCAAGCCAGCCAGATAAGTTACACGTACACCATCCTTTGACAAACACCCCAAGTTTTGAAATAACTTTTGCTACGTCATATTGTGTACAATTTTGAATTTATTTTGAAATTGAGTTTTATACCTCGAGCATCAATCAACGGAGTTGACAAGTAATGAGCGAGTGGGACAACTATATCAAGAAAACCTAAGAGCGAAAGAGACAGGAATCGGATTTTGTCTTTGTCTAAATTTCACTTTTTGTTTCGTTGGTCATTACTCGGTAGCGCCCAACATGGCAGTTGCGTGAAAAATATTTTTGCTTTTATATGGTGATTACGAGTGCTAAGTGTGAAAAAACTTGATTTACATAGTGAAATATTAAAGAAAATTTCATAGAACATGGTGATTTGCTATGTAAAAGGCTGTAAAAGCCGTAGTGAACGGAAAGATGAAAATATATCCTTTCATACGTAAGTACGATACTTTTACGACAATGTGACTTGATTATGACTAATTTAGGAGCAATGAGAGCCCTGCTTTATTGAAACTCTATTTATATGGATTATAAATAGTAAGATAAGACTAAAAACATGAATTGTTTTTATGAGATTACTCGGCTAAATTTAAAGTATAGTAAACTGTTTTACTCGCAAAGCGTTTGTCAAACATAGTTGTCATTTTGCAGTATTTTGAATTTGATCGGGTTAAACGGTTTTTGGTGATACCAGTTTCGTTTTGGCAATTTACCCAAGAAATTAAGGCAAAATATTTTTTATAAAGATGATTTGAGTCGAAATAGGCATAGCAACATATAGGCATATCACTCTGCAAAGAAGCACTACAATAATGACAAAAAAAACATTTAGAATTTTTAATTATATACCACATAATATGTGGTATATAATTAAAAATTCTAAATGTTAATGTTAAAAATAAATATATATTATTTATATAGATTTCCGATGGATCCAAGCGTTCGTGAAATTTGGATTAATGCAACAGGGCGACATAACTGGGACCCTCCAAAACATGCACGCATGTGTTCTAGACATTTCGACCAAAACTGTTTGAGAAAAACTCCATATAATAGATTTTTTTTAAATATTCTGCTGTACCCACACTGTATATTAATGAAAATGTGACAAAGGTAATAAATATATTTTTTATTAATTAAAAATGAAGTTGAAGTGATCTATACTTACTAATAATTTAATTTTCTACTCGTAATAATCTAGGCTGCGCTGAAATATGATGTTGCTCCAATGGAGACGTGTACGTCTCCCGTTAGGATGAATGTCCCGTCCACGTCCAGACAATTGACTCCATTGATTAAAGTTGTGAGTTTTAAAATAAATATATTATGATATTATTGATGAAGATTCTATTCTATTCTAATCTTGGTTGTGGCCTCTGCGGTATGGCCGCAATTTTGCCAATGTCGCGTGATAAGTTGAAGACAAACGCTGAATGGATTGGCCGGTGTCAAAATAAAGTGCTGTGTGCTATTTTATATTTTTGATTTTACGAATGTTTTAGTATTCCCACACATATATCTGAATCCCACACGTAAGTATTGATGAAGATATTCGGCATTCGGCATTTAACTTTTTCGTCACAGAAAGAAAATGACAATAAAGAAATGACACCTCGAAAAAAAAAAATATTAAAAAAATTAAAGCACCAAACATTTTTGGCAGAGTCGCGGAAAAAGAAATTGGCCATTGTGAGATCCAGATGTAGAAGGATTGAAAAGAAAAATGCAGATCTTTCTGAACATGTACACAAAGCTCATTTTGTTCAAAGGTCAATGAAAAGAGCCTTTGGTTCATGGAAGCAACCTCTATGCCACATCACTGCACTATCACTACACGTACACAGTATAAAGCAAAGTCGCTTCCCGCGTCTGTCATTATCTCTGTATGTATGTAGATCTTTAAAACTACACAACAGATTTTAAAGCATTTTTGTAGTAGAAAACCCGACGTTCGAGGAGTCAACACGTCCTGAGGATGCCACGTGGAGAGGCGAAACCCGTGTCGACGAGAATATCTTGCCGAAGGAGAACTACAAAACTTGAAGACGCAAGGTACGGTGTTGGTAAGATCTTAAGAGCCACGGAGGCCACTTTGGTTAGGAGGAGAGGTGTGGCGGTAGTATATGGAGGAACACACCAAAAAACCATCAAGTTTGTTGTTTGAAGTCGGTTATGGAGCAGTCGCAGCGGAAAATCACTATATACATATTTTTTCCAGAGTTCCATAAATAAAGTACTCTGAATTGAAATGAAAAACAACGTAATCTGAATTTAAATAACAAAAAAAATTGTTAAGAAAAATACAAAAATAAAAGTTAAAAATGAAGTACATGAATTTAGATATTCCAAAGGAAAATTTCTGTTATTTGTAATATTCATGTACAGTTTTAGTTAAGACGTTTTGTAAATTTGTAGATATGTTTAAGTAGTTTTTTTTAATATTCTTACTTTAAACCAGAAAAAATATTAACAAATTATTTAAGTAGTTGGTTATTACTTTATTCTTTGTTTATTCAATGTAAATAGTTTTCCTTGAAATAAATATACATATAGTTATTTTGTTTACAAATCCTACTTAGTATAATTTATTCCTGCTTAAAATTTTATCGACATACTGTGTGTGTCATTTTTATATGAGTCCCTTTTTCAGGTGATAATAATGATTACGTACAACTTTTATACGTGTGTGTATGTGTGTAAGTATGAACAAAAGTAGGGGAATTTCTATGACTCTGGCAGCCCTGAGATTCTACGTCATTTGTCGTCGTCCCTTTCGGGTATACGCGCTTTTTCTGGTCCACAGGATTGATCGTCAAGGGTTTTATATGTTGTTCTCTTACTTCCAACTCTTACCGTCATTTACAAAACGCGGTTATATATGGACTTTGAGAATAAAAAGCGGGTTCTTGTTGTTCAGACATACAAGCAATCAAAATGTCAATTTCAAATTGGAACTTTGATTTCATTGGTACCTTTTGACGGTTAGATAATTATGACAGTAGACAGAATATTTTCGAACAACTAAAACGGACTTGATCTAGACTAATATTTACAACATTTTGTAATAAGGCCCTTATAAGGTTCTGTTACTCGTACTTTTATAATAAACAAATCTTTACTAGAGCATCGTCTAGTATCTGGCTTCTTGGTTCCGCGGCACAGCAAAGCGAAGAGCTGGTGACAGTCGGTTGGCAGACGCCCACTCGCGTCAGCTTCATTACAAGGGCTTACTTTATGTCCACAGCAAAACTTAACTACAATCAGAGTGCGAAAAGTCTCGGTGAGTGAGGTGTGAAAAAAAATGCTGCCTAAGATATAATAATTTTGCCTAGCAGTAAATGGGCTTTTATAATTCGCGCGAATAGCAGCTTAGAGATATGCAAGGTACAAAAAATCGAGATAAAGCTACTTAGTTCGTAAGACAGTGGTCAACTCTAGTTATAGGAGCTAGCCGGTTGTTATAGTTAAATTTGTAATCATGCCTTAGTGCCGGTGTTACGAAAACCTTAGTACAGTTAAAACTTTTGTTCGACACTAGACTTCACAGCTCTCATCTTAGATAGATAGATAGATAGATAAAACTCTTTATTGTAACACACATTGAAAATAAAATAAAGACAAACAAAAACACAAACGACTTAAAAAATAGTGCCACAACTGGCGGCCTTATCGCTAATAGCGATTTCTTCCAGGCAACCGTAGGATGGACAGGAGTCGAAAGAAAAATAAAGGATGGGGTGTTCAAAAAAGAGAAAATATTATACAAACAATAAAATATTCAATATTATATACTACATAATAACAAATAACACATATTACTTATAAGTGTAAATAACTATAAATATATAACACATATACATATTATACCTACATACTATAACGACAGAAGGAGACAACAATAAACACACGATTTCAACAGCAGATTATTGAGCTATTGAGTTTAGGTACCAGTTTTTAACCTGTGTTTTGAAAGCCTCAAGAGTCTGAGCTTGTTTGATACACAAAGGCAAGGCGTTCCACAAATGAACAGCTCTTGCTGTGAAAGAATTTTGATAGAAAGAGGTACTGGCCTCAGGAGTCTTAAGAATAAGCGTACCCGATGACCTCAGATTTAGGGAGTGGGAGTCATGCAAATAGGAGAATTTACATTTTAAATAGGAAGGGGTGGTGGGATTGAACAAAATGTTGTAAACTAAAGTAAGGATGTGAGTATTCCGTCGTAGCTGAATGGGAAGCCACTTGAGCTTTGTGCGAAATTCGGATACTTGATCATATTTGCGTAACCCAAATATGAATCTAATACAGAAGTTTTGTAGGCGCTCAAGTCTGACTAGTTGATCAGCACGCAAGTCTAGAAAGCAGGCGTCAGCGTAATCTAGGATAGGTAGAAGAAGAGATTGAGCGAGCGCAACTTTGGTAGCAGTGGGTAAAAAATTTCTGAGACGTCGCAAAGACGCCCCGGACGCAAACATTCTACAACTAATAGCATCCAGATGGGCATCCCAACTCATGCACCGATCCATAGTAACGCCAAGATTTTTAACCGACTCGCTATACGGAATAATAGTCCCATCAAAGATTACCGAAGGTAAAGTAGTCCAGTCAACCTTAGACAGCATACGTGAGCTGCCCAAAACGATGACCTGAGTCTTCAAAGTGTTTAATTTCAAGCCAAAAGTTTGACTCCACTGCATGATTCGGCAAAGATCAGCGTTGGTAGCAGCCACCGCAGAATCAAGCTCATTACTTAGAAGACTACACTATCTAAGGTTCAAATTTATCTGCGTTATATATATATGTACATAAGTGCATGTTGTTTTACAGTAAATTTATGTGAATATTGAGTATGCATGTGAATATACATTTTACATTTAACTAAAATGTTCTTTGTTGAACAACATTAAAATAGATCCATTTTTGTTAGTAAAATTTAAGTAGGTACATATATGCCTGTAGGGCTTATAACTAATGTTAGTACCTAGTACCTACTACTAGTTTTAGTCTGTAATCTGTGGCACTCAATTAGCCTAAAAGTAAATAGTATGATTGAATTGAAAAAGTATATCAATGCAAAGTGCAGTAACTGCTAAAGAGAAAGGCAAAGGTCAAAGAATCAGCCTAGTTTATGTTTTTGCAGTTTTTTGCGAGTGCGGCTTATGTTTGCCATAATTTTTGGGAACCAGGTCATGTGAAATTGAATGTTAAAATGAATAAAAACTACATCACTCTTTATTTTGTTATCCTATAAGCATATAAGTTACGTATTAATAATATTAGTTAAGAAGTAACTAGATAAGGTCAGCTTCTCATATTAAAGTATTCGGTAAGACACTAACCTTTCAAAACTTTTTTAATTGATGTTGAGGTAAATAGACCTTAAGTAGTACCTAGTACCTAGCCTACATTTTCATCCCGGATTTACGCGGGCGCTAATAGGTACTTAGTAGTACCTAAATTAGCCGAAATTGCGGCCAAATTAGGTATTATAATAATGACAAATCAAGTAACTCTTGATAAAAAACAGGGATGTTATAATGAGTGTGTAAAAGAGTTTAGTAGGTATCTGATATTTTTTATGTAGGTACTGTCCACAGTTCCTCAGTTTTATTGTTTCCAAGTTGCTATAAAGTTAACGTTTTTTGGTCTAAAATATTAGTTCCCGTCTCATCCACGCACATAACCAGGTACCTACTTACCTATTTAGCTAGTTTGACCTCCCGATTGTCACACCGTGCGCGGGCGCAGAATACCTCGTAGGTATGCTTGAGTTGTTTACCGACACCGAGCAAACCGGCATCCAACCGGCTAGTGTGGACAACTCTACGGAATTTGCGTATATGTACGGGTTTAGGAGAAGTTGGGTATATATTTGAATATATTGTATTATAAAGATTTTTTAGTTTAATACCGTATTAATAAAGATTAAAACACGGATTTAAATGTAGGTAAGTAAATATCGCGCGTAAAGATCAGAACTTGGAGCATAAACTTGGCGTGTGAATAGCTTAAATTGAAGTATAAATTAACTAGGTACAGTACGGGAATGCCACATTGTTTATCTATTTTATTAAATAAAAAAGATTGTGTCAGATTAAAAAAAAAATCGTTTTTATTACTTGAGTATTTTATTTGTGACATTTATTGACGTAATTAGTATAGGTTAATAACCTAGTGACGGATTCTATATAATGTTATTCTGTACGAAAAAAATATTTAATTGAGTGGTAACATAAAATATGCAGCCCCATTTTGAGTTCTTTACAACATTATGAACTCAGATTCATCAAATAGTACAAGTTCTATTATACCATAGATAGAACGTACTTTTCTACGGAATACTAATTCTAAACAACTGCCAACACCGCGAGCAACCAAACGACGAATCGGAATCAGTTAGCTCGCGTCTCTGGCGCACGACGCACGTCCGTGCCACCTGCGCGCGCGCACCTCTCGCGATCGATAAATCAGCTGTAAACAACAAAAACTCACATTTCATAACAATTCACAAAGTAATTCCCACGTGAACCAGTTATCATTGTTTTCTAGGACCGTTGAAACAGAATATTATTCCCAGTTAGCGGTTTACGAAGCCGGAATGCTTTTTTTGAATGAATAATTCAAGTCGCGATACTTGTGTAGTATTTTGACGCGTTGTTCTAGTGATGTGATTATTTGCTGTGCTGTTTAGTCGATAGATAGTGATGGACATGGTTATCGATATCGATAGTGTTGGTGGAGTGTAGTGATGTCTGTTGAGGCTGAAATGTCGGCGATTATCAACGATTTAAGATGGGTGTACGAGGATGACCTGATAGCACTGTCTTGGCAAAACGGTAGGTGTTTACTGTTTGCTTTTACACGTATCGATAAGTTTGACGAAATTAGTCGATAATATGTACCTATATTTTAGTAACAAAGATATTTCAAATAGCCTCCATTTGGAAATATCGAAACTATGATAAGCTAACACTGTAACTGAGATGTATGTTCTTTTGCATCATCTTTACTTCAACTAACACTAGTCACTTATAGTGTATCGTTCGTTCTCTGACTCTTGACTTAGGTAGGTACCTACATTAGGTCTATCTACACTTAGTAGGTATGAGGTCTTACGAGTGTCATAGGTCATAGGCTAATTTTTATCCTGAAATAATGCGAGCTAAACCGCGGGCGAATACTAGTACCTAAATAAATATAATTCTTGAAGAGGCCGGTTAATAAAACAGCTGCATAATCAGATGTCGTCTGCGATTGAGTAAATGTCAACAGCATTAGAGTCCAATACAAGGCCATGAGATGGTCACTTAATTTATCTACCTACAATCTACCCACGAGCGGCGAGAGATCTTTCAAGCTACAGGGTCGTTGGTTTAGTGTAGTTTATAAAGAAAACTTGATGATGAAGTTCACTTCATAGAATATTAGTACCTGGACAGAAATATCATTACTTAGATAGAGAAAATTTAGTATTTATTTATTATAGTAAGTAGGTAGGTAGGTACTTTCCACCGAACATGCGGCACAAGCGGTTTGCTTCGACGTTCATCGTGCGAACAGCCAAACTGTGGAACTCCTTGCCCGAATCTTTATTCCCCTTGAACTATAATTTGTCGGTCTTCAAGTCGAGAGTAAACCGGTTTCTTCTCGGCAAGCGCGCTAGATCGTAGATTATAACGTTGCTTAACATCAGGCAAGTTGTAGTCCAGCGTGAGCCTATCCCATGTAAAAAAAATCATAAAAATTGGTACCTATCCGTTTAAGTCGCTTATCCACTCGGTTAGGTTATATTTTATTGAATAAGTGGGTAAAGGAATTGAAATCGAAATTGAAATTAAATAACTATCAGTATTCTATTCTATAAGATACCTAGGTACGTACCTAAGAATAAGCACCGTCTTATTTACTAACTAGTTACATGTAGGTATTTACTTACACTATTATGAGGGTAATAGGCAAAGATAATTTGATGATTCTTAAACTAGTTCCACAAACAGTGGCTTTATGGTCAGCTCTTTGACGAATGACATATAACAGATCGAAGGGTCAGCTACCTATCTCTTTTTACTTACCTACTGTACTACCTATTTTAATTAACACATTACATACTACACTATTTCAATTAACTAAGTCGTCATTAGCAATTGTACTAATCAAACTGTACCTACCTAACTAATTTTAATTCATGTTCTTCTTTGTCTTTTCTTTTCCTTACTGCAGAAATGCGTGACTCCTTCCGTCTTATCACAATACGCGGTTTAAATATTAGTCTAAGACTTTGTAAATAAGAAGTCACTTCTTAGTTAATTGAAATAGTATAGGTAAGTACATGTAACTAAGTAAGTAGTACTGGTATAACATGAGTTAAAATTTTGACAACTTGATTTTATTATGACAGAAGAAAGCGAATTTTGAACAACAAGAACGGACTGCATATTATCAAAGTTCTTGACTAATAATGGATAAACCGCATTTTGAAGACCCCTTTTGTTTTGTTCTGTTACTCTGCGCTCTAAATTATTGACAACTCTGCAGAAATGTGGGAAAAATATCGCACGAATACGATACCACAAAACCCAGAAATACTGCACTAAGAAATATTTTATGTTCGTTACCACCTGGGAGAAAACTGCTTTTAATGTACTATTAAAAACCTCAGAAACCGCTAACAAGATCCTTCCTACATCTACCGATAGCATTCCTAAGTAAACATTACTTCCGGATTCTTCGACGCTATACACTTACGAAGTATGAATGCTAAGTGGAGAGCAAATAGTGGACAGGACATCACTGTCACATGTGTTAGTAGGTAGTATAGCTTGAAAATGACAGTTGTAAGTTTGAACTTAGTATTTTTATTTTTATTTGTAAAAAAAATATTGCATTTGTTTGTGGACAGTAGGTACGTGGGTCGGCGGTAGTACGACAGTCGTTAAGCCATGTCAGAGGCCCTTAGAGCAGCTTGATAAACTCTCGACACCAGAGTTGGCCAATCTTATTCGATAAGAAGTAGGTACTGACATTTGTATGATGTTATAAGGATTCTCCAAAATGAGACTGATGATAGATAGATCAATTTCTAGATATAATAACTAGACAGGCATTGATTGAATTTTGTAGTCTGTTAAACATGTCGGTTTCCTCATAAGATTTTTTTTCACCGATATGCGAGTGAAAATAAATGTATATACAGTAAGTACGTAGATAAGTACTTACTTTACTTTATTTCAATTAGCAAAGAGAAGTAAGCTAATTATCTCGTGCGTAGGAACCAGTCCCGCACAAAACTAACAAGAGGCTTTTAAAAAGACACGCCTAAAACAAAACTACAACATTCCTCCGGGTAATTTGCATACCATACGCGAAACCCGTTTTAACACACATACTTAAATAGCAAAAATACTGCGTTCCTTTATTGATATTACCGGTTACTTACGCGCCAAAATATAAAATGAACTTTTTAATAGATTTCAAATCATTCTATAAATATTTCGTAGACATCGTGGTGGGCGCCGATCCTTCCACGGCAGACATAGTTATGTTCTCGGATTTTGTGGCCTTACGTGTAAAACATTTCAGTTTCCTCAAGATGTTTTCCTTCACCGATATGCTAGTGCAAATACTCCCATCTCTTGAAAAGCAAGTCATTGGTGCAGAACCGGATTCAAAGCAAGGTGCGTCAGAATCTTAAGGATACGCTTTAACAACTGACACACTCCAGCTTTAAGTCTGAGACTGAGATCTGAGGCTAAATGAAGTAAGCACAGAGCAGGGGGCAAGTCTGTGACAGTCACGCACGGTAGGTAAGTAGGAAATACTGACCAAGGTGAGCTAGATCGAAGCAGAACACGCCTTCCAACTTGAGGACTTCATTACACACTCGACCGGTTACTGGAACGGTCCAGCGTTTTTTATGGTTTCTCGAAAAAGGTGAACATGTTTGCACGTCACGAATAAACGATTTTGTCGAAAAAAAAATGTAAACAAGAAACAAATTCATACTCGTGTAAAATTCCATAAACAAAAACGCTGCCTTGTGGTTTTTTGTTACCTTTTGGCCAGGGTCGTATCGGTATGATGGTATAACAAATTATAACCGACACCCTCTAAATGACCACTTGAAAAATATGACCTTTTCGGGCTTCTGTCGTAATTTATTCTAATAGCCGTTTTATAGCCAAAATTATCAAAGCGGTACCAAAACGGAAACCGCTATATTTACTGGTCTACGTTGTATAACTGCTATACTTACTATTTTTATAACTTTAACAATGAGGAGCAATAACACCTACGCTGCCGTTACTGTCGGTTGCTTTAGAACTTGTAAAATTACACCTCTTAGGTGTTTGATTTGTGAAAATTGTTTTTCGTTTGTGTAATCTATGACTTGCTTCAAAAATACCGATTTCGAAAACTAAAAAATCCGAAGACTTGTCAAATCTCCAGTCAATCATTCTCCAGTCTTTATTAAGTTTCGTGGTATTGTACCTGCCTAAGAAAACCTCCTAACAAATGAAATAAAGTGAAATGAAAATATTTATTATCAATTATGTTATGATACATTCACAGCCAATTAATATAGGGGAAAATACATTTCAAAATTGGCATTGTCGATGCCAATATTTATAGAATAAAGTCACAATAATATTTTAAATTATTTGGATTTTAATATAAAAAGCCGCTGTCTAAGGACCTTGTCAAAATGGATCACTAATTCTCCGGAAGACTTACGAATATCTGGAAGGATGAATTTGAAGCGAGGTAGATGACATGCCATGACCTATCTATGACCACTAAATACATCGTTAGAATCCACTCGACCCTGACCATAAACCGACACAAAAATAAACCTATCAAATAAACATTTTAATCCATTTAAAAATGGCGATTGCTTAATGGCCAAAGATCAATGGCATCATGCAAAAACCGAAATGCCTAGACCGTGATATCACTTCCTTGTAATTAATAATTTCCGCGGTTGTATCAAGTGCAGTTCAGAGAATTATGCTGACTGACTGCAGATAAGTACATTCATGTGTTTCTGTTAATTATTTAATATTAAACGTACATGAGCCAAGCCTGAAGTATCCAATCCTGACAGTTATTTTCACAGCCGGAAAAATTCCGGCTTTGGCAATTCGTAATCGTGAGATTTAGGGAATTCGAAAACTGCCAGGATCCCGGGATTCAGGTTCTATTTTTGACCATAGTGTTGAGTTCGTTCTTAAGGCTACGTTCGTTAATAACTAGCCTATTTCTAGTGTAAAATGCGCTAGTAGACTACGACACTAGTTGTGCTAATCCTTATTACGTTCCTTGACTTCCCAGGATGAGAACGTGTGTTGTAAGCATTATGAGGTCAATTATTGACCTCATATTTCTTAATTATAAATCTATATCTTAGCCTTTGATCATCTTATAGTTATTAGTTATAATGTCTATGTACGTAGGACGAAAACTTGCCTCGTATTGACCTCATATTTCTTAATTTAAGGTCACGTCGCAATACCAATTTGATCTCCAACCATTAATCTTCCGACCATTTTCAAATCTAACCATTAACTATTAGGAATTTTGCGCAATCCTTGCCTTAACTTGGAAGATACCTGACTTAGCAATTATAGTGTCTTGCTGATGTAACATTACTTGGTCTATAATTAATGATTTTGATTTGTCAGTAATTTTATCTATAGTTTTGTAATTGCTGATGTCATTTGATATTATTGAAGCTATCATGGTTCAGTTGATCGGAATCTGATACTTTGACTCTTCGAGGTGGTTTTTGAAATGTTTTGTTTTGTAATGTCCATAGCATCCACAGTAAGTACTGATGTTTGATTTGTGGGTGATTGTAGTTAATGGGATCTTTATACATTTAAAGGGTATATCTACTATGTCTTACGTTGTATTTGACTTCTGGATTCCCTCAAAATATCCATAAGTCTTTGTATGTGAGTGCCTGTTGACAGAAGTTCTGCTCAGGTCAAAAATCCTTTAAGACGTCTTTTCTAGTAAAATCTTTTTAGTTCCGATTTATTTCATGTAGTTACAGATCTGGTCATGATTCTAGCAAATTTAGCGGCAATTTAGTCAGCTGTTTCCAGCATGCAACACCTTGATCAGAGTTGTATGTGTTTAAAATTGTTGACTGTCATGAGTATAAAAAGTTACTAAGTACTTGTCTAAATTTTAATGATTGAAAAACTTGCGATAACTGAACACAGGTCATTGATATTGGTGACTTGATATATTATGATGATTTAATGATGAGCTTCACAAGTGACAAATAAGTTCAAGACATTAAAACGTCGTCTTCATTTTGAAACCAGTTCTTGCATTAGCCAAGTTAGAGTTGGCAATTAAAGTACGTTTGCCTACAGGTATCTGTAATTGCCTAGTATTTCCACCCATCGTAATACCTGTTTTGAAGGATTTTTATGACCTAAGTAAGTGCCAAAGATGGAGGCTGGCTAGATAATTAACTTAGACTGTAAATTTTCTAAAAATATCATTTTGAATGGAATTACATATTTTCCTATCGTTAATGTTACGGGTAAATAAACGCGTTTAATACTTACTTAGAGTCATTTAAATGCATCTGTTTAGCAGGTTAACTACGCTCTCGTACGTGTCATGTTCATTTTAGTTGCATCGCATTTTTGATATTGGTGTTCGTGTAAAAGCTGAACTTGGTTTTGCTTAGTTAGGTTTAAGTAAATCTGCGTGTCTAGTTCCTTATATCTTTCTAAATAAACTGATATCCAAGGTGCGTATGTAATGTATGTGAGGTTTCTAGTAAAGTTAGAAATTAAGAGGTAAGAACTCTCCTAATTGCAGAGTAGAGAAAAGTACCATAATGTATTCTGTGGCCAATTAGCCCTCACTATAACTACAACTACAGTCCTTAGTAACAACTATCAGAATACATATTGTTCATAAGTTATATTGATCAAAATTGTTTTGGATTACAATTTACTACAGCACGATGATGCATGTGTTTTGTAGTTTCATCCACTCTGTTTGCTTTTATACAACTGTATAAATATTTGCATAATACGACATTGTGTTGTCGTATGACATCACCAACAGTTGAACAAGAAGCGGAATTAAAAGTACTGAATTAAAGTTTAAATGGACGTGAATTAGACCAGACAAATAGATTATTAAAAGTATTGTTGAAATAAAATAGACGCATTTTTTGACATTGAATGTGTATGTACCTTCATATGTTAAGAATTTTTGATAAAATATGAGGTTTTGTTGAATAAGATGTTAGAGTTTTTTAAACTAAGTATAATTATTGACTTTCAAACAAATAGTAACACGATAAATAGGTTTAGTTTTATGCTGAAAAACGAGAAAGTAAAACCTTCTTAAAAACTGAATAGTAAAGGTTACTAGACTTGAAATCAGCTTCTTCTTTTATATAAGTTTTATTTAAGTACTATAATGTAGTAAGTAAGTTAGTATTATTTTGTATCTCCTTAACATAGAAGCAATTTAGCCAACTGTATATTCTATGTAAACCTGTGATCTTCTTCTTGTCGAATGAGAGTGGCGAACTCTGGTCGAGAGTTTATTAAGCCGCACTAAGGGCCTCTGATACTAGGTAGATATAAAGAGACAAAAACTCTAAATCGTTTCCTAAGCTATATCCGTACATTATTTTTTTATTACAGTCATCTTTAATAGCCTATAATTACAACACAACATTATGAAAACTTAATGTTATGAAATAAGTTACAAATAAAATTAATAACTTAACGTTTCTTAGAAGGTGTCATTGAAAACGAGTTTTTGTTTTTGTCTAAAACTTTATTTAAAACTAAGTTTTTGCTATCAGTGGTCGTATCCATTACATTTAGGTTTAAGATTAAAAGATTTTATTTCAACTCTGACTGACAACTTGACAAGCAAGGATATACATTATGAATGTTTCTTTAGAGGTATATACAGGTGATTGGTAGAGGGTTAGACAAACTTAAATGGGGGGTTCGGGGCCCCAAAGGGAAAAATACAATTTGGCCAAAAATAATCCGAAACCTACCATTTTTTTTAAATAGTTTTTTTGTGATTTTCTAGATTTTGTGCCGAAATTCTACGTATTAAGTATCACAACTTTTTTGTTACAGTTTTTATGATATTTTTTATTTTAATTTATTCTCTTATACAGGCTTTTACTACATAAGGTCGAAATAGGCGCATATATGGCCTAAATATTATAAGTTACGAGGTTGTCAAGTGAAAAAAAAAAAAATTAGTCTAAAGCTCAACCTTCATAGTGATTTAAAAAAAACCACAATACATGTACCCTGGCAAGTAATATGCTTTTAAAAACATCACACGTTATCCCTCATCACGACGACGTACTAAGTTGGAAGTACATCTAATCGGCTTATTGAATAAATGAGAAGATATGTGTTTTTTTTTTGGATTTTAGATTTTAGGGCTGATTTTATGATAGGTAGGTAAACTATCTAAATTAACCCGAAGGCTGTTTCTAAAACATATACAGTACATTTATGTATTAAATATTAATCATTTGTTGTTTTTGATAGAATATTCCTAGTTTCATCCAGGATAAAATGTAGAGCCTAGAAAACCAAATACCTACAATACAGTTAATCGCAGTCGCTCAAATCGTGAACCTATAACAAAATAACAATACAAGATCAATACGATGAATCAACTCAGAATCTAGTCGAGATTGAATGACATGTTTCATCACACAATTTTAGATCTAGTCTTCGAAGTAATAAGGCTCAATTTAGCTCGTATATTACTAGTACAGTTATTCAAGTGATAGCAAGTAATGTTGCCATAGTAATTATGTAAGCGTTATCAATCAAGCTGGCTGGAATGTGAGCAGTTGATATGATAGGAGATGCATCTGCCCACTTGCTCTACTTAAAGTTCATGTTTGGTTTACTTGGCTTGGGATGACTTGTTTTTGATGTTTTAGAGTATAGATTTGGTCCGTGGAAGGACCTTGCGCCCACCGTGATGTGTATCTGCCCAAGAGAACTCCTCTAACGAATTAATTCTGGGGGGGAGTCACGACCTCCAGGCATGAGGAAATACGACTCACAGAGAGAGAGAGAGAGAGAAAGTATAGATTTATAAAATAGGTATTAGGTACATACATTAAAGCGGGACTGGGGAATATGTACTTAAAAGGCAAGTGTTGTTCATACCCTTTTTAATAACTATAGTGGATGCCCGCGGCTTCGATCGCTATAACTGAACTAATAAGCTACTTTTTATCCTGAAATAAATGCCAGCGAAGCCGCGGGCGTCCACTAGTTGTAAATAAAGCTTCCTTAGTCTTGTACGAAATAATTTCTAAAATTATTAAACACTCCCGCACTATTACCTACATATATGCATTCCTTTGACTTTGCCTCCGAATTCCAGTATTGCCCCAAAGAAACATAAGGTCGTTAAACTCTGGTTATGCTTGGTTTAACAATAGCTTACTATTTAACATACTGTCAGCGCTAAGTTAAAGTTACGAAGAATGTTACTTAGAAAATACTTGGCTTCCGTATAATATAAAGGGTTAGGAGAGACAAAGTTTTAGGAATTTTGATAATGTTGAAGCAAGTTATACTTGTTAGCATAATAACTTAACTTACAAGATAAATGTTTGTTACTTGGGATCAGAGATGTTTATGTTGGTGTAAATTTTCTAAATATGTTAATACTTACATACTTACTGCAAAAAAACGTTCACGCGAGAAAAGGCATTTGTTATTGGTCGAAAAATTATAGCTTGCTCAAACTAAACAGGAATCGTTTTATTCTTTAGAACCAAAGAGACCCAAGAGCGATACCACGCGATACTCAATCAAACATTGAAATATATAAGTCCAAGAATAATACAACAATAAGTAAAACTTTGTTTACTTCAACCTCCTTACATTTTGGAAATAGGATAAACACACGAAGACTTGCATTATCAAATTATAAATTAAGTACATATAGTCCCTTTTTTGTAGTAGTAGAAGTAGTATGTTTAGTTTTTCTTCCCTTGTATGTTTCCCATATTTTATTATAGTACATATATAACTTACTAAACGTAACAATTTGTACAAATTACCCATGTTTTAATCTCTTATCTGTGTTTGGGTTATCATTACTTTATTCGTCTTTATCAGCCACATTATTATGTGAGCAGTTTAATTATTTCAGAGTTCAGTGACCTCCCATTAATTAACGTATTTATAACATTCGTTAAAGAAACTATGTCACTTTTTGTTGGCAGTGGTAAGTGGTTTTGTCGATTGCGATTATTTTCTGTTGTTCTATTTCTAGTAACTTTATTTTGTATTTACTTATTAAATAAAAAATGTCTTCTATATTTTAGGTAAACGTAATGAAAATAAATGAATAAAATATGTGCCAAAGTAATTTTTAGCCAGGTTTTAGAATTATTTATCTTCCACTAGCAAACCCCGTGAACTCCGTTTGGCCACCAGATGGCTTCGTTTTTTTTATAAAACTCACGGATCCCGAGACCTTTCCAACGAATACAAAACCGTGGAAATCGGTTCGTGCGTTCTGGAGTTATAGCGTCAGGAAGGAAAACCCGACTTAACTTATTAGGTAACTTACTATCTTATATTTTGAACATTTATATACATCAAGACCAGCTTATTAAGTTTAAGCAAATAAACTTTTATATATAATAACTTTTTTACTCATATCATTTTGTTTTTACCTACCTCCCGCAGTTTCGCTATAAATTAAACTTTAATAACTTGATGCTTTTTATTTGCTCTTACGAGTTAAACTTTAGAATCAATCATATATATGACCAGTTTTGTTTTATAAGATTTATAGTCTATCATAATTGGACTGTCTGTCCCAATTTGCTTTTTGGATATCATTCTTTGGGTCTGAGTTTTTTATGTGTCTATTGTGTTAGTAACTATTTTTATTATGACTAGCCATAAACATAGACCTATTAAACATACATGTGGTGATTCGGAATAAAATAAACGACTGCATTGCCTTGGCATAGTTATATATATGTACTTATACGTTTCACTAATATCTCAAAAAATATTTTAAGTAGGTACCTACCTACCGATATTTGATAAAATTTCATTATCAACGGAGTTCAAATATTTCTTCTCTTATACACACATCATATAAAATACAAAATATGGAATACCTGTTTGGCAGCCTAAATAAATAAAATGAATTAAAATAAATGAAAGACATTTATTTCAGGCATAATTAGTTAAAAACTAATTTGGACACTGTAAAGGCCAAGTTAACTAAAATTACATTAAATAACTTGACCATCATACTCGAACTTTATCAGCTTCTGACAATATAACATAAACAAGGATATGAAATCCTCTTTCTTTATAAAATCTGTAGGGAGTCAAAAATTCTCAAAATTGGCGTTGTTTCCCACTGTTTGTAACGAACGTAAAATTTAAAGTTTTTCTAGTGGTGTTGGTTAACTTTACCACCACATTATTTTAGTTATTACAAGAATTATAACTGTACCTATTATTATGTAATGGTTATTCCTGATCATAAATACATCGTTTAACTGAACCACAACGGCCTTAGTTCTTTGATCAGGTTTAGTTCTACTAGTTTTATAGTTCGGTCTGTTTTTATGATCGTTTTGAGAACTCGGTATTTTTATAGACCCAACTTGTAGCTAATGTTTTCATGACAATATTTTCCTTAAGACTGGTTCTTCATTATTTTGTTATTGGACGGTTTTGTAATAGAATAAACATTATATCGTGAGGTTTTCGCAACTGACTGACTTCGTTTCATAGGTTTTTATTACGATAAAATTAGTCATTAAAAAATCTAACTACTTAATGATAAGTAGAAATACACAGTAAGTGTACTTAAGTAATTCTCTTGTAGATTTTTTGTTCAGGGTAATGAGCACTGAACTTAAAGTTACTTAGTTACTTAAGTATCGTCAAGTAGAATAAAATTTTAATATCTATCTATACCTTAACGTTTGTACGTTCTATGTACTTATTTCTAAGGTATCCCAAGTACTTACTTTACGATCGATTAGACTTATTGACCCATCTGGTATCTCTATGACCTCTTCCTTTATCATCTCTCTTATAATAACGATGACCAAATCGGCAGTTTTATGCTCATTGGGAAATCGTGATCTTCTATTCTCGTATTCTACAGACACCAAAACCACCATAAATGAAAATACTGTTTGTTACCCGTGGATTTGCCTGTCTTTGTATTAAAATAGAATATACTTTATATACAGACGTTTTGATTCCTGAATGTAACAAGCTAAGTAAATTTATCTCCTAGCTAAGAAAGTTACTTGTATTAATTACATGAAAAAAGAAACGTATTTTGTTTTGTTATTTTATAATACAGAACTGTTCTTAGAAAATCTCAGTCATTAGGCTCGCTGAAGCATTAATTTGGACTCGATATATGCTTGTTCATGGATGCTTTTCCGGCTTTCACTCGGTACAAATAATTTAAAACAATGAAATAAAATTAACTTACTTAATAAATAATAAAATGAAATTGTTCAAAAATTAAGTACAGTACCTAAATACACAAACAAACAATTCCAGATTTACATCATTACCGTATATTATATTTAACCTCGGTCAGAGAGGTCTGCCCTGCCGTAACCACCGCCAGTTTTGGTAAACGATTGTTTGCTTACGACCCTAGGTGGAGATGGCTCGAAGATATTATTGTAATTGTCAATTTAATGGGTGACTTGGGAGAAATTTCTAGTACGTTTGTGAGTTTCTTTGATCTTTGTATTGGTAATGGTTTGGGAAGCTTAATGTAGGGTGATGATTGTTGATATGAGAATTAATTTTCGTGAGTAAGAACACACATTTTTATAAAATTTATTATTGCATCGTAACCGTAATCTTTGATAAAATTGGAAATATGTAAGTCCACGACGTTATTTTTTACAGAACTAACAGTTGACCACTGTTTAATAAAACCGAAACTTTGTATTACTTACCTAATCAATAGATATTAATTCTGCGGAAACAAGAAAATACCATAATACGAAAAACAGAAAGCGTATACCAAGTAGATATTTTGACGAGTATTCAATCAAACACCCTGACGCACCAAATGTATTTCAATACAAAAAATTCATTAATTATCCATTATCTAATAACCACAGCAATATCGCTCTATTTATTTTATTACCATCCATAGATTTTATCTTTTTGCTCCAAACTTTGGCAATAAAGACATCAAAGAGCTATTATGGTCGTATCATATTTTTATCGCTGTTTCTAATTGACCAAGTCATTAAGAAGCAACGCACGAAGTTGTAATTTTGCGTTTGAATATTACCATTACCATGTGTTCAATTGTTTCGGTCGACCTTGAAAACTTAACATGGTTCTTGTTTTGCAATAGCAGCATCTTATAGACCACTCATTATTGGGAAATAATCCAATAAAAACCTTAGTTATAGGTAGAACAGATAAGTTACTTGATATTCCCGAAAATGTTGTCTAAATGGCGACGGTCTGAACGCCATGCAGACAAAATTCTCGCGAATATCAAGACAATATCGACTGTAATTAATATTTAAGCTGGTATCAGAAAGGGGTGCAAAACTATTGGCATTAGCGATTGAATACTATACGTAATATGGGTGTTGGGTGTAGTTAAAACGTGTTATTTAAAGGAAATAATCTACGTTTTCAACACTTTTGTGATGATACACTAAGTGCTAAGTACATTAATTTAATCTATAAGGATCGAATCAGACGTATGTATGTGCCGTCTGTGTCGATCCAAGCAGTGGAACTCAAAGGCCCTGGAAATGGATGATGATGATGATAAAGAACCTCTAAGTTAGGTGTCTTTCCGTAATATTGTCTATATTATTTTACAAGTAGTCGGTATGCTAAATTGAATTTTAAACACCTTAACAGGTGACATCGTCTTAAAATGAATACGTTTACTATTTGTTCAAGCACCTACTTATTATGTTCAAGAATATAGTTTTGTATTAAAAAGTATGTCGTAATAAGTTGATGAATCATTGTGGTTCTAACTACTGTGTCGTTTGTGCGAATGACGCCATAAGTGACCTGGAGGTCAAATACTAGACTTTTACTAAATAAAAATGTAGATTACGCTATAGAAGAGAGGCCTATGCTCAGCACTGGGCTATAACAGGACTATTAAGTATTATACATGTAATTATTGATATAGAACTAGTAAATCAGCGACGAAAGTTTTTTTTTATCACTAAATAGGCTTACGTTTGACTATAGCCTACCTGATGTCCCTAAGAGCGCCCGAGTGACGACACACGCGAACATAAAGCCTTCCGCTAGAGCCTTCAATTGAGCTTCATTTTACTCTTGCGACTAATATGTTATTTGTATTATCAACCCTCGTTTCATTTGGATTTGGTGGATAACACGTCATAATGCCCAATATGAATGACCTATTTACTATCCACTAGGGATTTAATAAATAAGTAAATAAAATACTCCGGAGCATTTCGCACAGCGCCATCTAGCCTCAAACTAATACATCGCTTGTGTCATGTTATGTCATGTCTGGCTTTTGTTTTAATCTTTGAATTATTTTTTGCTTATAATTTTGGCTAGTAATTTATTGATTGTAGTTGTAATGGGGTTTCGATTACAAGCATTATTGTACACGCTAGCGTTGATTGATATGGTGGCAAAAACACGGATAATGGCGAATTCACTATTAAATTAAACTGTTCACACTAGCACGACTGGGTTTTAATTTATGGGAATTAAGGTTTTAGTAATTCCCTCTCTTTGAGTAGTATTTCCTCATGACTGAGGACCGTGACTCCCCGCAGAATTAATTCTTTAGGGGAATTCTCTTGGGCAGATACATCGTGCTGGGTGCCCAGGTCCTTCCACGGAATACACATGTCCTCAGATTTTGTGGGCCTTAAACATGTCAGTTTCCTCACGATGTTTTCCTTTACCGTATGATAGACCGTATATGTAATGTTTCACTTCAGTACTTACCATAATATTATTTTTTGATAAAATTTAAGCACTTCAGAGGCAACAAAAGCTTGTAATGTACCTATGTATATTTAATCCATAAAATAGACAGCAAAAAGGCAAGGAAAAAATGTATTGTATATTATATAAGACTAATAAGTAGATAAATTCAATTATAGTTGCAATTACAACTTCTTTTGCAGGAAAAAAAACAATAAATGTAAGTGAACAAATAACCTATATAACACTTTATTATTTGTTGTATTGTATGTGTACATACGTATCTTAGTACCTAAGTAATACGTAAAACCACAGATTACAGAGTACAATGGTTGGTAATACGCAGATATTGAAAATTATATTTTATCTTTAGATTTAGGTAGGTATTTGTGTACTTATAAAATTTGAAATTCAAATCTGGCGAATTCCAGACTAATTGAGTATTTGAGATGACAATATTACTTAGTTTATTTAAATATTCGTGACGCCAAATTTAATTTATTTTAGGACGATTTTTCTTAACAATCCTGAAAAGTGAAATTCTATTTGCTGTGTTTAGGTTTCAATATTTTGGTAAATCTAAGGTCAGAGAATTAATTCATTTTATTCAGGTACTTAACTATATTTTCTTTACAGTATTGAAATTAAGTAGATAGATAGGTAAACTATTTATTGTTAACAGAAAATAAATAAATAAAACATTACATTAATCAAATTATATCTGACCTAGTGCCACAAGCAGCGGCCTTATCGCCTTATGTAGTTATCTAAACCTAAAATAATAAATTGATAATGAATGCCTCACGAAACTTGTAAAAGTACAATATTTTTTTGAGGTTAAAATTAATGTATGAGTGAATTGTGTGACAGAAATTAAAAGTGTTTTATTTATACAACCAACTTCCCCTTTTTGCCTATACAACTCATAAAAACTTTATCAACACCGATTTAGGTAAAAGACAGGAATCAAAAGAATTTTTAAATTCTTCGCGATAAATTAAGCAAATCCGAATCAAATATCAAACTTTTAGGGAATTCATTGCCGTGTTCAATCGAGCAAGTTGATAAGCTGATTGGTTTTTTATCCATTCCGAATTTTAGGAGCGAAAAAACAGTCGTGATTGTGATTTATGATGTACTAGCTGGTGCGCGCGACTTCGTCCGCGTGGAATAGTTATTACCATAAAAACGGTTTAGTGAGTTAACCTTAAAAGATAGACATGTACCTACTGTTCCACAATTTGTTAGATCTTTTCAAGAGGAATAATTCTTTCATACACATTTTTTTGATATCTTGAACCGTTTTCGCAGCGCACGCAACGGAAGCCTTCAAAGATGAATAATTTTCCCCGTTTTTTCCACATTTTCTATTGTTTCTTCGCTCCTATTAGTTGAAGCGTGATGTTATATATATAGCTATATATAGCCTAAAGCCTTCTTCGATAAATGTTCTATCCAACACAAAAATAATTTTTCAATTCGGACCAGTAGTTCCTGAGATTAGCGCGTTCAAACAAACAAACAAACAAACGAACAAACTCTTCAGCTTTATAATATTAGTATAGATTTTTGTGTAACTTTACTGTGTAGGAAATTAGTTATTTTGAAGGCATAACTACACACATTTATAACTTTACAAATAATTATCTTCTACAGACAAATTTTTGCCCTGTATTTATTAACTAATGTGAAATGGATTGCTGTATTAGAGGCGTTTAAATCATGTAATTTCTCTTACAATAAAATTCACAATGGTGTCTTATATACATACGTTATAAAGAATTATTAATTATTATTAATTCCTGTTTAAATAAAGGTTATTAAAAAAATAATTAAGGTAACTACTTACTTAGCTTCTTGAATAAATAAATTTAGATACTATAAATTAATGTTAGTTATTAAAAGTACTTCAAGCCGGAACAGCTGCTTACTTTGTATCAAGCACAAGTTCGCTCGTGCATGGAGTACTGTTCGCATCTTTGGGATGGATCAGCCAAGTACCAACTTGAGGCACTAGAGGCAATTGAGAGTCGAGCCAAGAAGATCATTGGTAATAATAAACTGTGCCGAGCGAAACTTCAAAGTCTTGAACACCGTCGCAAAGTCGCCAGTTTGTCGGTTTTCTATCGGTTGCATTTCGGAGAGTGTGCCGCGGAATTGCACGAACTAATTCCGCCCGCGCCCTTCTATCATCGGACGAGTAGAGGTACGGCAGGACGACACCGGTTTATGGTGGAAGTTCCTAAGTCCCGCACGAAACGGTACGCTTCTACCTTTATTGTTCGTACCGCAAGGTTGTGGAACTCCCTGCCTGACTCTCTGTTCCCCACGCACTATAATCCAGCGATCTTCAAAGCGAGAGTGAATCGGTTCTTATCGGGTAAGCACGCTCCATCTTAGGCCATAGCCTTTGCCTGCTATCAGGTAAACTATGGTCAAGTGCAAACCCGTTCAAGTTAAAAAAAAAAAAAAAAAAAGTTATTTCCAAATTATGTAATGTAGGTAAGTATTTTTAAATTTCTAAGTCATATTCAATTGGTTTAAGAATTCAATTGATTCTTAATATGTATAGGTAAAACTATTTAATACAGTAGGTATGTATATATTATAATGATTGTTGTCTGAAGAATGCCCTCAAACAAGACTTGCTTCTGAATTGTTTACTCAATAGTTCGCAATAGCATTCCACTTGTTATTAGTAAAGACATAGATTTATATCTTCTAGGCTATGTCTTGGACTCTGGCAAGTTGTAGTGAAGCGTAAGCTTCAGAAAAAAATTTGATAAAACAGCATAGTTGTCTGTCTGTACATTCTCACTTTTATATGAAATTGTCAAACAATAAATGTTTTTTTTAATATACATACTTAATACGGTAAAAATATGTTTAAATCTCCATGGCTACAATTATTCACGTATGTACTAGTGTTCTTTTCCGTGGATGGATCTGTTTCAAAATTCGGAACGTTTCCGTTCGGAAACGAAACGCCAATCGTAGAACTCCTTGTAACTTCTTTGATTGGTGGATGACTGTTATTGGTTAACATAAGTCAGTTTTGACGTCTTTGATTGGCGGAAACGTTCCGAATTTGTGAAACACCCTGCTGGAGTCCACCACGATGTACTCGTACTTGCCGAAGGAAACTTCCCCAATGAGTTAAATCAGTTGGGGAGTTACGACCATCAGTAATGAGGAACCGATGCGAGGTGGAATTTTATTTTACGACTAGAATTTTCTAATGTTTTGGTGACAAATCATTTTCTCAATAAATAATAAATAAACCTTACTTAAGTATTTACTTTTGCTGACAGACCTAACCTAAATACAAGTCTAAAAAGTACAAACTCCAAAGAAACATAACCATTATTATACGTACATAGCTATTACATACATATACCTATTATGTACATTGTGTATATATATGTATACATGTATGTTTAAGTAATTAAGTTGACTTTGTCAAAGGTCGCTACTCAGCATTCTCTAAAACCGGTTTCTTGTACGTTTATGAATTTGTATTCTGTGAATAATAATTTTGCTACTAGAATTTGCGAAAGATAATTCTGCGGCTGGATAAAGTTGGTACTTAAAAGTTCTTACTAAAATATGATCTTGGACGACGATTTTTGATGCAAGTGCTGCTTCCTGTCTAAACTAGTTATTTTGTACGGACTTTTAGTAATATTAGTCACTGAGGCAAATTGAAATAAGCAGTTGATTGGAATGAATAGATTAATATTTTATGGTACTAACTATATTTTCTTTCTGATATCGTTGGTCTGGTTTTACTTAACTCAATTAATGTTACTTTCTACGTAATATATAGTCTAATAAAATAGATTTAATACCTACTTACTTAACGTATTTTTTTAGTTTACAAATTAAATAACGACTTAAAACATAAAAGCACATAGTAAAAGGTTTCTTAAAAATTAGGCTGGTATATTATTTCATTTTATTAAATTTCAATTACCTACCTTATTTAAAGGTACTTAGGATTAAATTACTATACCTCTCTCTCTTGAGTCGTATTCCTCATGACTGAGGGTCGTGACTCCCCCGCAGAATTAATCCGCTAGGGAAGTTTTCTTAGGCAGATACATCGTGGTGGGCGCCCAGGTCCTTCCACGGAAGACACATGCCTCGGATATTGTGGTCCTCAGACATGTCGGTTTCCTCACGATGTTTTCCTTCACCGTTAAGCGAGTGCAAATCCACACATAACTTGAAAATACAAGTCATTGGTGTAGGGCCGGATTCGAACCCGGGTGCGTCTGAATGAAAAGCACACACTGGAACCGCTACGCCACACTCGCTTAAAACTAAAAAAACGGATGACAACTTTAACCCTACCAAGCTCCCATTTCAATTATATTGCTCTACGCTACCAAGCTTTAGTTACATATCTTTTGTCACTTTATTCTATCACATGATTTTATCTGTCATCTCTTCCATACAGAATTCAAGAGAACGGACCAACACGTTCTTTCTCACAGAACATGTTAAACAAAACTAAAATGAAAATCTTTTTCACACGTCCAAAACAATTTCACTATTTTCTCTTTGCTTGCTCACTTAATAGCTTGGTCTGTTTGGCCAACTTTGGAACCAATTGTGTGTCGTTGGGCTTACTTTTTTTCGTTCCAAGCTGATATAAATAAATAAATAGTCCGGGACATTGCACACAGCGCCATCTAGCCCCACACTAAGCAAACACTTGTGTCGTGGGTACTAGATAACATAAGTCATATTAAGTACTTAAGTATATTTATTTTGCACGGAATGGTTTTGCACTTGACCATAATTCGCTTGATGGTAAGCAATAACGGTCTTTAATGGAGCGTGCTTACCCAGTAAGAACCGATTCACTCTCGTTTTGAAAATCTTATTTTGAGATCCCAGGGGTCTTCAAATCTAGAGTAAATAGGTTTCTTCTAGTCAAGCGTGCTACATCTTAGACTATAGTGGTGCTTAACATCAGGCAGGCTATAGTCAAACGTATGCCCATTTAATGTGAAAAAAAAAAACAAGGGTGCCCAATATATTTACTAACAAAGTATTGTGTACATATTATTATAACACGTATACCTATTTATTTGAAGTATGTAATCCTCACATTTTTATAACGTTTTAAAAAAAGCAACACGGCAAAAGCGCCCGTTCAGGCCTTGGATGGGTGACCGAAAAGTGGCATTCCATTTTGGGCGCTTTCGTGGGTCGGATGACACGTTAAACTGTAGGTCCCGGCTGTTTTTGTAGTACGGCAGTCGAGCCATGTCAGAGGCCCTTAGGGCGGCTTGATAAACTCTCGATACCAGAGTTGGCCACTCTCATTCGATGAGAAGAAGATATGATAGAATTTTATAAATGTTATTAACTTAGTAACAGTTTTGGAGATGCATAAATATTTAATTTAGCGTTGTCCCAGTGAACTGACTATAAATAGTGCTTATCTTATCAGTGAAACCGCTTGCAATATTGTTTAATGAGTCAGAGACATTTAAACATAAACAACATGTATGTATGCATATACTTATATCATATTAGTTTTAAAGTTTGTTAGTTACTGTGTATGTTTTTGCCTTATTCAACTTAAAATGGCTGAATCATGCTGGATATTTTTGAATTGCTTGAACTTAGTTCGTCGTAGGAAATAAAAAAAAAAAGTAAAAATTATATAGTAAAGCTAAGTTAGTGTTTAGTAAAGTTGTTTTGAATTAAAATAAAATGAATGTCAAATTATTAGTATCACTGTACCTACCTATATAATTTTTATTTTCTCAATGAATGTTGGTCGACCAACACACCCACCTGGCCAATGCTTGGCCCATATTGGCCATTGGTCTTGAGATAAAATTGCTTACAAAGTCATGACGTAGAGTTTGTACAACGAAAGTGCGGTCACCTTGCTCATAATTTGATTATATTCACAGTTTCACACCCATGCTCGAAAGTGTCAATTTTGCATGTTAAGTTTCTTTGTTTGCTTATGGTGTAATACTTACGAACTTTTTTCATGTGTTACTGTATTATGGACAATGGTCATGTCACTTTTTTACCATTTTTTAGTTCAAGATTAAAGTAATATGAAATGACGATTTCATGAGAAGCAAATATTACCATAGGTATAAGTAAGAGAGAAAATTGCCAAAGAAATAGCCGAAAATTGTGAAAAATGGCGCATGTTTCATTTTCTTATTGCCTTATGGCCTTATGGCCCTTTATATACAATGAAACCTTTTTAATACTTACTTCTTTCATTTATAAAAATACATTTTTATCTCCAATACATAAACAAGAACATTGCAGTTAGTGAAAATACAACATTCAAGACAGTTATCGTAAAATACACTGTATTTCACTATGAATCACAAGTCATAATGTAGAATTGTTACTCTTTTATTTTCATAATCATAAAACTAGATATTGAAAGACTTGTGTGTTATCGACGCAAAAATATTGCAGTAAAGTATTAAAAATAAAACACTTGACTTCGATTTGGACCACCCAAGTGCCATAAATATACTGGTGGACGGATTTAGGGAGTTAAAAATCCAAAAATGTCTGTACTTACCTGTTCCTGAAATTAGATAAACCAATACTTAGTTCTGTAAACAAGCGAATCCTGGCTTTGAATGAGTGTTTTCTTACAAATCGTCCAGATGTTTTACTGCAATTGGTGTTTAATTGGTAAATGGTGATGGTAAATCATGTTTATTATATATGACGGCGCGTTTGATTCGAAGAGTGTTTAAGTTGTTCTTAATGTTTGATTCGGAGAGTAGGCGAGTTGGTTTCAATGTCACTGTCAGCTGTCACAATGTTCGAAATGTGTTATAATGTTTGTGTCACTGTCAATAACGGCTGACGTTGACTTGAGACTAACTTCGGAGTCCTGCTCTGACACAACAACCAGCGCTAGTGCCGTGCGAGAGACCGCGATTCTTACTTGGGTGGGACGGCAATCGGTTCGCATCGCGTTGTGGCGTTACGTGTTGGTTGGAGTGTCGACCGAATTAGTGTAATTAGTTATCAGACAATCTACCTACAGTTGTATTTCATAGTTTAACCTCCAACAAATTGTAATATACCCTCAATCAGTTGAAGTTCTACGTTTTATTTCTCCATGCCCAAATAACCACGCCTAGCCGATAGAATTATTATTATTATGATTGACGAACATGCTCCGCCGTCCCCACATATATGTACCAAGTTTAGTTGACATCGAAATATCCTAAAGTTTTATATTTATGTAGTTTAAGTAATTATTATTCCGCAAGCTCATTCTCTTTTCTAAACAAATAGATTTGTTCAGATATGTATCAATACTAAATGACAAATATATGTAAAGAACTACTTTGTTATTGTGTTATTTATTTTCTTGTGAAATTTAATTCCTTTTATGGAATATGTATTGAAAATTTTGTATATTGGCCCCTTTAAGAAGTCCTAAGTGCGCTCACATAATGATCGTAGATTTAGTCTGTCGATATAAACAACTGGTTCTTTCACTTACATATAAAACGACATCTTTACTTGATTGTTTTAACAAAAGCTTAAGTTATTTACTTTGTATTCTTCGTACGACAATATTTTAATTTAAAAATCTTGTAAGGTTTGGCTGGATTATCATAATAAACAAAGAGACAAAATGATCAGCACATTTTGTTACCCCTTGGATGAAAAGATATAAAAAAAATACAATGAAATCCACAGATTATGCAAATCAGAAGCGCAACAACGCCGAATTAGTGTCAATCTCGTATTATTACCCATTGACTGTATTAATACTGTCAAATGTGACGTACCAGTTTTGTTTTTCACCTGTCAACAATTATTTTAATCCCTGACGGCCAAGAAATAAGGATCATAAATCCAAAATGGCCGCGATGGATTATTTGGCGTTGAACTTTAATGAACCCAATCACGATACATTCAATTGTTTGCGGATATCTTGATCCGAAGTTGCTTTACAATTTAAGATTTTATTATTAACTCAATAAAGTGGAAATTGCTATGGAATCGACAGAAATAAACAGGAGTCTTTGATGAGACCGTGCGTTGCAAATCCTTTTAGCTGCACAAAAAATCTTTTGTCTCTTTTTTGGCTAACGAGGTGGCAATAATGGAGTGAAACAAAAAATGTATTTGTGAGTATGAAAATAACAAGTTTTATCTCGAGCTTTACAATAAGCTTGCCGTTTATAGTCCGGTTCATTATTGTAGTCAGTGTAGGAAATAAACAACTTTGTGATTCGTTCTAAATATCATTTAATCGTTGTAGATGTATGAATAATATATATGTTTATGTTTTTTTTAATTAGTCTTACAAAGTGTACATACTCGTAATTATATAATATATGTTAATGGTATATTATTGAAAATAGTTAACTAAGTATGAAGTAAGTAACGAAAACGGGAAAAAGAGTTCACTACTGAATGAAAAGGCTTTTTTTATTTAGGTACTGTAGAGTGTCTTTCTAATTAAATCGACTTCAATATATTATCGAAGAGATAACTGTCTAGCGATGATCAGACCTATAAAAGCGCTTAGATTAGGAACATATTATAAATGTGTAAAGTATACCTACACAAATATAGTAGGTACCTACAATGTGCCTAATTTCAGACTAATCTGTTGAATGTAATTTTAGTCACATCAAGATTTCAAAATGTGTGTTGAGGAAAAACGAAAAGATGAAATTAATGCGCATATTTTTTATGACACGTTGATTTTAAACTGCAAGTTTATATGCAGGGTTTTCCTCGGTTAATTTCTAAGAACTAAATGTGTGTGTTTGAAACTTCTTGAGTTATGGCAGATTAAATTATAAACAACAATAAGACTTAGGTTTCAGATAAACAGATAAACATTTTATTGATAAGTTGATGAATTATAAGTCAATTTCTTAAAAGGCTAAGTTGGCTATTAATGAGGAAATTCCCTTCTGGACCACCATGAATCTTGAAATTATGAGAGTGTACAACTCTGGTGTCAAGATTTTTCAATCCTTACTTTAGAATAAACTGATGGTTAGGCAAGATTTCTACAATTTTACACAATAGAAGTAAGTACATATAAAACAGTTAATTTAAATTTCACAATGTACATAAGTTACGCAAATTAATTAAACACTGTTTTCTACTCTGCCAGCCGCAACCGTGGGATGTAGGAATGGACAATATAACAGAGACATTCCTATTTACACATAGAATATATCATCTAAGTAAACCGTTCCGCCAAGTATATGCAATGAACGAACCAATCAGCATCCATATCACGCATACATGACAACGATACAGTAGCAAGCTGATGAGTCATACAACATTGTAATTTTTAACAAATAACTACTCTAGTTGCAACTCTATAGTCTGATAATATATATGGCTTGTCTCAGCAAAAAGGAATTTTTAATCCAGAATAAAGTAACTAGGTATCAGAAAATCCAGGTTTTAAAATTCTGAGAACAGTTGTAATTTTTTTAGCACATGCCTTATACATTAATTTAATAAATCGGATTTACTTTTAACCACAAAATCCCTGTAATAGTAAACACATACTCCAATAAGTCGGAATCATTTTGCTTTAACAAGGGGTCTTCTAAGTATAAAGTCGTAGGCAGTACCCGTCACATTGATAAAGTCATTGTGGTTTTCACTTGAATTTGCATATTTTCACTTGTTTTATTGTCTGTGATAAAGTAGGTGATGCAATGATGGGTCAATGCACTCGCGGTAGTATCTGGTTTCATAACAAATATGTACCTACTCAGGTGTAACTAGTTAGTTCGTTATTTTTATTTTAGGAGCGAAGCGATAGATAAAGAGTTTAGATGTGAACAATTTGTAGATAGGTATATATAGGTAGGTATAGGTATACTGTACAATTTTGTAGGTATTGAAAATAAGTAAAAAAAGGTACGAAGTAAGTAAGAAATAAGAATGTTATGTACCTACATAATGTATATATGCAAAACTTATGTCAGGTGGCTTAGTATGCCAATCAACACTAATAACTTTCATTCCACGACTTTGCTAAATTTGTGATTTAAGTAAAGTAAGCAAATTTAATAAATAGTCTAATAATATTTTTCTTTATTTTCAGGTAAGTAATGAAACAACTTTAAATCTACTTTGAAGAACTCCACGACTAATTAAATACCAAAAATTTAAAATTTACTACAGGGGTATGTACCTATACATATGTACCTAGTGGCTAAGTGAAAAGAAATAATCGGTCGGTTTTCTCGGCAAGCATTCCATAACGTAAACCATAACATAACTTACTAGTAGTAGTCAAGTGTGAGCCCATTTACCCGACTTCGGCAAAGAAAAAAGGAGGGTTATGACTTTGACCGCTATGTTTGTGGCAGTCTCTGGGCAAAGTTTATACTGTACTAAAGACTTAACAGACAAGAATAAAAATAAGTTTTAACACAACCACAGAGTAGTGTATCAATATCATATCGACTGACTCACTCGAATCACTCGACAATGACTAAATAAGAATAGAATAGAATTAGCATTTAAGAAGCGTACTCCATTATGAGTACTACATAAGTAGGTACCTAACTTAGAACATGGCTATTCTTTCAAGCATAAGACTTTATAATTCAAAGACATGTAACTGTATGATTTCTTTCTTTTTAAAAACTATTCCGTCCTTCGACATATGTCTCGTAGAAAATAATCAGCAAATACAACTGCAGCATTACCTTAGACGGAAAAATGGAGTCTATTTGGTAATCCAGGGTAGGTATATTTTTTGTTCATATCGAATTTGTTCCGGTTGAAAAATTTGAGCGGGAAGAATGATCACTTACAATCTTTCGTGTGCAGAGTAGATTTTTTAATTGGGTTTACGAGTACGTAATCAACTTGTATCAATCTCTAATGTTGAAGGATTAGGGCATACCTCAATTACCTACCTATTAATATTTATTTTATAAAATTTATTGAATAATAGTTGAATTAGTATGAGGTTTGTGAGATTTGTGGAATTAGTGTGATGAGATGTGTCGTAATTTCAAAGAGGGCTCTGTTGATTATATTGTCGTTTGTAACTAACTAGGTACCAAACTATTAGAACATGGCTATTCTTACCATTCTATCCAATCCAAGGAATTCAATCAGTCATTTGTCAGCCTTTGACCCGAGTAACCTTCATATTACAATAGGGCTTGCGTTCTAACGTATTGTAACCTTTCTGGTCGGAAAATTAATATTCTTATGAATTGTCGTATAAAATGAACGATCGCGGTTTAATAGTTAGATGTTTATGGAGTAGGTACTAGCTGGTGCGCGCGACTTCGTCCGCGTGGAATAGTTATTATCATAAAAACGGTTCTAGTGAGTTAACCTCAAAAGATAGACATATACTATTGCGGACATTTTGTTAGATCATTTCAAGAGGAATAATTCTTTCATACACATTTTTTTGATTTCTTGAACCATTTTCGCAGCGCATGCAACGGAAGCCCTCAAAGATGAATAATTTTCCCCGTTTTTTCCACATTTTCCATTGTTTCTTCGCTCCTATTAGTTGCAGCGTAATGTTATATAGCCTAAAGCCTTCCTCGATAAATGGTCTAATCAACACAAAAAGAATTTTTCAATTCGCACTAGTAGTTCCTGAGATTAGCGTGTTCAAACAAACAAACAAACAAACTCTTCAGCTTTATAATATTAGTATAGATTTAGCTTTAAATGTGAGTATGAGTATGTATGATTTTCTAGGTAAAAACTAAAAAGTAACCTATCTGCAAAAGGTTATCACGAATTTTGACGTGAAGGTAGTAGTAGGTTTTGAAAGTCACAAAGGTTTTTATTTATCCTGAAAAACGAGAATATACCAACATCTTGTAATAAATAAGTAACTTAGAATAAACTAAGGTAACATTTATTAGTATTTATTTTTAACTTGTTGTGTGATATACAATGTGTGTGTCGCTACGCTCAAACGTCTTTTGATAGTCAGTTAGACCAACTGTTCCTTATTCTAAAAAAACCGTGCACAAACCCTTGCACAACCAGTAATGTACAAATAACTTAGACAAAAGTTCAGTGGTAAAACTAAAGTCCAACTTAACACATCCACAGCTGACTCAGGCTCCCTAGAATAGTTTTACAGGCTGTAAAGCTGAAAGCACCTGAAAGCGCATGTTACCCGGAACGGACTTTATCTGCATTCAACAAACAAAGTCGCAGTATGACTCCATATGCTTGCAGATGTCTGGATAGCAGAATTGTGGTAGTGGGATAACTTTTCAAGGCACAATTAGGTAGTCTGATTAAACAAACATAATAAGTTACAATCATATATTGAAATACTTAATTAAAAATAGAAATAAAACGTGGACATAGCAATAAGTATCTACAGGACTGGAACAACTGCCATACAAGAACAGAGGCCTAGGCCCAGTGAACGTTACCGTCTTGTGATGACAATATTTAACATTGAAATACCTATAACTATAGTAAGTAATATCTAAAGTCTCGTGGGCGTGTCAGATTATCTTCTATTTTAAAACAAACAAATTAATAAAAATAAAACAATGATATGTAAAGTTTTGTTTCCAGTAATCAACAGCTATAATAACTGTTTATAATTATGACAAAAACAGCACAACTAAGATATAGGGTAGTTTAATAAACTTACCAATAGAGAACCTACTACATTCAATCAAACTGTGTCTCTACAAATGTGTACATATATACCTAACATCGTAATTACGCTCGAACGAGCAGAATCCTGTCATTTCTACGTGCCCCCTGTATTTATATGTTTCGGTCATCGACATCTGATGCTTGGAGTAAGAAATCATTCATGGGAATATCGAATATCACATTTTTCTTTTGTAGGTTTCTTCAAAGTAAACTTGGTACATCGTAGACTAGTTTAGCAACTGTCAACGTTATCTACTATATAAAAATAAGTCGGGTTTTCCTTCCTGACGCTACAACTCCAGGTCCAGCATTCGTTGGAAAGATCTCGGGCTCCGTGAGGTTTATATAAAAAAAAAACGAAGCCATCTGGTGGCGAAATGGAGTTCGCGGGGTTTGCTAGTACCTATTTCATGATTATGTGACCTATATTTATATTTGACATGAGTAAGTGTACCATCTTTTTTATGATTATTTTAATTGTTTAATCTGGGATAATTTTAATAAATAAATAAATAACACAGTCAGTTCTTGAATGGACTTTTCCGAATGACGACTGACCGTTAAAAATAGTATTATAAGAAAAGTAGTATATTCGTTATATATAGTACCTACGACACAAACGCCTATAGGGTTAGATGGCGCTGTGTAAAATGTCCCGGAATATTTATTTATTTTAACTGTAAGTTCTAGTAAATTTTCATAGGACGATAGCCACTAGTGGGTCGTTAAACAATGTTAGAGGCCCCTAGTGCATTTTGAAAACCTAGTGATGTCCACAAACACACTAATAAAAATGAGGTACCTACCTATGTTTAACTACAGACAAGAATGCAATTTTTGCATCATTCATTCTAGCGCATTTTTTGTTATGCGATATTATAGAATAGAAATGATGTAAACCAGAAATGTAACTCATTTAAGTTCAAAGTCGTCATCGATTGATTTCGATACGATTTTTCTTTCGAAAATTGAATCAATTTAAGTCGATGACGTCACCTATCACAATTTCCTCACAAACCTCGAGTCATAAGTTCCAGTTATTCTCAGGTCCTTGAAACAGTTCTCACAATACCACCATTGATTTGCACTTCAAACGCCTTCTAGGACACCTGCAGGCGATTGTATATCTTATTGTCAATGGATAGAGTCGGTTGTTATGTGAATTGTGGGGGGAAGTGTGGGCAATATCCTGTAGAACTGATGATTTAGTATAGAATGGGTGCAGTAGATCAACTTTAGATATAGGTACCATAGTTAGTGCGGGTTTAGCACTTGATACACGTTCTTAAAGTTTTAGCTTATGTATGCTACCTTATATATGTTCAAATTTATAATTACTTCAAATCAAATCAAATCCCAATCCAAATAGTACCCACGACACAAGCGTTTGCTTAGTGTGGGCCTAGATGGCGCTGTGAGCAATGTCCCGGTTTTTTTTTTCAATTTTTTTTATGGAAATGGCTCTTAAAAGGTAGATCACGCAATTTCTATTTAAAAAAAACGTAACCTAGATGTCATTGGCAGTCTAAGATCGAGGTTTCTTATAAATCTACATTTATAATATTTCACAAATCCAGAAAACTAAAATTATTGATATTTTTACTAAGAGAATATTAGAAAGCAGTTTTATGTGTTGCATTTTTTTTTTACTTAGTCAATATCTTACCTATATGGCGCAATCTCTTAGTTACAAAAGTTACTATAAATTTACTATGTAATGTACCTACTAGATATGTGCTCATTATTATAGTCATAGTCGTTTATTAATATCAGATACTTGATGCACATCCCAGAAAAACAAATAAATTAAATCAATTAAAGGTAATACATTGTTCAATAAAAAAAATGCAGTAATAATATTATACTGTAATACATCATTCATATACATCACGAGAAAAAAAAACTGCGTTGTAGTTGTTCTACTGTTGATAGAAACAGTTTATTAAACTGAAGTGTTGTGTGAAGCAAACTTAGATGTGGGTGAATGGAATGGACCTTTGTATGAAACTGAGCAAATTGTCGATCCACCCACTAACATCTGCAGAACTATAGAATAACAATGTATTGAGTACAATAGGTATTTTCTTAGCAAACTATTTACTGCGAAATTCTTTGGATCTAATCTATTCTTTGGTTTAGAAACTAAGTACAATTATTTACATACATGCCTACTATTAAATGGTTAGCATTTATTATCTATGGTTTTTTAAATGTACTTAGGTCTAACTTGCTAAATATTTTATAAAAAATTGAAATTTTGGAATTTCTAGCCTAATTCTTCGTGGTTTATTTACATAAGCCAAGCCTAATAGGATACATTTTTAGCTTAAGTTCTAGGTGTAAATTTACTTACATAGTTTTCTACAAAATCAGAGTACTTACTTAGTTGTTTTATATATATCTCTAAGTGCACCAACGCACACAATAAACATAAAAAATATTAAGTAAACCAGAACTCTAAATCCTACTAAAAGTTTTCCACGCGCGAAGTTTTACGCAAATACCATTCTCAAAAGTAATTTTCTGCTGTAACCGCAAAGTTACAAGATAAAATTGATAGCCTCAAGCTAAAGTCCAAGTAATTATTAGACTGACTGCGATTTGTTACTCCTTCACTCATTCATATAGATCTATGCACAGACTATATTAACTAGAGACACCGAACTATACCTCCCTTCTCACTTCCGTCATAATTCCGGCCATAACTCATAATTTTTTAATCTACCTATGCTGTCCCACTCCTGGGCAAGTCTCCCCAACTCCCCCCATGAACCTCGGTCGACAGCCGCCTCATGCCAATCACTCCGAAACTGATTGAGATCGCGACGCCGCCTCATAATAGTTCTTCAAAGTCCTTGGAAAAGACAAAAACATTGTGATGACCATTTCGTAAATAACACAATGTTCCCGAATTTTTTCGCTTCTGGAAACAATGCCAATTGCATAAAAATCGCGCTGGCAAACTTTTATTAAACGTCCTGAATGGACCAATTGGCATTCGTTCCTATAACGTGATAATGGCGACGGACTAATCGGTATATGGTGAAGTATCACGTGATATTTGCAGCTATCTAGGTAAGCATTATCATCGCTAAATAAATAATATGAATAAATTATTTACCTTAACAATTACCTTTAATAACATTATGACTTATCTAACTGAGTATATATTATCACTATTAATAAATATTTTTGCCATATTTCTTATTTTTTTATAAAGGTATTTTTTTATCGTATGAGAGTGGCCAACTCTGTTGTCGAGAGTTTTCAAACCGCCCAAGGCCAAGCCAAACCAAAGGCCGTAAGCCTCTAATATGGCTTAACGACTGCCGTACTAGACTAACAGCCGGGAGCTATAATTTAACCGACCTACGGAGCGCCCAAAATGGAATGCCACTTTTCGGTCACCCATCCCAAAACTGACCGCGTCGACCTTTGCTTAACTCGCAAGCGATTGCATCTGCTAGCTGAGCTACGGGCACATCATTTCTTATATCTTTAGCAATAATGAGCCGTCTATCAAGACAGTAGTCAGTTCACCAAGTTCATTGAACCATCACCATTCATCATCTAGCAAAAGCAATAGCATCTATCATTCATATTATTTTTAACAACCAACATTGAGCATCGTTACGCTCACTTACTAAATTTAGCATTTAACAGCACCGACTTTTTTGTTTCAAAATATCTATACATAATATATAATAAAGTTGAAGAGGCTCAAAAATCAGTACGTAGAAAATATTAGAGAAAAATATGTTTTGGGTATACTATAAATCTCTCTAAAATCATATTTCAGTTTTTATAACTTTTGTGAATTTATCTTTTTGTCTGTTTTTCAGTGTCTCTGTCATGGAAAGAGAGGGATGATATAAAAAATCCTTGGTCTCTGTTCATTTAAGCGCTCATCACGCAAAAGCGGCTGAACGGATCATAATGTTTTTTTGTATGTTGGTATGTCTTAGAAGTTTTATAGACTTCTTATATAGAGATTCTTTTATCCTGAAATAATGCGAGCGCATCCGCGGGCGTCTACCAGTAAGTAAGTAACTTTACTGAATTCGAAATTGGAATTCGCGGGACTTGTTACTGGCCATTCAATTAAGTTTTAAAAAATTCCATTTAAGAATGAAGCGATTCTTTTTTTGCTAATTTTTGCTTGCTTTAGAGCTAATGTTTGTACTTTTGATGGAATTTTAAGATGAGTTTGTTCAGTTTTCTTACTGGTAAATAGTAGAATTTATAGACGAACACTCAAATTGAATAAATTCTTATAGTTAACTTAGATTAGTTTGAGGATTAAGTACTGACCTACTTAAATTTAAATGAAGTTAGTTAAAAAAATAAAAGCTATCTTATCTTTTCTTTAACCAGCACTGAAGGTACTTATTTATTGTAATAAACCTGGTACTGTCTATGGTTTTACTTTCATGTTTGTAACAAGAGATTCATATTTATGTTTAAAGGATATTATTTAATATTGTGTTAAGTACGCCAGCTTTACGGATTTCCTCTAGTGTTGTCCAAACTAGGTTACCTGGAAGAGATCACTTTAGTGATAAGGTCGCCCAATGTCCCTGGTTACCTTCCACCTTTATGTTAAATATGTTCTTTTTATTTGGTGTACAATAAAGTATATTTGATTTGATTTGATTTGATTTGATTTGATATTACTTAGTTTACTTTGTACCACTTGGGTGGTAGAAAATGTAAACCTACACTATGTGAAATGAAATTGAATAAGGCATTTTTGAGTTTATCGTAAAGCAATTGCATTTTTTTTTAGAGAAAACGGTATTTTCCCTTGCCTAACTAAGTCGTTACTAACTCCTATTCAGGTTCTATATATTGTTAAATAAGTACCTACTATTCTAGATTCTATTCAAAGTTACCCAAATATATTCGCGTAAAGAATTAATGAGGAGAGGAGGCCTAGACTCAGCAGTGGGTGAACACGGGCTGACATGATGATGATGATGATAAAAATAATAATAAATAGCGACAAAAAAATACTTCCTTAATATTTTAGCACCAAACAAACCACATTTGTGCGGATATCTCGTACCCTATTGAAGTGTATTTGACATAGTACTGTAATAGACAGCTTTGACAATCCAATTACCAAAGCAATAAAAAAAAATGCTGTTATTGTTGTACTGTTAGAAGTCGGGTGAACCATGTTTGTTTGTTTTACAGCATTATTACTAATACATAACCTGTTAGGGGCGGTTCTAGTGTGCAGTGTGTAAAATTTATTCTACTACTTTTTACTTCATTATCATCATCTTCATCATCAGCCTGTTATCGCCCACTGCTGAGCATGGGCCTCTCTTCTTGTGTCTTGCCACTCGTCCCAGTCAATCAATTGAATACTGGCGAAAAAAAACAGTTTTTCAATAGGTACATAAAGTTTATTACTTCCTCACAAGACGTTTGGAGAAGCATTTTTTGTTAACCTCGTTTTGTTGATTAAGTATTTTCAGCATTTTTAAGCGCAATAAGCATATTAATTTTTAACTTTTGACTTATTGCCTCGTGCGCTTCCAATATGGAACCCTAGGCCAGTCCATGACTATTATATGTCTATAATAAAGCCAATATCCTGGTTTCTACGTCAGTAACGTCGTTTCCGCATATTCGTCGCAAACTTTTACGGCCCATTTCTGAACTGATGGTGATAATATCAATTTTATGGCTCGCTAGTTTTTGCACAAGGTTTATTTTGATATTAAATACTAGATAAGTATGCCTATCCTTTGTTATAGGTATATATACTTGTATAATTTGTCTTTTTATTTATTTTGATAACGTAATTAAGAATATTTTGCAGTGCATTTTGTAAGTTATTTACAAAATATACGACCAATTTCACTCGTTTCATTTGATATAAAATGGCATGTTAATATTCAGATTTTTTTTATAATCATTTATTGTTGTATAATTCTTCTCATTGTTAAGTTTCAATGCCTAAACTAAATTTGATGAAATCTTCTATGGGTATAGTTTATACCATATTTAAACAATCATACGCATGTATTTTTTATTTGTTGAAATGGTTTGCACTTGATCATAATGGTCTAGAATGAAGCGTGCAAAGTAAGAACCGATTCACTCTCACTTCGAAGATCACATCATCATTTTGTTTAGGCCTCCTCTCCAACGTGCCTCATAGTATGGCTTCCAGCCTGTCTGATCCATCTCCCACCAACTTGTTTAGAAATGTCATCCGACCATCGGGCTGCTGGTCTGCCTCTGGGTCGGATACTGTTTCTTGGATACCACTCAGTGATTGCTCGGGTTCATCTAGAAACATCCCTACGCGCCAAGTGTCCTGCCCATCACCACTTCAACCTGGCAATTCGCATCCCTACGTCGTCGAATTTGATCACAAGATCCTATATATCGAACAAAATCGCAACACTACCTCTCAATATTTACGATATTTACGAACTATTAACTAAAGTGATCGCGACTATATCAGCTTTATGGCCCCATAAAGCAAACGCATGGTAATAATTGTCACACGGCCCAAATACCTAGCCAATTGACACTCGTAAACTATATTCTGTTAGGCTTGGGTTTCAATACTTGTGTCGATGATAGTTTATTTTATTCACTGATAAAAAAACAGTAGTTATGAGGCTATAAGTATAAAATAAGTATATATGTGATGGTATAGATAGATAACAATTTTAGTATTTATAATGTAGGTCACATAGTGTGTTAGGTTTCTAAGCAAAAGTGGTTTAATTTTTGTAATTGTATGTTTTAAACCTATTGAATTTTTTTTAACGTATGTACGGTTTTGTTGGAAACTGAAAGTGATAGCAATGTGATTCATTTAAATTTGGATTTAGTATTTCAATGTACAGAACATTCTAAGTTTGATTAATATTTGTGAGATTCAGATTCACAATATTCATTTACTTATTCATTAAACTATTAGGTAGATTAAAGTTTAATAAAAAACTTTTGATTTGATTTGAAACTCATTAAGAGATTACGGATACTAGCACAATTTTGGCGGAAACCTATGGAATATGAATTGTGGATATTGAAGTCTAGTATGAGTCTAGTAAGTATAGGTAGATTTTTTTTAGTTATACCTTACTCGCTATATCGAAACTGCACCTTAACACAAACGCTTCCAATGCCGACTAGGCCACAATTCATAATTATCACAATTAATTAACTACATAAATAGTCCCGTTAACCTTCTATCAATTAAGTTCGTTGTGGACGTGTTAATAACCCGTTGATGCAATTTTATATTGTCATCGTGAATTAAAAAAACATGCAAAGTGACTATTTTTGACTCTATCAAAATAATATTGTTAAATTTCAATAGATATTTGGATAAAATAGTTGATTTTTATTGAAAATTATTTATTATGAGACAAGAAATTAAGTACAAACACAGTTAACGTAGTAAGGAAAGTAACAAGACAAACAGATTTTGCATTATAAACAATTCCTTGTCACAAGCCGGCTTCAACTTCCAAGTTTTGTATTCATGTCTTATATAATATAATCAATCAATCAATCAATCAAGAATTCTTTATTGTACACCAATAGCAAAAGAACACAAGTATGAATAAAATATGTAAACCATAGTATTGGGACAGAGGGCAGCCTTATCACTTAGAGTGATCTCTTCCAGGCAACCTAGTTTGGAAAACAACGATAGGAAAACAGTAAAGCTGGCGTACCTACTAAAACTAATACAACTTAATAATATATTTTAACAAATAGAACAACTAAAAACCTAAAAACATGTATAATGCCTACATATACATCTATACAAACAGAGAAAGGAAAACAACACATAATAAACCTACTCAAAAAGAAGGGAAAAAAAAAACCTGATATAATATATTTAAGATCCCTTAGAATGTATACTTAGAGTGAATAAAGAGATTCACATTTTGTATTTAAAAATGATAAATTATGAGGCGATAGTAAAAACAGTTAGATTTAATTTTAATAAATATTTTTTTTCATACCGTCTTGTTTGGTCAAACATCTCTTTAGAAATTTGTCAATAACATATGTTATTTATTACCGATTACTTAACTGTCAACACATTCCCAAAACTTAAATAAAAATACACATGTGAAATATATTTTACAAGCTCGAAATGTATAAAAAATGACACAATGCATAATATATTTTATTATGCCTATCGATTACAACACAAGAAGCCGTTGTAATCACATACGTCCCATGGCAAATAGCGACGACATAAAATAACATAGACATCTAATTATAAGAAACTCCGCAACTCTTATGCTAACTTAATGTACGTGATATGCTAGATATAAATCATCATCATCGTCAAGTTAGGCTTATAGGATAATAGGCGTATATATTAGTCCATGTAAGTACGATGTATCATTGCATGATATGTGTAGATGTGATCTTTTGAGGACCATTAAATGTATCCTCTGTGAAAGAACTATGAAAGCAAGACTCCCATTATAAATAAATAAATATTTCAGGGCATATCACACAGCGCCATCTAGCCCCATACTAAGCTTACGCTTGTATCATGGGTACTAGATAACGGATATAATACATATATACTTTTCTTTTGTAAATACATACTTATTATACATAGAAACGACCAGACTCAACACAAGTAATTACAAATTTTAATATTCATAATTACTTGTGTCATGCGGGAATCGAACCCGCACCCCTAGATTAGAAGGCAGAGCCACTACCGACTAAGCTAACGGAGCAGTCAATCAGTCAATTATGAAAGCAAAAATGAAACTAGAAGAAAATTTATTTACCATGCCAAAGAAAGCAGAATTCTGCAGGGAAGTCACAATCTACGAGGTACGATGTGCGAGAAAAAAAAGAGTCAAAATATTATTAGGTCTATGGTAAGAACCGATTACCATCACTAAAGCTCACGGTAATAAATTTAATCTGAATTTATTAGCAACAGGCTAATTTCTAACGTATTTCGGTAAAACACATTCATTTTTGGTAACTTTGTACGTCAGAGTTGTTGCCAACAGGTTGATGATACAAATTATATATTATGAAGCCAGTATTCAGTGATACGTATTTTAACAGCTACATCAGTATTATGGAAATTTTGTCTTAGGCTGAATTCATAAAAAACTTTTTTTTTCAGTCTATATGATATCTTAAAGCTATGTATATTATGTAAATGAAACAAAGTTATAAGATATCATTAAACTTCATTACGATTCGGTTGAAGCATTATAATAGTAGTTTAATATGAAAGAACCTTGTGATTACGATGTAAACTTTTTAGATACACACAACATAAGTTGTTGGTATATAATTGGGGTATTACATATTTTTTTATATGGTAAGTTATATAGTTGTTGGAATATTTTCTTATATGCCATACTTACAGCTATTTAAATCTAAATTATCTTTAATTTCTACCTTATTACCTACTACAGATACTATTTATACAAATACCTATCTAGTTATGTATGTATTATCTATGTATATCTAAATATTTCATCTATGGTTATTGTATTGGCCGAGAAACGCAGTTAATATAATTTTCAAAAGTTTAAGTATTATATTTTGAAGACCACTGTCAAATTCCCTTCTATCTGTATTATCTACTCCAATCCCCACAACAGGTGTTACTCGGTCCCAACTCGTTCGGTTTCATCCGACGATAGCCGTTCGATCATTTGTACCACACAAGAAGCTTCTATACTCAGTATGGAATATTAGTTTGTGTTATACCTGTATTTTCTAGTTTTCATTGAATGATAAGAACCAAGATATGACTAAATTAATACCGTACTTACTTATATCACACTTTCATATCTAAACTATAATATTATAAAGCTGAAGAGTTTGTTTGTTTGTTTGAACGCGCTAATCTCAGAAATTACTGATGCAAATTGAAAAAATATTTTTGTGTTGAATAGACCATTTATCGAGGAAGGCTTTAGGCTATATAACATAACACTGCAACTAATAGGAGCGAAGAAACAATGGAAAATGTGGAAAAAAACGGGGAAAATTATTCAAATTTGAGCTTCCGTTGCGTGCAATGCGAAAACGGTTCAAGTCGTGGGTAACAGCTATAATTTATAAAGCTGAAGAGGTTGTTTGCAAAAATAAATATGATGTCAAAAATAACTATTCCACAGTCACAGGCACAGCTAGTCATATTATAATAACATGAATTCATAGTGTGTTTGTTGGCTTGTTTGTTCTGCTTTCACGCCGCAACAGAGCGACGGATCATCGGGATTGTTGATATTATGGGGATTTGTGATAGCATAGAGTGGCCTCAGCTACTCTTAAACTCGAAATAACGCGAGCACAACAGAGCCCACTCGACGTTAAATTTTTCATATATTATATTTATTAAAGCTACCACACACAAAATATAACTGGAATACGGATCACCAAGATACAGGCAAAAGCCTAGTTTGGGATTCACTGATTATTCTGTATTGCACACAGCTTAACTATTTCCTTTTCTATTTACTTTTACATACAATCTAAGTACGAAAGAAAGAAAAAGAAAAAGTAGACTCGCACGAAACGGTCTACCTTTATTGTTCGTACCGCAAGGTTGTGCAAATCCCTGCCTGACTCTCTGTTCCCCACGCACTATAATCCAGCGATCTTCAAAGCGAGAGTGAATCGGTTCTTATCGGGTAAGCACGCTCCATCTTAGGCCATAGCCTTTGCTTGCTATCAAGTAAACTATGGCCAAGTGCAAACCCGTTAAAGTTAAAAAAAAAGTGCAATGTGTACTCAGAAATTATTTTCAATTCTTCTGTGTCTTTAGCCCTTACTATAATCAAATCCTACAGCAGCATCAGAATATTGTAACCCGTATTGTATAACTGGACTGCTTGCTATCTGTTACCGATACTAAATAGGCCCAAGCATACTTTATCAGGCGTTTGGAACGAGTGTTAGGAAAGAGTTATTATTGTAGGATTGCTTTTTGAGTAGGTTTATTGATGTTTTGTTTGGCTATTTGGGTAATATCTATGGTAAGGTTTTTGTATTGAATTTACGAGATCTTATAAAATAAAACCTAGTTTTGTTTACTTCTGATTCGTCGCATTTGTGTTGCAAATTCTTGTTTTACACTACTGTTAAATATACAGAAAAAAAAACTAAACACATTATAGATAGATACATTTTAGTCTTTTTTTTGGAAAATGTATTCTCTCTCTCTCATAATTGCTCTTTATAGACATATCCAATAATATCAGTCTTAGATGAGTCGGATATTACGTAAAATAGTAGTTCCTGTCAGTCATAGCACCAGCAGTTGTTAAACAATATCAGAGCCCTTTGGGCGGTTTTATAACTCCCGATATAGCCTAATTATAGCTCACTTAAGTACTTACTTAACTCACTTCTTCTTCTTAGCGAATGAGAGTGGCCAACTCTGGTTGCAAGAGTTTTTCAAGCCGCCCTAAGGGCCTCTGACATGGCTTAACGTCTGCCGTCTATGGACAAACTTACTGACTTTTAGAGTATACAGAACCAAAAAATCAAAAATAACTCGTAAAACTCAAACATTAAGCCGCATAAATAAACCCCAAGTTAGCACAGTTGTTACTTAACGATCACTTGAAGGTCTAGTTTTGAATAATCATGAAACATATGGTCAGATCATTAGCATACTTAGTTTCAGTATGGGAACTTGGGATAGTGTGTAATTGGTGTGACAAGTGACAATGTGTTCATCTTCTTTTGTATTATGTCAACATCTCAGTTTAATGTAAGTATCAAATTTCGATACACATTGTATTTTAAATTACCTTAGCGCTAAATAATAAATAAATACTATAATTTGTCGGTCTTCAAGTCGAGAGTAAACCGGTTTCTTCTAGGCAAGCGCGCTAGATCGTAGATTATAAAGGTTGCTTAACATCAGGCAAGTTGTAAACAAGCGTGAGCCTATTACATGTAAAAAAAATTGCAAAAAAAAAACTACTGGTTAAAATATAATATATAGAATGTATTATTTGTTTATTAAACTTTTACTAAGCATCCATACTGTATCTAATAAATTATGTCATAAGCTGAAAATAACTGACACACAATAAGTGCGAAAGAGACAGATGTCTACAACGTACTGATGAGTGACAGAGCCAGAATTCGTGTTGACAAAATATTACCTACATACCAGTAAGGAGTGAGTCACACTTTGCAAAGAATTGTGTTTTATTTGGGACCTGAATTTGTTTGCATTCTTTTCTTGATATTTTTATTTACTTACTAAGTTCTAAAATATTTTTTTTATACCTAGTAAAATATAACTAATAGAAAATATAGGAGATGGGCGTGACAACCTTTGTAATAAAAATGTATCGTAATTTTTTTATTTTATTTTAGGTACATATGTAATTCTTACAATATATACATAATGTAATACATATGTACAATACATATGTAACTCTTTGATTCATTACTATTTTTCCATGGCACACACGTCAAAAAATATCATTTTTAAATACTTAACAATTTCCCGGTATTATTAGATATAAAGTAAAAGGTGTAATCTATATTGAGTAAGTACTTCTTTTTCTTATCGAATGAGAGTGGCCAACTCTCAACAATAGAACTCAAAATATTGAGTACTGTATACATTGCATCAGATGTGAAAAAAAGTCATATAGAAAATTTTATGTCCTGAAAAATTGCTTCTATCTCATTATTTGTCTAATCACACAGCTGCAAACCGACAAATGTGCAAAAGCAAAGTGCCCTTCTCCAAGTGGGTCAAGATTGCCTACTGATCAGCACCAACACGGGGATCTTTGAACCTCATTCGTACTCATTCAAAACCGCTCAGAGATGACATTAGACATGCGTAATATTTAAATTATGCGCGTGAGTTTGACTAATGGCAATATTAGAGAAAAATATATTGTTCACTGTATTTTTTTAATAGCATTTTCTTTGATTTTTACTAATATCTCAAAACTCATTTATATCTAGAAGTTTATTAAAGTATAGCCGAAAGCATGTCAGTGTGTATAAAAATGAGAAAATTCGTATGTTTGTCTTATCTACAATAAAAATCTGTTGGACCGATTCGAAGAAAATCTGGTGTAGAACTAGGTTTACCTTGAAAAATTGTCTTTCTAAACCAAATTTCTTCCATGTCTCTAAAGCCATAATATTTTTTTAAAACAAGATAGGCTCACGCTTGACTACAACTCGAGCGCGCTTGTCTGTCTGTTACAAGTTCATACACAATCATACTTACAAAATTTCGCTCACATTTAATTACTTTCTACCTAGTTATACATATATTGACATGATTTTAATAACAAAAAATTTCATTATTTTATTAATAAAACTAGACATTGTAACTTCTAAAATTTTATAAAAACTAAATGTTATAAATTCAATTTGACGAGATATTGTAATGTGTGTAGCATATTCTGTGATATTAGTACTTATACCTATACCTATGTATGTTACAACTTTACATTATCAATAAAGATTCTTTATCTTTATCTTTTATCTTTATATTTGACTGGCCTGTTAGCTTAGTTGGTAGTGGCACTGCCTTCTAATCTAGACTTTGCGGGTTCGATTCCCGTATGACACAAGTAGTTATTAATTTTAAAATGTATAATTACTTGTGTTGAGTCTGGTTGTTTGTATTTATAATAAGTATGTATTTACAAAAGAAAAGTATATAAGTATTATATTCGTTATCTAGTACCCACGACACAAGCGTTTGCTTAGTGTGGGGCTAGATGGCGCTGTGTAAAATAATAATAATAAAAATAATAAATAAATATTCCGGGACATTCCGTCCCGGAATATTTATTTATTTATTAATATAATATAATAAAGCTAAAGAGGGTTGAAAGTCTAAACGTTGAAGATATTTAAAAAACGTTCCAACTATTATAGATTTTTTGTCTATTAATCTGTTTCTCTGTTTATCTGTCTCTATTTGTTTTTATAAATGCTCATCACGTATTAAAGGCTGAACGGATCTACATGATTTTTGGTATGTAGGTAGTATGAGGTCCCGGATGTGTCATAGGCTACTTTTTACCTCAAAATAATGCAAGCGAAGCCGTGGGCGTTCACTATCTATAAACCTCTTATATTCTACTCCACCTGAACACAAAAACCTTAACATTTTTCCGCTTCAATATCATACTCCCAAGAGTAAGCAAGAACATAGCGCGTGTAAAAATATCTTTCATCGCTACTCCATTTCCTCGCCCCCAAAGGGATGTGGCGTAAAATAGATCTGCAACCAGAGCAATGGGTTATTGACATAGACTTAGGGCAGTTATGGGTTATGGCTCACCTTGGAATGACTGCTTAAGTACCATGGATTCGAAATTCAATTCAAAATTCAACATGATTTATTGAAAGAAAGAAGAAGAAAGAAAGAAAATATATTTATTGAGACACACACAAAACTTTAAACCTATTTACTTACTAAACTTACATGCTAAGAATGTGATGTCCCAATACAGCCGCAACTCAGCCTAATGCTGATGGCACGCGGCCACCAGCGCTGATATTCTGTTGCGGCTGGCGGTGACGTCACACACACCAAGTGAACATAAAAACTAAATACATACTATAGCTAAACTAAGGCACAAGTACAGAAAGAAAAACAACTACAGCAACAACAAGTAGACACTAAAATAACCACAATAGTCTATATAAACAAACAAATAGATAATAATAAAACATAAATAGATAATAATAATGATCAATTTAAAAGTTTGAGGTATCAAATTACACTGGTCTCATGTACCAAAAGGGCTTCCCTGTTTTGGTGAACAAACATAAATTGTTTAAGAGTTATTTTAAACATTTTTAAAGAACGCAGGTTCTTGATTGGCGGAGGAATATTATTCCAGCATTTAGTAGCTGCATAGCGGAAGCTTCCTCTGAAAGCAGCAGTAGCATGTCTCTCCGTGAGAAGCACAGACACACAGGCGCGGGGCGCGTGCGACTGCCGGCCCACCCTCCAGCTCAGCTTGTCATACAGGTATGATGGTTCTTTGTACTTAACCACATCGAACAAAAGACATGCTAAGTGGAGCTTACGGCGATGCGTCATCTTGAGCAAGGCATGCTTGTTCAAATATGGTGTCACATGAGCCCTCGGTGGAATATCAAAACAAAATCGAGCGCAAGCGTTTTGTACCCGTTGTATAACCTTTTTAGTTTTCGCTAAAAGCCTTGGGTGAACAACGATGTCCATATAATTTAGTTTGGACAAGACGAGGGACTCTGAGAGTTGTATTCGTAATTGCATAGATAAAAAAGGTCTCATTCTATATAATAATTTGAGTCTATAAAAACATTCTCTGATGCAATTCCCTACGTGCTTTTCATAACGAAGTTCACTATCCATGACCAGACCCAAGTTACGCGCTTCATAGACACGTATTGCATAAGTAAAAGTACGTAGTTAGGTACACGATATCTTTGTGAGTGTACACGTCTGTGTTGCGAAAATTAGTTTATTTCTAGATCTAAACTTAATCGTCTTAAACATTATCAACGTAGCAATATTATATGTTCGGTGATATGGAACATTTAAAAATGTTTAGTCTAAATTAAGTAATTGGATGAATCATTAAATATACAAATAATACCATTCATAAAGGATGTGGTTGAAGCTATTGTACGAAGAAAGTGGAGATGGGCTGGCCATGTAGCTAGTATGGACTGTCACCGATGGACACGAAGATTAGTAGAGTGGAGACCATGGGGAGTCAGGAGACCACGAGGCCGCCCGCCGCTTCGATGAGTGGATGACATACGAAAACACGCGGGCCGTGGTTGGATGGCTCGTGATTGTGCATCATGGAAGTAATTAGGAAAGGCCTATATCCAGGAATGGATCCGAAGACGCTGAAGAAGAGTACCACTAATACGAGTACATCTACAAAAAGCATAGCATAAAATTACACATTCACGGTACTTGAACCTACGGTGACATTACACACTCTTCGCACTGATTTTGTATATGACGCTTAATGATGACTTTTTTTACATATTTTTGTTTGAACTAACTCGAACAACTCTCGAATGTATGACGCATTCGAGTATTGGATTGACATACCATTAGAAATTTACCCCCAAAAACTAACCACAACAGCTGCATACTAGGTACCGAGTTCTCGGATAACCTTAAATAGTTCATATTCTTAAGTCATCTTATAAAAAAAAAAAAAATTTAAGTACTACTACTTACATGTACGGTTTGTTGAATAAATTTTTTAGGTTAACTTGCAATAGTTTTTTATATTAGATATGTATATATTTCCTTCCCTACTAACCCAATATTACTCTGAATGATTCCCATAAGCCTCAATGAGTAGTATGAACTCATCGGCATTCTTTCTATGATTTTCAGCAGATCTCTTACATCATCTGCTGAGTCAGATCCAACTCATCCGAAATGGGTACTTGATTAGCAGAAACGGTATGATTAGAAGATATAGTAGGTATATATGTACAAGATGACAGTTTGTTAGTAGAATCTGTAGATACGAGTGTCAATATGTAGCCTATTATGTATTTCATTTATGACCTTATATAAATATTTGTACAGACAACATCGGTGTAACGCAAAAAAGTATACAACCATATGATATGCTTTGAGACGCAGATTTTGATGAACCATTGCACTGTTTCTTAAGTTAAAACGTAATGTACTTCAAAACATCAAAAACGATAAAAATAACAAATAATCGTTGTCATCAGAATCATCTAAGTATATCACTTAATATACACTTATGTAAATAAAAAATTTAATATATAAATTAAAAAAAATAATATAAATATAAAATAATAATATTTAAATAATTTTATATAGTAGAGATGTTTGTAGAAAATACATACATACATACATGAAATAAAACATACATGTTTCAAAGACGCCTATATAATTAAATTTCATCCAATTCTTACAGAACCACTTAACTACTAACAGGTCTTCAAGTCGAGAGTAAACCGGTTTCTTCTAGGCAAGCGCGCTAGATCGTAGATTCATATAAATATTAGATATATGATACATAGATAAAATTCTTATTCTTTTTACTAATTATTTGACTAAATACTTAACAATTTGACCTTTTCTGATGTTTGTAATTGTACTATATTTAATTTAATGTAATGTAATTAAATTCTAAATTCTATTGTGTAAAAGTAAATATTTAAAATGTATACTTTCCAAAAATAAGACCCCGGAAGGTGCTAATCACCGTGTCACAGACGCACCGGCGTCTAGTACGGTGCTTTAGAGATATTCTTGTATGTGTGCATTTTTATGAAAATTAAATAATTTTGAATTTTGAATTTTTGATTATAACGTTGCTTAACATCAGGCAAGTTGTAGTCAAGCGTAAGTCTATATCATGTAAAAAAAAGGTCGCATTGATAACCTTCGGCTTTTGAAACTTCACAGTTAAAATGTGATTTCGTAATTCTATTCCAAGGGGAGTTAAGTAACTATTCCATGTTCTTTGCAGTAATACACTGAATCGTAAACATTGATATTCCGGGAAATGACCCCTTTCTAAGCTTCATCAGATCCTCGAAGTAACTAATTAAAATTTGATAGGTTACTGGCTGGCTTAATTAATGTTTGTTGAAAATTGAACAAATCATTTCTATGTAGGTCAAGACTCAAGAGGTTTGCTTAACAAATAAAATAAAAATAAATAAAGAAATACTCCGGGACATTGCACACAGCGCCATCTAGGCCCACACTAAGCAAACGCTTGTGTCGTGGGTACTAGATAACGGATATAATACTTATATTTTTCTTTTGTAAATACATACTTATTATACATATACAAACGACCAGACTCAACACAAGTAATTATACATTTTTAAAGTACATAAATACTTGTGTCATGCAGGAATCGAACCCGCGACCTCTAGATTAGAAGGCAGAGCCACTACCAACTAAGCTAACAGGCCAGTCCTAAATAATAATGTGTATATAAAACGAAACTGGGTTTAAAATTAGATAAGTTATACATATTTTACAGTAATATTAGGTATTTATTGCAGTTTTAATGTATTTTAGGTAAATAAGGTTTATCGTTTAGTTTCTTCAAGTGTGGAGTCACGTAAAATTAGAAAGAAGGAAAAAATATATTGTTACAGATTTTCAGAACACACACCAGATACATAATGAAACACTCCCACAACACAACCCCAACTCAGCATAATTAAATATTAAGTATATACCTAAGTATGTATATTCAGTGGTAAAAGACCGACACATTTACACTTTATAAAAACACCAATTTGTAATGTTAAACGGTTACACTAAGAAACACACAAAACTAAATAACATACACCAAATATTTTCCTTGGTAACAATCAGTATGATATTCATTTCAATATTATATTTATTTTACAAACACCGATACATATAATCTCTGAGCTAATAAAAACAGTCAGACAACACATGTGGTACTAATAATACTCAACCCTTCGAATCATTGTTGCAATAGAAACGTAATTGAGCCAAAAACAGGTAAGCCTTAAGGTAATTAACACCACGAGTTGGTCAACCACCACTGCCACGGTTGAGTTTGAGAGGAAATACAGTCAGACAACACAATATGTGGTACTAATCATACTCAACCCTTTTTATAATTTATACTAGAAACGTCACTGAGCCATAAAAGAAATTCCACGTCAACGGTCAACCACCGCTGCCACGGTTGAGTTGGTAAGAAGGGCCCTTTGGCTACCAATTGCAACCCAGCATTCGGCTATTTACGGCATTGTAAACAATCACGTGGGTTGACGACATTAGAATAATCGCAGGGAGCATCTGGATTCAATCTGCGTAGGACCGGGACGAGTGGCGTACAAAATAAGAGGCCTATGCTCAGCAGTGGGCGATAACGGGCTGATGATGATGATAAAACAATACCGACAATTTTCACGATTAGCAAATTCTGGGAAGTCATAACCTTTAGTAATGTGGAATACGAAGCAAAGAGAATGAACCAATCACGGCAAACTTAGTATCCGAGTGTTGTATGGGAAAGAGATGAAATGTTGAAACATTTTCGATGCTTAATTTTGCAGCGAGCTACAATTCTATTGTATTTATTATTTGTAGACTCGACCGGATGATAGTCCGGAAGTCCTTATTAATGAAATGTAATCCAAGCTTCAGAATTAGAACACTCTTTTGTATAGAACAGTTTTTTTCAATATTTTTTTATTATTGTAGTTTTGAGTTGTTTAGGTTGAGTTTTTAATGTAGTTAAACTAAGAGCTAAGTTTCAGCCATGATGTAAAATAAGACGTGTTAATTTAACTGCAAATATGATGAACCAATATCGATATGCTTAGTTGGAGAAATAACTTAACTGATCAGTTCTAAACCAGAGTTCTTTTTAATTCTCATGAAATTTCCAAGTCCAAAAGAAGAAATTTTAGCTAAAACAATTTTCAAATACACGGACTTCGTCTGTGCCCGCGGGGTTTATTAGATATTTAATATTTTGAAAATAAAAAATATACTTAATTAAATAATCATCTTGAAGCCACAGGCTTTCAGTAGTACAATTTAAAAATAAAAGCCTAAATGGAAAGTAGTCAACGGAGATTGCCTTAATAATAGACAAAAAAGTAACCAATTTCAAAGAAAAATAAAAACAATGAACATTGAACCGCCTACTTTTGCCACAGAGATTTTAATAGTACCTTTTACCCATATAATGGACTCACGAAATTAATTTTCCGGCACCAAAATCCGTCAAACAAGGCCCATTGTTTTGGTTGTTGAGAAATTACACAAACTGGGTTTACAACAAAGAAAAATTGGGTAAACGCAACAACGGTCTAAATCTCTTCGATGCTCTGATGCAATAATAGTGATGTAAGAATCTATCGATCTAATGGTGTTTTTTTATATCGATAGTCAAGTGAGCTATTTGAAACAACGAAATGGTGTTAATTGTTTTATATGCCCGTATATGTTCTAAATATACATATTCATATATTTTCATAAAACCAATTTACACATCTAAAAAAAAAAAACATATTGTATAGTCTTATGTCATATGAATAACTTATGTTTACCTAAGTTACAAAAACATTATTAAAACTAAAGCTTGGTTTACCAAGCTTGACACACCACTTTTTTGATTTTTAACCACAGTAAAAAAGCATAATAAATATAGATATATACATTAAATTCTTTCTTTAGTTTGAATATACCTTGACTATGGATATTAATACTAAATTTATTGTTTACTAATTTATTGTTATTTGTTTCAGGTAAGAAAATATCACTTTGGTACTTGGCTGACTAATGCGAAGTTTTATGTTTTCATTAACATGTAAGTACATTACATAACATACACGAAAATACATTTTTTTCTTGTTTTTTTTAGTACACAGTTATTGATAGTCAAGACGTACCTAGTAGTGGACACGATAATGTTAATTTTGTTTTATCTGACCGTATATGTTCTAAGGTTTTGAAAGGAAACATTTACACGTACTGCCAATAAAATTATTATTTTTTACCAACAACTCTCTCTCAAAGTCGCGCTCCTATATCAAACTGCCACCTTTCCCAAATTATCGACACGTTTGCCCAAATTATCGACATTATTATTGAAATTATCGATACTTTCCCGCCAGCCATCACTGTCGACCCATATCCGACCAAGTTCTTCGTTCACAATCGCGCTCTGTTCAGTTGCAACGGTATTTGGGCCATTTATGAGATGGTTACGAGAAAGAGTAATCAATCTTTGGATGAAATAAAAGATGGCAGATGGTTTGCAAGAAGTCGTTATTAGGATAAAGTATGGCGTCTTTTGGTAGTTATTTTGTTTTGTATGTTACATGAGTTGTTTCAGAAGATTTTTATTATTTAATTTTATGGCTTATAGAACTGACTTTTGGGTGTATATAATGATTATAACAATATCAGTAAAGTGAATATTGAAGATATGCACTTAGTAGGATTTTTTATGCCCATGCCTTGCGTAAACTCGTTTTTCATAAAAACTATAAATATAAATATTCCGGGACATTGCACATAGCGCCATCTAGCCCCACACTAAGCAAACGCTTGTTTCGTGGGTACTAGATAACGGATTTAATACTTATATACTTTTTTTTTGTAAATACATACATACTTATTATAACAAACGACCAGACTCAACTCATTTTATTAATCGTCTTCATAACAAAATAACTTAAAAAAAAAACATAACTAAATCCATAAAGCTTGTTCCTACACAAATGTCGCGTGCCTATAAGGCTCTATTATTCACACCAACAAAGGTCGAAGCGAGCATAAACAATATAAACATCTTGTTTTACAACTTACAACCTTATTTAAAAGCCCTTGGCCCTATCAGCAATCAATGATGCAACGACTTCTCAACCAGTAGACTTCTCATTATGACGAGCAAAGTCCGACACATATATGCCAAATGCGAACATATAAGGTCAGCAATAAATGTGAAAGCATAAAGTGATAATTCTAGATATATAGGTAGATTGATCCGGGTAGTGATAGTCCAAAACTAGGTAACGTTTTAAATAAAAAAAATGATTAACGGTACGGGTTGCATATGAAATTTGAGAACTCATTTCGGGGTCTATTTAGAAGATTACAAGTTACGAAATTTAGCTTGTATTTTGCATTCCTTGTATTGTTTTTGTCATTCAGTTTTTTAAAAACGTGCTCATTATTAAATATGATTATTATCATAATCATCATGCCATCTAATATGGAGTAGGCCAAACTACTTCACTCATTCTGCGAAAGCCAGCACCTGTAGCTGGGAGTCTCAACCTGTAGCTGGGAGTCTCAAAGTTATTTAGTCGATGTATTGATACAATAGTTGTTTTTTGTTAGCACATACACGCGAATTGACACATCGTAAGTGTGACCATCGATATTTTTGACACATACCTAACTCTTACGAAATCGACGCGTGCTAACGCCCTAAAATTTTGTAATTCTTCTGTCAAAGCGTCAGATGTATTGTAACGGATTTTATTGTGTTGACAGATTTTGTTGTGAAATGCAAAACCTTTGGGTTTTATTTTAGAATGTATCTGTGAAATTAAGATTTTATTGCATATTATAATTTATTCTGCTTAAACCTTTTAGACCTGTGAAACGTTGGCTGGATGATATTAGAAAGTTAGAAGGAAACATCTGGGCAAAAACAGCGCAAGAAGGGGAGTATTGGCGTAAGGGGAGGCCTATACCCTGCATTTGGTCCCATTAGGCTGATGATGATGATGATGATACCTTTTAGACTATTGTTGTAAGTGATAAACATAAAAAAAAAAAACTAGTGAAGACCCGCGGTGTTTTATGACGTAATACTAGATTCCAATAAAAAGTAGCATTTGAGTTAGTCATAAGTTTAAGTCCGTCCGTCAGGGTCTAATGTATCTTCGTACCAAATTTTATGCAAATTGGTTGAGAGGTAACAGACACACTCACAAATTTTGTCGCCAACACTTTATATACCTATTTTATTTATTTTTATTTTTAGGGCTCCTGTATAGTATACACAGTTTTGGTTATATAAGTTTCAGTTCATTTTCACGACAAACATAAAACAAATTATATACATCTTTATGTATAGTGTTGTAAATCTGCAGAAATTACTTTACAAGGTAATTAACGTCTAAACGTCGTAATTTTAATGTGAGGTCAGTCAGAGGTCGATGTCGTCTAGGTCTTAACACCTATTTACTTAATTACTATATTTAAATTACAGTCTAAGATATTTATTGATTTTAAAACAAAATTTTAGTTTAAACTCTGTTAATGCATTATATTTATAGCCTTTTGAGCTGTACCTGCATAATATAAATTACAACAGTTTTTTTTTTTTTTTTTTTTTTTTATATTATGGGTCATGATTACATAGATTAAATATAAGATAAGAAAAGATAATAATTTATTGATCAATAGAAATACTCAACTTGTGAACTAAAAGTTAACAGTAAGTAATTCTATTGTCTCGTCCTACAAACAATATTTATGTCAGTGACAAGATTTTAATTTTTTTTTGTCAAAAATATATCAAAAGTATTAAATTTTGTATAATGGTAAAAATGTTAGAAAAAAATAACATGTCAAATATTTTTTTAACATTATGTACCTATAGTTTATCATATCCACCTGCTACATTTATCCATGTGCTACTATTTCCTTAAAAAATAGCATGATTTTATGTATGAATGAACCCCAAAAACATTTTATCAACTTAAGCAAGCAACAGTTATTCAATTCATACTTCAGAGTGCATTCTAAAGTGGCACATTCTTATCTTCCTCGAATCTAAGCTATAAAACATAAATTCCTCTTATATTTTACGATATTGCCATATACAAATTTGTTTATAGCCCCAACTTGTTGGCTTAGGATCGGTCCACTAACCTTCAAGGCCGAAGACCGAAACATTCCGATATTGAATTGGCAAATCTGATTTACAGCTGACGACTGCGATTGTTTTTACTAAAACGGGTTTGACGACGGTTTGCCTGATGATAAGTAATGGCTGTGGCCTAAGATGGAGCATGTCATAACTCTAACTATGATATGTAAGTGTTTAGAGTGCCTTCGATAAAGTGCATATGCCTGCAATGAGTAAAAGGTACATTTAAACAAATCTTACTAAAAATATTCTTCATGATTTGCCTTTAGCACAAATGATGTCCTGCCCGCTGTCTTGCTGTTGTTGCCGCAAGGTTTTTTTTGCGTAAAACACGTTTGGTATTAAGGTATATAGGTTACCTAGAAGGTACATATTATACGCTTTAGATTTGAAGACCCATTCCATTTTCAAATTTCCAGCAAATCCAGTTTACAATAAATGTTTCTTGACTTCCTTTACTCTGATTTGTATTGCTCTGAATTACTTGCGTTTTTGTGTTATTTCTTTTGCAGTTGTTATAACGAGATACACAACTCAAGCAATATCTTTTCCATCATGATAGTGTATTGTTCATAGTAGGTCAAAAGCAATGACAATTTGGACGTCAATGTTGTAAATGTTTTACGACACAAGAGATTGTGTTTCATTGAGAAGTTGAGAAGTTTTTGACATACGAGATGCTTCGTAAGGCTAGTTTTATCAATCGAATCCAGAATTAGAATTGAGTTACCTCATAACCTTGGTATACAATCTACGACATACATAATTTTTCTTCTTATTATCGAATGAGAGTGGCTAACTCTGGTGTTGAGAGTTTTCAAACCGCCCTAAGGGCCTCGGACATGGCTTAACGACTGCCGTACTAGACTAACAGCGGGACCTACAATTTAACGTGTCATCAGACCCACGGAAGCGCCCAAAATGGAATGCCACTTTTCGGTCACCCATCCAAGGACTGACCGCGTCGACATTTGCTTAACATTGGTAATCGCATGCGATTGCCTCCGCTAGCTAAGCTACGGGCGTATAATAATACTAGTTGATGACACAGGTTTTTGGATTAAAATTTTAACCCTGTCTCACATTCGTGATTCTAAATTGTAATGTCCGTTAGCTTCATTGAAGGAAAAACAAACACTAACAAATTAACTGGCTCACTTTCACATTATTATTATAAATGTAAACCTTCTTCAGGTCAGCTGCAAGCAATAATATATTTAAACTTCGCTTAAAGAATTGGCTTATCGAGCAGACTTTTTATAGTTTCGAGGCTTTTCTTGTAATAAAATAATTCGCTGTAAATTTATTTAATGTATACACTGAATAATTAGATAGGTATAATATATAAATAAATTTTTTAATAGTACTTGTGTACATGTATCTTAATAATATTGTTATAAATGTACAACATTTACAACTTTATCTGACTTGTAAGAAATTTCTTATCAATAAATGACTTTGACTTTGACTTCCTCTTGAATCTATTAATTAAAAGTGCATCAAAATCCGTGTAGTTTTAGATATCTAATCTTACATACAGACATAGGGACAGACGCGGGAAGCGACTTTGCTTTATACTATTAGTGATAGTCGCAACAGAACATGTCATACATAAAATGATTTGTCGTATCGTGACTTATAAACTTCTCAGCCAATTCAATAACCTCTCGAATACCTGAGATTTCTTCCTTAATTTTTATGGCTGTTATTCAATTACGGTTTATGCGCTTAGCAACGATTTATCACTTTTTTAGTATGGCAATATTATTACATGCGATGCAGTAACGCGCAACAATGGAGTTTATGCCGATTTGCGGTTACCTGTTTTAAGGTCAAAATAAAACAATGTTTCTTTGAAATTTCGCATCATCATCATCATCCACAGCTCTTGAGATCCCACTGCTGGGTATAGGCCTTCTTTAGTAAGTGCCATCTGCATCGATCCTGTGCAGACCAATTTCGCGTCAATAGTGGAAAAACAGTTACCTACTTATATTTAACTATGGTTAATTAACAATGATACGTTTCATGTATTGAGTATTTAACTATTCCATCCGTTCTCGTACCCACCACACAGCGTTTGCTTTCGATGGGACTACATAGATGGCGCTGATGTAAATGTCCTTGAATAATATTATGTTAACGAAGTATTCTATTCTCAACAGCTATATTCCTTCTTGCAAAGCTCACGTGTTAAAGTAATCATTATAGAAACTGCGGTCATTCTGTTTTTCTCATCAAATGTTGCAAATATAGTCGGCACGTGTGTATTTACTTAGTTGAATATGAACATTTATGTACTTAGTCATAAGTGTGTTTATATAAAACTAGCTGGTGCGCGCGACTTCGTCCGCGTGGAATAGTTATTACCATAAAAACCTCAAAAGATAGACATATACTGTTGCGGACATTTTGTTAGATATTTCATTTTGTTAGATTCATACACTTTTTTTGATTTCTTGAACTATTTTCGCAGCGCACGCAACGGAAGCCCTCAAAGATGAATAATTTTTCCCGGTTTTTCCACATTTTCCATTGTTTCTTCGCTCCTATTCGTCGCAGCGTAATGTTATATAGCCTAAAGCCTTCCTCGATAAACGGTCTATTCAACACAAAAAGAATTTTTCAATTCGCACCAGTAGTTCCTGAGATTAGCGCGTTCAAACAAACAAACAAACAAACATACTCTTCAGCTTTATAATATTAGTATAGATTCATCAATTCTTCATTCATTCTTGTGAACTTCTAATGTTTTGAAATTTAATTTCGTTGCACCAGATCTCGCATGAAAATAAGGTAATGTTTTATACATACTTACCAGCAAAAAATTTTGTCTGTTGCCAAAACAGGACTATGTGTTCTGATAGCCATTGTTTTGTAAATTGACTTAAAAATAATGCAGTAAAGTCATGTTGTACGAGAATCTTTGATTTTAGTATTCATTTATTCATCAAAGCAAAATGATTTTATTGAACTAAAAAAATCTCATCTTAACTATTTGTGCTCTTGTAAGTAAACACGTATGTGACAATTTGCTACATAATATTGTGAGGTAAAATTCAAACAAGTGAGCAACGTATAAAAAAAGGCTATACAACAGTTCGATCTGCGTGCGACAACGTTGTTATAACTTTTTAAACGATTTCGAATGAAAAATGGCGGCCATCTTTTTTGTTTCATTCTGTTTGTGTTCAAAAGTGCTCAACGCTCGTGATTGAGTGTTTGGGTTTGTTGACGTGAATTTTCTGACGGAAAGGGGTTGCCAGTTTATTTTAGCTTAGGTACTGGCCTAAATAAAGAGTTGGAGCGATACATTTTTCAAACGGCTTATAAATATGAAAAGTATTGTCTGGCTACATTTAACCACATATGAGTGTATCCAACGTTTATTAAAATGACAAAAGGTTGACTATCACTAGACGGAACGGTTTGCGATATATCCATACAATTTAGCGAAACGCAGCTGATTGACGAAAAAATATCATCCTTTCGGAACACAGAAGTTCTTATTATTTTACTACCACTAAAAGATAGTACTTACACGCACTGGATCAAAATCGATTTTAATTTAGCTAACAAAAACAATCAGTATTGACGTGACTAAAATAAAGTAACTTTTCAATACTAAAGTTAGTTCTAGAATCTCACTGCAATCATTGCTATGTGTTACTATAGATTTTTATTTATAAGTCATTGCATAGCAAAAAGTCTGCTTGCTTTATATTTGCAAGCATACATTCTGTTCGTGACGTGTTCCGCACTCTGACGTCACAGGCAGGTCACGCACGTATCGGTCTGTGGGGACTTTTTGTACTTAAAATAGAAGGGTCACTGCTATAAAAGTGACAAGTTGGTTGTTTCTTTAGTGGTTTCGTTTTCGTAGTCGATTCGTAAGGAGTGAATGGATCGATAGTTCCCTTCGTGGATTTGCATTTTATGGGACTCCTTAGGTAAATCCTTGCTTAGCATTAGAAGATATATTTTTATACATTCTATCCACATCCATTAGGGAATTGATTTTGTCGTTAATATATATTTATAATAATAATAATACCACAGTGAAAAGATAGCTAAATACGCCGAATTAGCCATTGAAATTAAATCGCAATGGAAAGTTAGTACAGTCAGGACTATACCCATCATTGTTTCCACAACAGGAGTAATACCACACTCGCTATTCAAAAGTCTAGAAGCACTAGATATACATAAACTTACCTTTATGGGACTTCAAAAAGCAGCCATCTTAAATACATGTCGCATAGTCCGCAAATTTCTCTCGTCAGATAACCAAGTACCCGCATGATATATATTAAATTTTAGTACCTAGTCTTCGCTTGGCCGCAAGCCCGCGAAAATTAGTTAGTAACCCTCGGAAACGAGAGATAGATAAAAATCTATAAATATATATAATAATAACAAATCCTTTATTGTTTCAACTTACGTGTTACGTACATGATTGTAGGTATATGACAATAACATAGTTTTTGCACTACGTTGGTAGGTGTACTAAGCTCTGTACTAGGTATCACAAAGGATCCTGTGTTACAGGGCTATAGTATCCTTGCCGCGGCAGGCTTTCGTTGGGGTTTGGGTTGGGGTTTGATAACCTATTATTCTTCTAATAGTAAAGAGCGAATGGATCGGTACTTTTGTCATGGATTTGCATTTTATGGAGCCCTTTCGTATTCGTATAGATGACACATTTTTTATTCATTCTTTCCTCAGTCTTGGAAATGGATTTTCTTTGATCACAAATTCTTCTAGTGATTAATGTTTTGGATTACAAAAGATAAGATAAGATAAAAGATAAAAATTATTTATTTCCACTAAAACAGGTTATCATTTGTACATTATATAAAAGTATCTAAATTAATTAAGTTCAAATTAAAATTGGGGTCCTGTCTACTGCTTTAGGATTCCCTGTGTTGCAGTATCCAGGGTTCTTCCACAGTGTCAACTATTGAAATTAGAGATGGCTTATACATACTTTATTCGACTTCGACAAGTAATTAGATATTGGCAAGTAAGGTTATAAAATTAGGTAAAAATACTTACTTTCTCTATAGAATCGCTTTCATCATAATAAATAATCAAAATAATATCAGAATATTTCACGCAATTCCTTATAGCCTTATAGCCAACGTTGTACCATAATGTATTCTTCTTTTCTATCTTCATCTCACGTCCTAGAAAACTATCAAACCCTCAACTACAAAAGAGTCCTTCACCACAAATGACGTAACACATTTGGCTTCCACGTCAGCCCAGGATTACCAAGATTTATGCATTTTTAAACCCCACTCGCCGGTAGAGCACAAAAGGTATGCGTGCGGCCTCAGAATGTCAAATTGGTGTAGTTTAAGGCTAGGATAGTTTAGTTTTCAAGTTAAATAAAAAGGTAGTATGAATACGAAATAGACCTTATAGTTAGACGAAAGTAAAGCAATTGCGAACTACAATCCAATGGTTTTAAAATCTCGAGTTAATAGGTATCTTCTAGGTGTTGCACCCTAGGCTACAGCAATGCTTAACATCAAGCAGGCTGTAAACAAACGTAAACCTATTCCACGTAAAAAAAACACACAGTTGAGCAACGGGTATTTCAACAAAAATAGACTAAACCCTCAAAAATCTAATACAAGAATGCCCTTAAGACGATGCAAACAGTTTTCTTAGAAAAACGCCTCAGGGCCTCAATAAATATAAGCATGTTTATGTCATGTTGATCCCTTGGAGACGACAAGAGCTTACAAATTAGGTTGTTTTATAAGAAGCTTGTGGTATTTTTGGCGTTGTTCATTCATCAACATTTCAATAGAATATCTTCGTTTTGGAGCATATGACTTATTTTTCTAAGAAATGGTAAACAACAGATGCATAATTTTACAATATGAAAATATAATTTCTGAATTAAAGTGAGAGAGTCACTTATTAAAGTATATTTTAAAACAAACATACTTAAGAGATATAACTTGATTACTCATTAAATAAAATTTGCTATCTTTTTCATCTTATTCGTTTCAAAGGCGGATTTTTGCTGTTTACTGTCCAAAATTGCAGAATAATCGCATTTTAATAAAAATATTAAATAATACAAACATAACTTAGGGGCAACACAGGACAGTAGCAGAAATAACTAAACCATTAGATGGTTTAAACTATAGATTTATTCATTCGTATATAATATCCAGGCTGTTTTTTAAATAAAAGCTATAAAAACAACGCCGCGTGACACCACTCTTGTCCACTAAAATTGCTATGAAGTATCTCTTTTTATTTATATTTAAGAGTAATATTGGTAAATCTATAAGCTACGAAACTAAAGAGCACTGGTCTTTATTTACTTTGATCTTGTTTCGAAATCCAGTAGAGGTCATGTTTGCATTGCTTTTCAAACGTCGCCTTAAGAGGTCAATTGATATGCTCTTTGACATTTTTAGACTTGTTAAGTTTGTGGTCTGTTTGAATGTTTATTAAATCTTTTGAAAGTCATCATTGTTATCAGCCCATTTTAGCATAGGCCTCTCTTCTTGGACGCCACTTATCCCGGTCCTGCTCAGATCGAACCTATTCCAATTTAAAGTCTGACAACATTTTTGTCCTTGAAATACAAAATAAAATCAAGTAAAAGCAGTGACACTTTGTATGATTTTGTAGTCAGTCTATTTTTGTTAATCATAAAATCTGCTTTATAAATATTTTATCTCTGAATAAAACATTTTATAAACTAACAACATGATAATACGTACGGGCCACGAAATAATAGGTACACAAACTTTACAAGTAACAAACCCAAATAATAGGTATCCGCACAATAGCTATCCAAATCAACAAGCCAATGGTTCGCGATTGCTCAACAAAAGGTCGTCGACAAAGCCGGTACAGTTAGAAGAAAAATGAATGTCAACTCTGTGACCTTAGCTGTGACAGATGACAGTTTAAAGTGGACACAGTACGTAAGGTCTGTGAAGTAGGGTTGGAAAAATCAATAGATAAAGGTGTTTCTTTTAACCTATTTAGTACAGTTGTATTATAAAAATATATAGTATGTATAGTATATTGTAAAAATCGACAGAAATATATTGTTTATAGTTCAAGTTCTTAGATCTAGATGAGTAAGTAATAAAGAATTACATTAAAAATAATAATAATACTACGACGACGTTACATGCTCGAGATTTCTTTATTAACTATGTAGTCTCACTTCTGTATGTACTAGGCGTCACACTTTTTATAGCTGTGAAAATAAAAACACAAAAAAACTTTTGAACTAATGTCACTGTCAATGCAGCGCCTGTAGCGCCGTCCTCCTGTCAAACCTCATTCTTTTCTTGTGTGCGGGCGTCGCAACATCATAAATTCCGTTGAGTTTTACTATTTGAATTTTTCGTGGAAAAAAGTGTTTATTTCATGTGTTCAAGTGGTAAATTAGCAAAAGTGAAAAGGAGCATTGGAATTTTAAAATAACGTCGAAAATTCGACGTTTGGTACAAAAACTAAGCAATTCATCAACCAGCTCAAAGGATAAAGGTTAGTGCAACTACTAACTTACCAAAGCAATCTTACTGCATTTATTCATCATCGATTTTAATTTTCTTGGTATAATCTTATATATTTTATAAAACTATACCGAAAAGATCGTAAATATAGATTTTTTTCTCAACAAATGATACTCGTATAACGATCTTTTGAAATACCCACATTTTTGTCATGTAGATCGGAAACATGACTTTTCTAGCAATGTTTCTGTAACGATCTTTTTTCGATGTACCGACATATTTTTTGTTGTTTTTGTTACAAATACAATACAACAAAATATGAATTTATTTATTACCATTTTCTTACATACATTGTTCTACAGTTTATTCAATGTAAAAAGAACTAGATTTTCTAATCTATAACGGTTATTTTGTTTGTGATTCATTTTTATTTGAGCACGGTTGATAACAAACTAGTCTAGTGGCATAACGTGATTATGTGCAATGACTTTAAAAGTGTACTGCTTCATAGCAAATTAGCAAATATTCAATTTAATGGCAAATAGTGCATCCAATGTACCTGCATGGAAGCGTTATACTCCGGGACATTGGAGCCCGGTTGATAACGAATTAGTCTAGTGGCGTAACGTGATTACGTACAGTGACTTTAAAATGTTAATGCTTATGACAAATTGTCAAATATACAGCCCATATACAGCGGCATAAGGGGAGCACGTATAACGATGATGTGAAAAAGTTAGAATACTTTCTTTCCACAATGATACTAATGATCTTTATATTTCTGTTGTAACAAAATATGATTGCTATTACACAAGGTCACGGTCAGGAGACCCAGTGCCAGTGAATTTGAATTCACAAGTGTCAGACAACGATTACCAGATTGGAGCTAACTCAATATTTCCTAACTATCCTGCCAGGTATGTATGCGAGCAATTTAAATCGAAGCAAGTAACGTCGTCTCGTATAATTATGGTCGAACTTCACTTAAGGTAAGTTCGTTTAACCATTAATTAATGATTTGTAGAAAAAAGCTCATAAGTAACTGTTTATAACTGTAATAGGTCAGATTAATTTATATTACTATTTTGTATTAATGCCACTTTAAAAATCAAGTCTTAATTCTACTTATTTCCTATCCTCGTTAGCCTCGTTCGTATCGTGGTTCGTATCGCTTTAGCGATAAGGCTGTTAGGTGTCTTAAACTTTTATGATGCTGATTTTTTTCTTAACGTACCTGTGTTGTAAGAAGCAGTAATCTATCTAAGTAAAGCATTTAAAATCTCTCAACACTAGACTTATCCACTCTTATAAAAACTGCAGAACCTTATTCACTGCATCCTACTGCTCGCATGCGTTTCTATGAGATTGTATGACGTTCAACAAATGACGGTAACAGTACCTCCGTTGTAAATGGTATCGGTTTTGAAAGCCATGGATAGTAAGTAGGTTCGGCCGTACTTTGTGTGTGTATCTTGAATTGCACTCGCGGATGGGCTGTGACTTTTATCAAATACAAATACAAATACAAATTATTTATTCATAACTCCATAGTTACAAGTCAGAAGATACATGTACATGTATTGTTTACAATAGTAAACTTAATATAAATTGAAATGTATTGTATATAAAAATATTAATTAATTATTAGATAATGTCAAAATTCTAAATGTCAATAATATCAAATATATGTCAAAACAATATTTAGGTTCCTAACTTCGATCAACAATACCTACTAAGCTTATTCATATGTCCGTGCTGTAAGAATTATGTTTAGTTACTAATGTATTTCATAAAAATCTCGGAGTTTCATAAAAATCATACTTATTACTCAAAAAGGAAACATTGCAAGTATTAGTATACCTGACAAATTCTGCATTGATCTTCTTTTTCATTGATATATAGATATGTAGTTATAACTCTTTATTGTAACTCACATACAGAATAAAAACGATCAAGAACACAAAAGAGTTAAAAATAATTCAGCGAAGTTGTCTTTAAACAAACTCTCTTCAAAAATATGCAAAGAGTTGAAAACTGTTTTTTGTTTTTGTTTCCATTGGGAGTTTTGATACGACTAAAAATTTTGTCATTTTAAGCAGCGTTAGATTAACATTTTCTCAAGATGATAAGCGTAACTTGAATGTTGTTGTAATATGCTCAAATAAACCTTCAAAAAATAGCAGTTTAATCGCAAAGCGGTGCCTTCTAATCTACCATAATATAGTCCTGTACTACTAGATAACAGTTACAACTAAACTCTTGTTGAAAACTAGTAAGTTACCCATCAATAGCGTTCACAATACGCATACTAACATTCACTGGCCGAGGAATAACAATGCATTTGCTTGCGGTCTGCGCTCTCAATGATCTGAACAGTTAGGAAAAAACTATACAACTGTTGGCCGTTGGTAAGGCGGGTCAGAGACATCAATCAGGGTTTGTAGCGTTCTTTAGCTGTTTGAGAGAAAAGCAAGAGATCATCAAGACTTTGTACAGAAAAAGAATGAAAAGACATGCCTTTATGAATTCGTGCAAATGAAGATATATGAGTGTAACAGATGAATCCGAAAACCCACTACCATTAAGAAATGTCTTATCAAACTTTTGTAATCCCAGTTAAAACAGTTCGCTACTCTTTATGTCTTTGTTTTTATAATTAGTTAATTAAAGCAGATATTTACCATCAGCTTTGATTTATATAATAGCCAGTATACTAGTAGTAGTAGAAGTAAGGTAGTTAAATTCTTGACTGTCAATTGTAAAAAGGTTCATGTTTGACTGCAGCATGCATCAAGTTAAGCATCACTATATTCTAAGGCATAATTTAGACTATCTAAGTACTTACTATCTTACAAGTTAGATAATATGTAGCTTATGTTCATCATCATCATAATGTCAGCCCGTGTTCACCCACTGCTGAGTATAGGCCTCCTCTTCAACGTGTCACATAGCATGGCCTCCAGCCTGTCTAATCAATCTCCATCAGTGCTTAGATATGTCATCCGACCATCGGGCTGGCGGTCATCCTTCTTACATCTAGAAATTTATACAATATACGAGGCCGATGTCAAACGTAAGCTTTGATTTACTTTTTATAGATATCATTGCAGTACAGGCATGCTTTGTATGTTTATATGTTGTTTTCTTTGTTCTAAATTTTCTTTATTGGTCTATTTTCTGTTAAAATTCTCTCTCTGTCCCATAGACCAGATCAAGTCAACAATCAACCTCTAACGGTTACCGGCTCGTAGTTGCGTAACTCTGCTTTTTGCTATCGGAACCACTTTTTCAACAGAGGCCTTTTGTTTGGTGACTTGGAGTATAAGTTGATGGAGCGGAGAAAACTGGAAAAGAGTAATAACATAACATAAACATAAAAAGCGTTTATTTCAACATTCATAAGGGTTTTACAGTTAGGTTGATTTAACATAAGGTATTATATTAACTAGGGTTTTGTGTATTAGTGTTAGTATCTTTGATTCTGGTTTGATTCAAGGCGAAACTTTACCAAGTTCGTTATAAAATAGCTATATACTGTTTTGTATTATGTTTCAATGATTATGTTTTCATTGAAGATTTAATTTGATTTATGACTGCATCCTGTAGAACAAAACTGATAAAATCTAACCAAATATTTGTACGAAAATTCCGTTACCAAATAGCATCCTTCTTTCGAAACTTTTAACCAATTAATCATTGGGACTAGTTTCTACTTACAATAAAGTTTAAAGCATTTTTTATTAAAAAAATATCAACTTTTAGCCAATGCAGTAACTGATGTATTTGCTCCAAAAATGCTAAGTTAAAAAAACTGGCTTCAACTCCTTCCTCATCTCGCTCCATCCTATCTCCAACTATGTTTAGTACAACAAAAGCGATAGCATCTGCGCGAGAGATCAAAGACTCCCACATTGTGCCGCATTGTTGAAGTTAGTTTGGCATGTTTCCTCGTTCTTAATATGGGAGCGATTTGGATTTTGAATGAGCGAAGCGAGATCTAACAGTATTAGCTAGGTCTATTTTTTATACGCTGGACAGTTAGGAATTACTGGTATTACCACCAGCATGGTGTTTCACAATGAGTCGGATATGATCCGATCCGCTCGTAGTAGAAATGGTAGAATTTAAATACAATGGTAGAAATTTAAAATATAAGTTTTATTAACGCTTATTTTACCATTTTTTTTGTAGATTTCATATGAATAATTATTTATAAAAATAAATCAATAAGTATATAATTAAGTGTAAATCGAGTTTAATATTGAACTTATCATCGACGGAAACGAATCCGCTAGCTTTTGGCTCAGGGAACGTTTCCGATTTTTCTGTTGAATACATTTGACAAAAGAATCGTATGGAATCATTGTGATTTGGAAAAATCCTTTCCATGCCGATTGATTTCCGTCTCAATCGAATCGGATCCGTATCCGACTCATTGTGAAACACACCGGGTTTCCTAAAGCGTAAAACTTACAAGCGATACTGTGGTCCAATGTAGAGTATACCTACAATGAAATGTTAATAATAATAATAGTTTTAGGCTTGACTACACTGCGTTAAATTCCTTTTGACGAATGAAAACTGTTTTTCTGTTCCTCTGTCTTTTTAGTTCTATCCTATTGATATTACAATGACAAGAAATTCGTTGATGCTGGTAATAAATATAAAATTGGACTCCGTAAAATTTAGAAAAATGGCTAAGATAAAACACAAATTACAGTTACATCTAAAACCATCTGAATCTACAATTATCTCCAAATTTATAACTGGGTCAAACATCAAACAAAAACAAAACAAAAGACAAATTCCTAATAAGTAATTAGGCGGTAATTATTCCTAATAAGGCTGTATCATGTAACAGAACCTTCGTGGGCGAGATGGCATGAAATAAACGTTGTAATGTTGGTAATGTGAGGTTCAAGCAAGGTCGGACATCGGTTAATAGGTGTTGTGCTGAGGTGGGGGGTAAGAGGTAAGCTGGAGCGGATTAAAAGTATTATAAAACTAGTGGGTGCTCGCGGCCTCGCTCGCATTAAGAAGTAAAACTTGCATCCCCTATTTCACCCCTTTAAAAGTGGCATTTTCAAATTCTTAGTGGATGCCTGCGTCATAACATCTACCTCATTCCAAATTTCAGCCCAATCCGTCCAGTAGTATAGGCGCGTTGATAGATCACTATATCAGTCAGTCAGTCAGTCACCTTTGAGTTTTATATATTTAGATTGAATAAGAAAAAAAAATGTCATATGAAACATTAGACAAAGACAAATAAAAGATGAGTACATAATGTGAATTAAATGGAAGTTTCATGTCATAACCTGCCAACTCAGCATGTGTTGGACGTTGGGAATTGGAATGAGCAAGGTGAATTTTTTTTTGAATTTTGTTTGTTATCAAAGAAAAAAAAATATCAAAGGTTTAAAGTCTTATTCTTGTTTTATTTTCGTTACTTTTGCGATTTGAATAAAAAAAAAATTTTTGAAAATCATATTAGCATTTTTTACATAGTTCGGAGAAGTCGTTTTTGAAAGTACGATGAGTCGTTTTTGAGACTAACCCCAAAATTTCTTTAGATACACTTTGTTGTCAATCAGAAATTCTTACTAACAAAATGTGTACTTTATCAACGGCAGCGCAGTTTCTCTGATTTCAACTCGTACTTTCTTATAACATATACCACACGCTACCAACAGTCGTCTTTGGCAATCCCCATTTGCTTTATAGCGCTTTGTTCGACTTTTCCGGAAGGTTGCGAGCCGGTAAGTGACTGTCTACAACTTAATTACTTGCCACTTTAGTGGAATACCTACTGGCTCGTACCAAACGAGGCATCAGTGTACTTGCTTGTCCATATCTGTTAGTAAAGACGAAAAAAAACAAAGACTCCACTTACAGTTAAAAAATTACAAAAATTTCAAACAAAGAAATGCGATATGTTTGTCAAAAGAAGTAAATTTATTGTTATAAATGAGTTAAATGCTCTTTGGTGGTCTGGTTCCTATTTCACGCTGCGACTCAGCGATGGATAATCATAATTTTTGGTACGGTTGCAGTATAGAAACAAGGAGGAAAGAGCAGCCGTGGGCATTTAATAGTGCACAATATGTATTATTGTACATACATGAAAACCACGTATTATAATGTTTTTTTTTAATTTAATTAAGGAGTTTAATAGTATTTAAGTCATTGTTAGTCAGGTTTCCAATGTTGTCGCTTTTCTAAGAAACATTTAAGTGAAGCTTTTTATGTTTCCTTATTAACATGTGCTTTGTGAGCAATAAAGTCCGGAATCGAGTACTGATAGTCCTTTTTGTGAGGACTATTTGTTGCTTACAGGGGTTTCAGGGTTAGTATTTAACTTAATAATATTTGCCATTTGTTTCAAAAAACTATTTATTCGTTGGGACATGGTTGAACACTAATTTAAAAGGTGTCAGATGTCAAAAAGTTAATTATCGTGATGAATAATATTCCTTTCAAATTAAGAGCTACACAAATACTAAAATAGCCTGGAATTATTTTGCTTTTTTTTAGAAAAAAAAACCGGCGTAAGTTTGATAAAAGTTAACGCTATCTTTAACAATTTAAGTCTAATGAGTAATACCATTAACCATGACGGTATGGTAATAATACCATACCGTTTTTTTTTTTTTGGACATGTACCTATATTATTTTAACTTTAAGATGATAATAATAATTAATTCTATTTTATGTTGATTTGAATCGAATGTAATGTACCTAATGTGATTTTCCGATATGGGTCTCAGTAACCCGAAATATTTGAATTTTAATTTAATTTAATTAAATTAAAAAAGAAATTAATTTAGTATGTATTGACTCTGTATTCGGTAAAGTTTCTCCTGTCATTGCCTCACTTTAAACGCTAATAAAAATGGCTAAGGACAGCCGATTAAGTAACTAATTTACTGGCTCAAGTCCTTTTCAAGACAAACTTGTGTGTTGTTCAGCTGAGACCATGTTAATACTGTTTCAGTAAATACAGAAAACTTTTTTTGAATGGCTCGGAAGTGTAGTATGTGTTTTTAACCGAACAACTTTTTTTTCTTTTAAACGTCTGCAAAACTGCTCAAATTGTGCAAAATTGTTTGCGTGTGGACAAGACTCGTCGGCCGGAGCTATGCGCGCGATGCTCGCCCTTGCTCTCATGTTAATACGGGGTGGAATTGCATGCGAAATAGCAACTGTAGGCATTTTTCCAAGCGCAAAGCGTTTTCGGGTGAAATACCGTGGCCTTAAGAAAGGTGCCAAATAGTTCAAGTTATGCGTACCTTCGAAAATCAGCAAATAAATATAGAGAAAAAGATAAATAAAATAAAGTAAGTCAAGAAATAGGCATGTAAGTATTGCTCACATTCCAACTTTTCAACCAAAAACAAATTTAAAGATTGACATTTAAAAAAAATACTGGAAGAATCTTTAACAAATGTCCAAATATTTAATGAGGTATGTACATTTATAATTTAACGAAAATATCTCATATCAATTAGATAAATGTATACAAGAAAATACATTCTCGTACACATTATAGTATCGACATAGTATGGTACCGGACAGGCCTTTTTAGATTAGCACACACGCCTGGTACCGGCAAAAGGTCTTCTGACTGCAGACGCATTTAAAAAGCAAATTACAAATTCAATGTTGAGTTTTTTAAACTTTTGGCGTCATATCTATGAAGCCAAAAGTCTAAATTGATTGATTGCAATTTTTTCCAAAATAAATAGTGAAAAAACAACAGTGGCTTCGCTCAAACGTACGACCCAGCATCAATATATAACGTGTTATTTGAACAACAGATAGATAAACAGATTTACTCCTTATTTAGCACTAATAACATAGATAACTTAAACTAGTACCTACCACGAGTGGAGGGCTTATCGCTTAATTTTTTTCATAAATTTTATTAACACAAAATTAAACAGTGTTTCGTGCGCTTAAAAAAACGTTACGCTTAAGCCAGTCCAATTCTATTCTATGTTTATAGATGCCCCATGGCTTGGTAAAAGGATTGTTCACGGGAGCTCAGAATAGTTAGGACGGTTGTTATCGTGGTGCTACTATACACCATGCTGGGTCGGTTCTACTGTATTTATTTTGTTAGCCTTTGTTTAATTCACTTAGAGTTAGACAGAAACAAGCGTTAGTTTCTTAAAGAAATGTTTTAATGTCTGATACAGTATGAAGAGTTTTACATGCGATACAAATACAAATACAAAATTCGTTTATTTGACGTAAATATTGTACAATAACGCGTGAATCCTCTGACCTCGTGGTAGCCGTTAGACTGTGTTACGAGGCCAGAGTCATCTCCCAATATAATACTAGATACCTAGGTAGATGAGTATGTTTGATAGTAGTATCTTATTTTACCCAATCACAGGAACCGAATATCATCTAGTATTTATATAAATTGATCTAAGATGATCTAAGCCGTAATTCTTTAAATTTTAATGAATTGTACTTAGGTAATAATTGTCATAAATAACATTTTATTATTATTATATTAAATTATATTATGTTAATTGTACAATTAGTATAGAGGGAAAATACATTTCAAATTTGGCATTGTCGTCTATTACAATGTTCGTATAACTACAATATTCTACTAGTCTCTCTCTTTGAGTCGTGTTTCCTCATTACTGAGGGTCGTGACTCCCCTGCAGAATTAATTCGTTAGGGGAGTTCTCTTGGGCAGATACATCGTGGTGGGCGCCCAGGACCTTCCACGGACCTTCTACTAGTATACTAACCATAATAAAATTCATTTAAACTTTTAAAACAACAAAGAATAAGCTACCACAAAGCGACAGTTAATAAATGGTCACAGAATAAACCGAGCTAAGCTAAATTACCAATAAAGATTAAAAATTGTACTGACGATGTTACTGCGTGGCACAATATAAATGTTTTTACATATATTATATAAACTGTTATTCTGCATCAGCTTTTTAACTGCGATTTTTTTAACGAGCGAAATTATGTTTTAGAGAGTGGATTTAAACACGTCTCCAAAAAAGGGTTTATAAGTTTAATGTGTTTGTAAATCTGTATGAGTATTTTAGTTTAAAAATGCTCAGGTTTTGTGTAAATTTTATTATTTAGGTATATTCAAGAATTGAGTGATAGATTAAACAGTATTGTGTGATTCAGTTTCTTGACGACATATTTTTAGTCAGTGATTACTTTTTCACATTTTGTTTAAATATGTATATGCTTATTAATTTTCCAATTTATTTGAAGCTCTAAAAATAAATAAATTAATCCCAAAAACTCGCTTCGTTCTCTCGACCAATAAGTAAATTTGAAACCAAACATCTGTAAGATATTGTTCACTTAAAACATCAACACAGTTGTTTCAAATCAAATCACTCGACCAATTAAAAGCGAGCTTTCGAAGCTTTTATAAACAAGCTTGTAAGCTTTTTTAAATACATTTCTGTTAGCACGGGGCATATCAGTTGCCGACGCGTGTGGTCGTCGAATATAGAAACAGTTGTCGCGTCGGAAAAGTGGATTTATTTAAGTATATGCATAACATAAACTTATTTCATATTTATTTCCTTCATAGGATCTTCGTTTCAAATTAAAAAAAAAACCTAAACCCAAAAATCTTAAAAAAATACTAACCAAATAATGAAACAATGTAATCATTAAAACACTGTTAAACAGTTTAGTTAGGTACTTATGGATCAATTTTTATAAGCAATGTGGTATCATAATCATTTTAGTTATTTATAACTATTGGTTGGTTAAAAAATAATACTTAAGTTAAATACGAGTGTAAATAATGGCGTTATTAACTCTTAAGTAAACACCATAAAATCTATAAGTCAATATTTCTTCTAACTGTAATTATCTTCATAACCACAAATTTCATAGAAAATCGTGTTAAATAGAATACTAGTTTCGTCCCGAGGTGTTACCTGCCTATAAATATTTCAGTATCGAATTATAGTTTTTCATACACAATGTATCCTGTCTAATATTTTACTAAACGATAAAAAAATACTGTAAAAAATACCATTTATTTAATTGAAACAATGCAAGTTTTCTGTTTTTAGATGAAACGCTTCTGTGAGTCAAATAACACTTTAAATTTGTAGGTTGCGGCAAAAGTTTAAATAAGTTAGTCCATATGAGAATAACAAAATCTAGTGTCGAGAATTTTTGCAATAATAGGAAACTTTTCTTTTTGCAGACAAAATGTAAGTGCAAAGCCATTTTATAAACAAACAATGAACTAAGTTAAAACACGTTAATACGGAAAGACATACACAAATATCAACAATTTCAAGTAGTATAAAAAAACCAACGAATAGACAAACATACAAACATACTACGTTTTTATATTAGTTTGTATGGAAGTTATAGTAAGACTAGCTGTGCCCGCGACTTTGTCCGCGTGGAATAGTTATTTTGGTGATTAATTTTTTCATACATATTTTTTGATATCTTGAACCGTTTCCGCAGCGCACGCAACGGAAGCCTAACATAACGTGCCTAAGCATAACGGAATAATTTTCCCCGCTTTTTCCACATTTTCCATTGTTTTTTCGCTCCTTCTAGTTGCAGCGTGATGTTATATAGCCTAAAGCCTTCCTCGATAAATGGTCTATTCAAAACCATTAGTTTCCGAGATTAGCGCGTTCAAACAAACAAACTCTCCAGCTTTATAATATTAAGTATAGATAAAACATAGAAATAATAGAATTACTTAGAGTCCCCACTGCTTGATAAAGCGACTGTGGTTAAGTTTAACTACTTCTTACTTGGAGTTTATAGGACGGCTAGTTTAATGGTATTAATTAACTTGTTTAATAATTAGCTTAGATGTGACCACGTTTTGCTGTTTATATTTTTACTAGCTGGTTCCCGCGACTTCGTCCGCGTGGAATAGTTAATACCATAAAAACGGGTCTATTGAGTTAACCTTAAAAGATAGACATATACTGTTGCAGACATTTTGTTAGATCATTTCAAAAGAAATAATTCTTTCATACATATTTTTTTGATATCTTGAACCGTTTACGCAGCGCACGCAACGGAAGCCCTCAAAAATGAATAATTTTCTTCGTTTTTTCCACATTTTCCATTGTTTCTTCGCTCCTATTAGTTGTAGCGTGATGTTATATAGCCTTAAGCCTTCCTCGATAAATGGTCTACTAAACACAAAAAGAATTTTTCAATTCGCACCAGTATTTCCTGAGATTAGCGCGTTCAAACAAACAAGCAAACAAACAATCAAACTCTTAATATTAGTATAGATTTATATGCAATGTAGGTTTTTTAGAGCGAGAATTTATGCAGTTGCTATGAAAGTTACAGATTCTGGTATTCGAACCGCCCGAAAGGCCTCTGACTTAGTTTGATGTCTGAAGTACAAAGTAGAATCGCTGGTACCTACGATCCGCCGGTATCTTGTTTTCCGCTCCACGGAGGCGTCCAGATATAAGTTTCACTATGTTTTTTACGGTCACCCATCCAAAAGCTGACCGCGGTTACTCTAGTACACTGAGCTAGAGATGTATTAGCAACCACGACTGCATTCATTTTAATACAATTCGTAAACACACCTCATATTAAATTTACTCATTACCTCAAACTTTCAACATAATACATAAGAATTAAGACGATAATATTACTTCTTTTAGGTGAATGCTGTGCTAACTAATTTGTTACAAAAAATAATTCCTCCAAAAATACTCTCAAATAATAAATAAATAAATAAATATTTCAGGACATATCACACAGCGCCATCTAGCCCCATACTTAGCTTATGCTTGTATCATGGGTACTAGGTCACGAATATAATACATATATATACTTTTCTTTTGTAAATACATACTAATTAGGTATACATAGAAACGACCAGACTCAACACAAATAATTACAAATTTAAATATTCATAATTATTTGTGTCATGCGGGAATCGAACCCGCACCCCTAGATCAGAAGGCAGAGCCACTACCAACTAAGCTAACAGAGTAGTCAAGTCAATAAGATTGAATATATGACTTAACTTTTCCCCTATTTCTTATTATGTAAAATCCATCACCATTTAATTAATAGAATGATTTAGGTGTCCGCGAAAGCATCTGCGTATAATCCTATTTGCCTAATAATATGACTATTTATTAGGTGCGATAAATTATTTGACATTAATATTAATAAAGGTAAATTAAACTTTCACGTGATTAATGTATATTTTATTACTAATTCACCCGTGACCGATTGGTTTACTCTTATAGTTTGGGAGACAGCGAATAGTTTTTTTTGTTTTTTTAATATATTTTAGTATATGTTTTTATAACTATAGCGTTACCAGTAATGCTTATTAATTGTTACGTAGAATTTATGATTTTTGGAATATGCTGACTACGGCATATTGCAACAATCATAAATTCCATATTCTTCTTTAAGCTAGTGCTCAAACAAAAGATTGTTTTAAATTTGGTTATGTAAATTAAGTATTAGATTGGCGTCCCGAAATGATAAAATATATATTTTTTCATTATATTGCTATATTAACTTCAATCATTTAATAAATATGTTTAAACCTTTTTCATACCAGATTTCCTCCTATATGTACTATATTTTGTTCATTTGAGCGAAAAGAAGGGACAATTTGTTTTAAGTTTTGATTTCACCTTATTAATATTAGTGATCTCTTAAGTCGTATTTCCTCATGACTGAGGGTTGTGACTCCCCCTCAGAATTCATTAGTTAGGGGAGTTATTTTGGGCAGATGAAGGACGGAAGACACATGTCCTCGGATATTGTGGTCCTAAAACATATCAGTTTCCTCACGATTTTTTCCTTCACCGTTAGGCGAGTGCAAATCTACACCTAACTTGAAAATGCAAGTCATTGTTGTAGGGCCGGATTCGAACCAGGGTGCTATAAGTGATGCACAAGTATTATTGACAGGCAAACTTATATTATATAAACTAGCTCTTAAACTATTTTAAACTTTCAAACAAATTAGTTAAATATAACATAATATGTTTAGAATCTACACGCAACCGATTTGTATTAATTTCTTTACTTTGGCCCACATTTTGCTATCAAAACATTAATTATAACTTGCTAAGTTACCCTATTGCTCTCGGATTAAGTAATAAGAATTGGTTAAGTGATGATTAAGTAACTTAAGAGGTGCGGTAGCCATAGTGAGATTTTATACACACTACATATTTGTAAAAAAAATGCTGTAGAGACCCTCATTAATGAGGAACCCGGAGGAGCCAGGAGGAGGATTTGTTGGAGAAACAAAATAAATGTGAATGATGAATTATATTTTAAAACGTATCGTATACTTAAGTAAGCAGGCAAAATCTGAAAAAAAATTGAATTAGAAAATTGACGCTCGCATATAAAGTAGTTGTGGTTTTATTGGTTTTTCAAAAAATACCAAAAAAAACGTGTATAAAAATCACCTGTGTTGTTGGGCCTCAAGTAACTTAAATATTAAGTTATCGTAACTTAGATGACACTATGACATCTAAATCTTAAGTCGGCTTAAGCTTTCGAAACGATTCATAATCGATTTCACCATCAGAATTGGATATCGTTCGTGACAGATTAATCTTCTATCTTAATTATCAGTTGATAAAAATATCGTTATTTAAGATTAGCCTTCAAATGGCAGGAAAATTATGAAGTTTTCAGATTCAATATATAAAATAATTATATAAATAAAGATTTTTAGACTTACCGATGTTTTTTAATTAAACTAATTATTACCAAGAAAGACCTATTCATTTATTTTCTTATATGTATTTACAACAAAAAATAATAGTATTTTTACATTTGTTTAGTTGCGTAAACAAAACAAAAATATATTAAACCAGAAAGAAAGGCTTATTTATTTATTTTATTTAACTACTCTATTTATTCCTTTGTTTACATTTCTGTCAAAAATACAGTCTTTTTCCCAATTATGTAACTTACTTACTTATTTTTACTTTTTCATATAGATTCTTTTGTTTCTCAAGACAAATAAATCAGCTATTAATAAATAATCAAATCAATTTAATATTAATAATAAATCCTATACCATAACTTTATATAGGTACCTCTATATGTCGACCCCAACCGTTCCAACTTCAAACTCCTTCCATATTCGAAACTAGAGACAATATACATAAACATGACTTCATTTGTTTCAGGTAAGGCAACTTCTGATCCATCTCAATAATCTGTTTTCTAATACTTTGGAGAGAAACAAGCGGAGCGAATATATGAAGGAGGTACGTAACTTATCTAAGCCTGTTTGGTTTATGAAGTTTTTAATATGGTATGCTTTTTTGCATAATAACATGTTTTTACTCGTGTAGGGAAAGTTAAAACAGTTATTGTTTATTATTTTTTTAATATTTTTGAGGTTAAGTAATGAAACTAGGTCTGATAGATCTTGAAGACATTTGTATTTAGAAATGTAAAGGCAGATTAATTAGTGTAAAGTTTAATACGCGTTATTTTTTTAACTAGGCAATTTTAACTATATTGTTCATTCAGTTTCATTAAAGTACACTAAATTATAATTTTGATTCAGAGATAAAAAATTGATTGAATAAAATGATGAATGAAAGGAAAGAAACTAACAAAGCCAACCCAATAAAATCAGCGCCGTTTCTTATACGTGCCCAATTCTACAAAAACAAGGGCGTTCAACTGACCTACATAATCGACATAACATAATCTAAAGGTAAACTTCCGACCTTGTGAAAAAAAAGTTTTGAGAAACCGCGCACTTTTATGCCCAATTTGATATTCGAACTTTTTGGAATATCCTTACAAAAACCTCATTGAAGAACCACCTCTATGTTCGAATTATTACGTTTAATTTTACGAAAACGCCTTCTTGTTTCTTAAAGTTTTGCGTGGTGTATTATCCTTTTTCCATATCTAACTAGCAAATTTGATCTCTATTTGTAATAAATGAAGGTTGATTTTTGTTTGTAAATCTGGTTACTTAAAGTTTTGCGTGGTGTATCCTATTTCTATGTATATCGCACGAAGCCAAATTTATCTCTATATATAGAAAGTTAAGGTTGATATTTGCTTGTAATAGAATGAAGGCATGGCACGTGGTAACCAGCTGCTGCCCAATTAGGGTTGCTTTGTAATATGGAGCGGTTTGTTTTTTGTTCGGGTATCACTATGCATAGGGATGGGAAGGTGACGGAAGAAAGTAATCGATTAATTGCTTTTATTTTGACATATAGTTTATTTATGATTTGTGCTGACAATTTCAATTTTCAATTGTAATTTATGTTTAATTTAAAGATGCTCAGATATAAATAAGATTCAATTAGAGATCTACTTACATATCTTAATGGTTTAAAAGTCGTATTACCAGATGTTCATGGTATAGGTATTTTGTTGTTGTTAAGATATTAAACAAAAGTATCGTTTAACATGTTTTGTTGTAGTTATTGAAACACAACTGAGTTTTTTCCGTATCTTTAATTTATTGTGAGTAATAAAAGCTAACAATAAAATTAACATCATCATCTCAGTTGAATGACTAAAGAAACAAGCAAAGAGATGAAATTGCAACTTCGAAATAAGGGTGCACCTAAGTTAAATAAATATCGATATTTCACAAACTCTAACCAAACCTATATTAGTTATTCGACCTCAACTTTTTGGAAAGTCCATTCAGAAAATCTGATAAGACAGACCACGGGGCAAACTTATGCGGGGGTTACAATTTTGCAGATGCAACTTTTTCTTTGAAAACAATTTGCAATAGACTTGCATATTTGTATCGTGGGTGTAAAAAGAGACAGCTGTTAATGCATCTGCTCTAGGAAAGGTGGGTAAAGATTATGTTTAACTTTTTTTTTGCTCCGCTCTAATAGGGGTGGTTATGAGTTAGACGTTTGTTGTTATTTGAGAAGAATAAATAGTTAAAATCTTTGACGAGTAAATTTCAGCAGGTATGCCTGAAATAGACGCTCTTTGATTTTGACTAGATTTCAGAAAGGTCCCTAGGTTTCTGAAATGCTTTAGCGACTGCTGTATTACGATAAACAACCGAATCTTAATTTGTCTTAATTTTCTTACAACTTTTCTTGATTGATCACCCATCCAAAAACAAACCACGACGCCATAAGCTTAACTTTACCGCTAGCTAAATTACATATACAGTAAATACAGACAAACAACCATTATGCTCATGACACGTTTGAGGTAGGTAAGTGTATTGTGAATCTGGCATGTTATCAGAACAATAGATAGGATATATATATAATAGACACAGTGCTATTCTGTGATAATGAGAAACAAAATACTTGTGCTGAATGCTCATTTAAATGCCTAAAAGTGTTTAGTGATTAAATTAACGTAGAAGAAGATGGCTAAATAGGTTTATGAGACGTGCAAGCGAGCCGTTGTGTTTTTAGATTAATATTTTATACAAATTTAGGCATGTTAAATTGCGAAAATTCGTTAAAAAATTCAAATTTTAAATTGTTATTGCCATTTTCATATTGTTCAGGTGCATTTGTGATTTGGAAATCATTAAGTGTTGTAATAACATATTTTATGTACATTTTCATAAGCTAGACATTTTATTATATCGAAAAACAAATATTTAAAATTGGCTACATAAAGTAGTCAATTTTGTTTTACTAATCTGAAGAATATGATTTTAAAAATACTTATTTTAGCTTACTTTTGACTCTACGTAGTTTTCAAAGCAACATTCTTCAGCCAGTCAGATGCTCTATTATCTCTTAGCTTAGAAGCTAAGTTTTTTAATTATTCGCCGTAATTACTAGCATTTGTTTTCAGTACTCTTCTAGCTCGCCTTGTTTGAGAAAAATAAAGATTTGTGCTTTTGTAAAGCGTGATTAATACAAAGTTACAAATAACTTAAATTAACTGTTTTTAAAGATTAGTCCTGTATTTATGTAGGTATATAAACGACATAAATAAAATGATTTTTAAAGAATATAAATAAAATGTTTAATTCTGCTTATTCGAACCTGATTATTAAAATAATGTGTATATCTTGTTAATAAAATAATTTAAAACTGTAAAACAACTACTTGTAAGTAGTAAGGAGATTTTTTTTAACCTTTCACTTAAATGTAGTTAGTAGTGTTGCTTTGAATAAATACACAAAGTTGTTTTAAATAAATAACCCTGTGCAATTCAAAACAGCCGTTGTTTATCCAAGACAATACCTTTTTTTTCCATGGTGCAGAATGGGTAATTATTGGCCAGACATCGATTGAGCTGCATTTCAATCGAATCGATTATTTATATTAATCGACCACAATGGGTCGTTGTAACTTCCGCTTCAGAACGGATGTGTACTAAATGGTTTTGTAGGTTTAATTTTGTTTATGGAGGCACAGATTATATGGTAGGTGGTGTCCAGTTTCCATTCAGAGGACTATCTCAAAAATATTTATAAAAAAACATTGTGAAGAATTGAGAATATTATTCTAAGTTGGTAAAAAATTAAATCGAATTTGTCCTTATGGTAATTGACCAAGAAAGTAGCACATGCTACTCGTAGTTATATATTATTGCAGATAAATAGATCTTTTTTGTTATAGAATGAAGTCGTTAAGCAATGTTAGAAAGCCCAAGGGTGGTTTTGAAATCTCTGGTTGACCGGAGCTTGTTTCTGTCGGTCTAAAAAAACAGCAATAGTTTTGCTCTATTTTTTTTAATTCTCATTTTTAGGGGACTTTTGTTATTACATGTCAGTCTCATTGAATATACTATTCTCCTCCTCGTCACATTACTTAGGTTCATAACACGTTCCCAATGAATAACTTATTTATTTTTCTATAGTAGGTGCTTTTTGTACAGTTTATGTTAACTATGCTACTCTGCTACTGCTATGGAGTCTTTCACGACTCGACACGACTCCAAAATCTTCCCACCACATCCTATTTCCATTCCATCCAAATGATATTAATCCATCGATTTATCTGCAAACCGCTGTCCTTCTTTACCTATACTATCGTGGTTATATGTATTCGAACCGTCGTAATTGCTTCCTGATGCCTAGTGTAGCGTGCAGACTGTTGATTGGGCTGGTTTAGACTCGCTATTGTCTTGGTAATTAGGGAATATATTAGGTAGATCGATTGCTACCAGTCTAGAAGGATATTACCAGTACTAGGACGCTTGCGGCTTACCTCGCATAGAATCAGGATAGAAAGTAGCCCTCATACTACCTACGTATTAAAAAGCGTGATGATCCGTTGAGCTGTTTTTGCGTGATGAGCGTTTAAATAAACAGAAACTGAGATACAGATAAACAGAGTAACAGACAAACAGAAAAAAAAACGTGTTTTATTATCGATTTAAAGTATACCCAAACATATTTTTTTTCTAATATCTTGTAAGTATCTCGACCTTTTTCAGCTTTGTTTTGTGTACATATTATTATCGGATAAAGTATTCAGCTATTACACTCAAAACCCTCTGTATTTTGTTGAATTAAAGCAAAGGGAAAGTTCAATTAAGAGATAATTCAGTTTAATAATAGCGGCTGCATGCATATGCTTTCTTTGCGTTGCCTTTAACGCTTCAATTGTGACTTTATCCGAAGTAAATCTATAGTATATATATTTTTATAATAATATTATAAAGCTGAAGAGGTTGTTTGTTTGTTTGAACGCGCTAATCTCAGGAACTACTGGTGCGAATTGAAAAATTGTTTATGTGTTGAATAGACCAATGATCGAGGAAGGCTTTAGGCTATATAACATCACGTTGCAACTAATAGGAGCGAAGAAACAATGGAAAATATGGAAAAAAACGGGGAAAATTATTCATCTATAAAGGCTTCCGTTGCGTGCGCTGCAAAAACGATTAAAAATTCAAAGGAATTAATGCCCAAAATAACTATTCCACGCGGACGAAGTCGCAGGCACAGCTAGTAGTTTATATCGTTGGTCTGTACCACTAACATTGCCATGCTTTTAGTTCCAATACAGTATTTAAGTTCGTTTATGAGTAGGATAGGTAAAGCTCAAAGCTGGCTGCTGGTATCTAACTTTATTTATGCCATACATTGTAAAAGCTTTTGATATTTTACAGACCATAATATCAAAGGTCCGTTGGCCGTTAGTGGTAGGTAAAAGCTTTTCAATGACATCGAAATGTATAGACGACTCATTATAGTGAAAGAATTCCGAAACACACACGACAACATTGAATGACAATATATGTAACAATCACAGAACAACGATCGGGCCACATCGCCCCCCCATAGAAGCGAAATGACTAATAATACGTGGTTCTCGTTTGGACCAGTAAACAGGCCAACCTAACCTACGACAGCGCTTGTCAGTCTGTTGTCAAACATAGTCCGAGCGAGAGAGAGTTTTCGGTCGTTTTACTCACACATGACGACGCTACTCCTCGATAGCTAAGGGATGTGTAAATGGAACCTAGCAAATTATCGATAATCGATATAATGTATATGATGTTTCTGGATTTGTATGGAAATGTTTCTGGATTACGGTTTTTATTTAACACATACTTAATTTACATTTTCCAAAAAATCCAGTGTTATAAAATAAATGGATATTGGCGACCGGTAGATACAACTGGTTTCCTCATAAAAATGCCAGAATATGCTCCAGTCATTTTGAAGATGATTTGATAATTAAATAAAATAGATAAAAATAAATTTGCAATAGTGATAGTTTCAGTCCCCGGTAAGGACATAGGATAGTTTTTATCCCACGGGATAAAAAAGTTTTTACAACGGATAACACCGCGGGCCATAGCTAGTTAACTATAATTTGTACTTAAATAATATAGTTATAATAAAGACATATATTTCCATCTTCGAAGTAAATGTGTAAATAATCGATAAAAAAATATCGACATTGCACAGCCGATGAAGTTGAAGCGTACTGTGTACATGAACATCTCGTGCGTCGTAGTGTGCGTGCTGAAAGTGTGTTAGTTTTAGTAAATGGTGACACCTGTTTTGTATCGAATAAAGAAAGAATTCGCCTCTAGTCACAGGGCGACAAGCATGGACTTCAAAGCTCTGTGGTAACAATAGATCAAATACATAGTAACCTCACTATTATTAGTTTACCAAATAGTTTGAAAAGAACGTTTTTTATGTATTATTTTTATGTATAGTTTATTAGTAATTATGTTTTTATTGTATCAGAATTCCAGAAACATTTAACTAAGTTAAAATACAATTAATATAGGTATGTACAATATTGTAAACGGTGAAGAAAACTTGTGTCTTCTGTGGAAGGACCTCGGCGCCCACCACGATATATCTACCCAAGAGAACTCCCCTAGCGAATTAATTCTGCCGGGGTGTCACAACCCTCCGCCTTGAGGAAATACGACTCAATAGACATATATAATATTGTAACATTAACATTGACCATAACTAACAACAAAATTAAAAAAATAATACTAAAATAAGTTTGCCTGATGATAACCAATAATATCGTACTAACAGGAAATTACAGAATCAGAAAAAGACGAGACTACGACAACGGAAGAGAAGAATTAATTAGTAATAATTGGAAATGCTGCCTTTTGATAAAGTAGATTAGTTAATATAATTCGTGTAAGTATCTAATTTTTTTATGTAGGTATATTCGAAGTGTGTAAAATTAGATAACAAATCTAATTTTGTTGTTTAGATAGTTTGTAATCCCTATTTTATAATGTCTATGAAGCTTTCTAACGACAGGATATCACGTTAAGGCGGGACGCACGACACTAAAGCTTCATAAAGCTGCGTGAAGCGAGCTTTACTTGTGCATAAACTATCTTGTGTCGACGCCCTTACATGTAATAGGTATTTTATAGAGAGTGTTTGGTTACCTACGGATTTTTTAATACATTTTTAGGACAGTACATTACAATATAGATAAGTACTTATGTTTGTTTATTAGAGATCATTAGCTGCGTTTTACAGTGCTACTCGATCATATGACGTGAAGTTTCAGGACAAAGAAACAAACATACGAATCGTTTATGTATCGTTTACGTTTACATATCGTTTCTGTTTGTTGTTTAGAAAATTCATAGAACTATTCTTAATATAAATAACTAAGCTACTATAAACAAAATATTGTCCAAACTATACCAAAATCAGAGCGAACTCAAATTTAATCATAAATAAATAATAAATAAATAAATATTTCGGGACATTGCACACAACGCCATCTAGCCCCACACTAAGCAAACGCTTGTGTCGTGGGTACTAGATAACGGATATAATACTTATATACTTTTCTTTTGTAAATACATACTTATTATACATACAAACAACCAGACTCAACACAAGAAATTATACATTATTAAAATGCTTAAATACTTGTGTCAGGCGAGAATCGAACCCGCAACCCCTAGATTAGTAGGCAGAGCCACTACCAACTAAGCTAACAGGCCAGTCAAATAATATATCATAAAATATAATAATAGAATAAAAAAGAAGAATAAAGTTTATGAGCCCCATTCAGAAGACGCTGCTGACTTTATCATAGTTTTATAGTTAAAGTTTTCATACAAAACTTTTTGTAAGACAATTCTGATTGGTTGCAGCACTTATTAGAAACATAAATTAGGTATATAAAACCTCTATTTTGTCGTTCACAGTTCATCAGAAGCCGACCGTTCAAAATTGGGAACATGGCTAATAATAAGTGTTGCATTTATTTTGCCCAACTTTCTGTAGACGTTATGCCAAAGTGTTGTCTGTGAATTTTGAAACCTTCTTAGTTCCAATTGCTACCATGCGTAAAGTTATCTTGGTCCAAAACTTTTTTAAGTCACACGAACCTACAGATAAAGTTTTTCTGACATTTGGCTCCGAAACTTTACTTGTTATTTGTTTTTTCATTAGACGAGTGCTTAGAAGTGTTTCGGACTCTTTCGTGATGTCTCGTAAACTTTTTGCTGTCTGCGACTTTTATGATTTCTTTTGTTGGGTGCAATAATGCTTTTTTAAACTGATTTTTTTGAGATACTTTGAGAATAACTATTCTTATGAATATATTAAATTTAAGTCCATAATACGTTCCATACCGATTTCGAAAAGATGAATTGAATTGAAGAAGACATTTGTTTATATTAATTTAGGTGTGTTTAGGCAGCTTTTTTGTTACCATTTTAAAATTTCGTTTATTTATAGATCGATTTATGATATTATTTGAGCAAACATTTTTTCAAAAAGTAGTATGTACTTAGTACATTATGTAAATTATAAAAGCTCACTTACCTGTTTAAATAAATAATTGCATCTACTTATATGTTGTTCATTATATTTAACTATATGGTCTTTTTCACAAAAAAAAAATGTTAAACTCTCAGAGTCCACAATGAGTGTTGAGTACGGACTTAATTGAACTGTAGGTTTAGTCTTATGCGTCACAGTGTTATTTGTTTGTGATATTTCAGCCTACATTTTGTGTCTGTACCTTTTGTAAATAAATAAATCTTTCCTTTCACGAACCAATCACAGTTTTTATCACACTATAAAAGAAGCGCCATTAGATAAGAATGATTCACAATAAAGAAGATTCAGATTATGATTCACAAATGTTGCCAGTGCTAACCCACCTCATTGACTTTTCCATCAGGCCACGTATTTCATTGGTATTCTTTAGTAAGTTTTCAAGGAGGAATTGAATCAGTGAATGAACCTGCATTAATATTGAACAGGCGTGCTAACACTGAATGAGAGACGTGACATTTACAAGGATAATAGATTTAAGGGACGACCTGATTTTTTAGTTTTTGTATTCTTTTGTCACATCAAAATGGTCAATGTCTTATTGGAAGCACCTTTGGCTTACCAAATTGTGGTAGTCAATAGTGATTAAAATATCTAAACAATTGAAGAATTGGGTTCGTTTGAGAGTGACAGATTCTGGGTTCAAGAATATTCGAATTGATTAGACGACTGTTTTATAAAGACGGCCATCGTGACATACAATTCAATCGACATCGTGTCACCTGACTGTCACTGTATTTTTGCTGTTATGCTATTTATTGCATAAAAACATTTGAAGATTGACAACGATATCCGTTAAACTTTGATTTTCGCAAACAAGTACCACAGCCTGTTTATCAGTAGGTATATTTTATTTACATTTAGTCAAGCATTAAACCAGTATTTCACCTGCAATGACTTCCGAAGAAACGAAAACTGTGCTCTAATGACATTTATACTGTATTGGGATCATTGATCTCCATCAGTACTAGTAGTAATGGAGGTCAGTGATTGGGATGCAACTGACTGTTTCCTCCTTCATAGTAAGGACAGCGAGACTATGGAACTCTCTACCTGGAGCCCTATCTCCAGAAAGTTATAACCCTGGGGTCTTCAAATCTAGAGGTAATAGGTTTCTTCTGGGCAAACGTGCCATCTAAGACTACAGTGGTGCTTAACATCAGGCAGGCTGTAGTGAAACGTAAGACTATTTCATGAAAAAAAAACGAAGCTGTATTTTATGCCAGCTTTTTTTCCGTTCACTTGGCGACAGATATAAACACTTTAGATATTATTACTGTATCATAAGAAGAATGACGTAACTGCATTAGTCAATTCTATCAAGTATTCTCACATAAATCAAGCCATGCCTCGTTCACACCGTTCAAGTATCCACCCACTCGTACGAGTTACTAAACCGATCATGTGCATGTCAAGGCTGGTTGCCAACTAGTAAGTACTAACTATTCGAGTTATAGCTATTAGTTAATAGTAGTAAGTACTAATGAGACTTACATGTAGGTTTAGGTAGTGTAGAAAGGAAAAAAATCTCTGTGAAAAAATAATAATAATAAGCATTTGTTTTTTTTTGTGAACAATAGTGATATAAAAGTATTTTTTTAGTAGCTACTTTTCAAGTTAGATTTTTGTAAAAATAATGTCTTAATATGCATAGAAAGGTCATAAAATACACAAACAATTAAACTAAATCTCAGAAACTATTAATTACACAGAACGCTATCCAGAATCATTGAGAAAAAATATTCATATCAATATTTCTTGATTGTACTTGTTTATTATCCTACAATAAATGATTTTCTTTATATCTATTCTGTATATTAAAGGTTTGTTTGGTAGATAATACAATATTTTTTTATTGTATTAAACGTATTAGTATAGTGCTTAGAACATAGTTTCGGACACACACACACGTATGTAAATCAAACCATAACAAAAATTGTAATCAGAATCTTGAACAATATTCGTTAAAGATCAAACATTATGGTCTAAATCTGTATTTAAATTTCATAACTTAGACAGTAGATTATAACGTTGCTTAACATCAGGCAAGTTGTAGTCGAGCGTGAGCCTATCTCATGTAAAAAAAATGTTAAATCCCAAATAACCCTGCCATTTGATAAAGGTGTAATATAGGTCAACCTCATTTGTATTCGCCTCATTATTCCCTACCTTTCTATCTGATTTCAAATCTAATCAATAGTCAATGGCATTGCAAGCTGTGCCAAAGGTCCACAGTTTGTTGCCCTGCTTGCGAAATGGGAGTAAGTTTACAAGTTTAGTCATATTTATTATAGTGGACGCACGCGGCTTCACTCGCATTAATTTAGTTTGGAGTTAAAAAGTAGCCTAGGCCACTCCCAAGATCTCATATTACTTACATACCAAAAATCATGATGATCTGTTTAGCTGATTTTACGTGATGCGCGGTCAGATAAATAGACAAAAGTTCTATAAATTGTTGGAAAGTGTTTAGCTATCAATTCTTAGTATTTCCAAACATTATTTTAACCTTAGCCCCACTTCAGCTTTATTATATTTTGTACAGTTAGAATATGAATAATTTGATGCCTGCGGATTTATCTGCGGTTAACCCGGGAATTCCGGTATTAAAACTAGCCTATGTGTTACGCCAGAGTCTAATCTATTTCCATACTGAATTCAATTCAAATCGGCACCCACTTTAGCGCAAAATAAATAAATAAATATTCCGGGACATTGCACACAGCGCCATCTAGCCCCACACTAAGCTAACGCTTGTGTCGTGGGTACTAGATAACGGAAAAAAGATCAAGAAATCTCTCGACACTTGAAACGTAAAAACTCAAAAAGAATACACAAACAAATAACCTACCAGAAAAAACCATTGCAACCACGCAAATCAGCACAATAGCTCAATTAACAAGTTCTAGGCTCTAAAAATAAACAGGCATGAATAAGCAGAAGGTAGATGACTGAACTGCTAATTTGCTAATTATTTGCCAAACAATGAATAGTAATTAGTGAAACGTCATTAGCAGAAATCCTGATACATGATGAATCTAGGTTTTAGTTTTATTGTTGGACTAGTGACCTGAACAATTTTATTTACTTAGAGGAAAGATTGTGAGTGTGCGTTTATGTAAAATACATCGACTTTGCGTTTTGCTTCGACTTTCATCGTGCGAACAGCCAAACTGTGGAACTCCTTGCCCGAATCTCTATTCCCCTTGAACTATAATTTGTCGGTCTTCAAGTCGCGAGTAAACCGCTTTCTTCTAGGCAAGCGCGCTAGATCGTAGATTATAACGTTGCTTAACATCAGGCAAGTTGTAGTCAAGCGTAAGCCTATATCATGTTAAAAAAATCTAAGTACGTGGGTTAATTTACAGTTAGTATACTTCATGTTAAACTATTTAAATTTTATTTGGAAGTAGTTTAAAATGTAAAACACTTATATAAAATACTCCTTATCGTAGATTTTTGCATATAACTTGAGTAAAAAGAATATACTTCTATCCTTCACGTTAATCCTTCACACTACACGTTATTTGTCTTTTATGCCTACGAAAGCAAGCAAAAGTAAATACCATTACCATTTGTTCGAGAAAATTTTCCCAAGGACTGCAAAATTAAGATCAAAATCTGTAGGAATTACTTAGCTATTGAATTCTGCAATGCTGCTGCCATTACAATCGTATTACGATCGATACGTACATAGATTGAGCAATTCATAGTTCAGAGCACGCCAAAGCGCAACCGATTTTACAGATTTCAACCCACTGTGGGGTTAGTATAGTTATATTTGATGATTCATTGTAGGATTTGATATTTATTCCATGATTCACTTGTTCTGTAAATTTTATTAAAGTCTTTTAAAGGCGAAGAGTTAGCAGGCAATTTGTTATATGCTACATAGAAAAGGCGAGCCTTCTTTGGGAAGCTACAATATTTGAGTAATCAATAAATGTCATTATCACAATGGAATATTGAAATTATTAAAGACTATTGGTATTAAAGATAGTTTTCTAGTGACAAAAACTTTGTTGCCGAAGATTTACCTGCCTAGAATAAAAGAATTAAATGTGATCAATCAAAAACTGCTCATTGCTATTACACATAATCTTAAAAATGTTTTTCATGCCCAGCAACAATAAGAAACAGTACCACCAAATAAATCCATGCTAAGCCCGCTAAACCAAGCTGAACTTATGCAACAAATTATCTTAATTGTCCATCTTATAAACTACTGTTGGCTTATTAATAAGTAGCGTATCGAATAGTTATAACGTACCTATCTATGTATACATATAATAAAGTTGAAGAGGGTCAAGAGTCTGTACAAAGAAGATGTTAGAAAGAAAATTGGCAAGGAGTTCCACGGTGTGGCAGTTCGCACGAACGGGTATACATTAAATTGATAACAGAACACGTTTCAACAGTTCTTCAAATTTGTGTCTGTTTATTTAAACGCGCATAACGCAAAAACAGCTGAACGGATCATCACGATTTTCGGTGTATAGGTAGTATGAAGTCTTAGGGTGTCACTGGCAAATTTTTATGTCTAAATAATGCAAGCGAAGCCGAGGGTGGCAGCTAGTAACATATACAAACAATTCTATCGATGTTGCTCAACAACTTGACACGACTTATGTTACAATTTATAACTTGTGTAACTTATAACTTAATTTCGTTAATTGCAAAATGGATGACAGGTGGAACTAGATGTCTGGTGCAATACTAATTAAGAGTTTTTTTAGGCACGATGTGCAATATGACATATTATTGACATAGTTTGATTAAGATTAGTCAGTCAGTCACAACACACAGTCGACTGTGGCCGAATGGTTAAGGTGTTTTAGCATTTCCAGAACGATGTAGGTTCGAGTCCTGTCAATTGTGTTTGTTACCATAGCGACCGTTGCTCAGCTAGCGGAGGCAATCGCATGCGATTACCATTGTTAAGCAAAGGTTGACGCGGTCAGTCCTTGGATGGGTGACCGAAAAGTGGCATTTCATTTTGGGCGCTTCCATGGGTCGGGTGACACGTTAAATTGTGAGTCATGGCTGTTTGTCTAGTATGGCAGTTGTTAAGCCATGAGAGGCCCTTAGGGCGGCTTGATAAACGGGACGCCAGATAAGCCTTACCAAATAAGTTTTTGAAGTTTAGTCTGGTTTGTTAGTTACTTACAAAGCAAATTCATTTCTTAGCATATTTTCTAAAATAAAATATTTAGGTTTTGTACGTAGATAAAAAAATTACGTCATACTCATTACTGTATTGTTTTGTTGTACTAATTATTTATTCAATATAAAGCATATATTTACAAATACAAATAGTATAATTATATGTATCATTAATATTATTCTACAAATTACAAATAAATTAAGTAGCTTCAATACAATACACAAAATCAATCGCGTAATTGGGATTTAACATACGATTCCTCGTGTTCTCCCAATTATATGCAAGAAAAGTTAATTTTGACTTCAATAAACGTTAAATTACTTGGTAAATTGTCAAATTAACTTGTCGTGTTTACAAAATGCTTAAATTGCTCGTTGATCAAAGACCATGTAATACAGAGACATCTACTTATCTTGCCCACATACCGTCTCCTTAACATATGTGTTGCATGGACCAATCAACGTTCAGTCCTAGTTCGTACACGTTATGGTAGACCAATCAGCATATTTATGAATGTTTGTGTGCATATGAATCGAAAGAACATACGTATCAAAATTAACGTAAATTACTTACTTACTTAACAAAAATTAAAATAATTTATCATTCCATATATTTTACGTTGTACCACAGCTGTCTTAACCACGTTAATATGGTATAGAAAGAAAGCTATAATGTCATCAATCTAATTTAAAAATACAACATCCAATTCTGCTAAACGTAAAGAAAGCGACACACACTCTTACACAATATACATCACTTTGATAGTAAAAACTAGATTTGATTGTGATTTTTCTCGCTGTAATGGGACATCTACCTGTTAAAACGTCGTTATCGTCGACGTAGGTAAATTACTTATTTATAGAGTTGATCACTCAATCAGGGCGCCCTCCACGGTTTTATGTTTGCGTATATCTTGTGAAATGTAAAACCCTTTAAGATTTCTGTGACGACTGAAACGTATTCGTTTGTATAGTCTTTGCAATTATTTTGAAGTCGTTAAGTTGGTTGAAATTGAATCTATTTATCTCTACTAATTGAAGCTTTCGTTCTAAACAAACCTGTGTTTTGGTTTTCTTCTGTGTTATAGATGATAGGACAAGTGTCTCTAGTTTTCGAATTGGGAAGAAATTAACTTTACTCACTTAAAAAAAAAAACAATGTTTAATAACTAAGCTGCTTAAAGAATGGATTAACTATTTTTTTGTGATTCATAGTTTTCACAACGAATAAAAAAGCTCAATTTAACTCCAGATAAGTTTTTTTTTATATCTAAAACAATGAATTACTGTTTTTTTGTGTACAACAATTGTATAAAATGCTATTTCTTAAAAAAAAAAACAAATAAAACAGTGACAGTAACTTGAAACTGATCCCAAATATGACTCAATCGACTTTCGTGAAAGCATTAAGTCACGGCACATTATAACCTCATCTTAATGTGATCATAACTTGATTCCGAGTAGGTACATTGCACGTTAATTTTACTCAAATTACTAAGCCTTATTTCGTGGGAAATTGCATTATAATTATTTTAAGTGGTTTCACATGACATCTTCACTTGGTCAATCGAAAAGTAGACGAGAAATGAGGTAATTATTGACTGTCGAATAACTGTGCTTTTAAGGGTTTATTTACTGCCTCTGCGTTGACTCTTTATTCTTCTTATCGTACATGAGTGGTCAAGTCTAGTGTCAATAGCTTTGAAACAGCCCCAGGGGCCACTGACCGGGTTAATGACTACTGTAGTAAGATATACAGTCAAAACCTACAATTTTAAAGTGCCATTATTGAAGCAAATTTATGTAGTTTACTTAGAGGATAGACAGAGATAAGTTGAGTTGATCAGAGATCATTAAAACTTGGGCTAATCTTTATTTACAATAATAAAACATAAAAACAAGGGAAGAAAAACTAAACATACTACTTTTAACTACAACATAAAAAGAGGCTCTTAGAAAATCTTTAGAAAAACCTAAAGATAGTCTGAGATTTTTTGCTACATCTTAGACAAGAATGTACCCTTCAGGTGGACTGAACTAAGATAACCTTAGCCCGTCAGGCGCAATAAGCTAAACTTAGCACTACGTAATACAATTACTTAAACTTAGTACTACGTAATACAATTACTATATAACTGCTTAAAATAGAAAATCTCGTCACTTTTTAAAAGCTGATTAATAAAAATATCTGCTCATGTATTAGCAAAAACATATTTCTCTTAGCTTTTTAAGTAACACAAAACCTTCGTTCTCACCTGTGGTAGGTACTTACATCGTAACTTCAGTATTTTATTTCCTTTTATCAGTCCTGTAACATTTTATGTGGACCTTTTCAGACTGTTTTTCTACGAAAATGTCCTTTATGTGTTTTTCTTTACCCTTTGGCTCCATTTTACGCCGTTTAGATACGGTGTGGTTTTTACTTCCTAAACACACCTAAATGTTTAGGCGGTCCTGTCGTTTGTTAGGTTTTTTTTTTAGTTTGGAGTCTGTGATGGTTTGATATGAGAATCTTTTTAAAACTTGTGAACATTCAAGTTATTAGTTGTTAAAAGTAGTTTATTTTATCCAATGCAGATGCTACAAATTAATTAAGTACATCAGTATTGTAACAAAACTGTTACCTCTTATAATAAAACATTTTGAAAACTGAAACTTAACTGACATAAAATTAGTAGGTACATTGCTGTAAAATAATGTTTTTGGAACGTAGAAATAATTTTAAAAGCTTAGGAAAAGAGATTAGGGGAAGAGAATGCAGATTGCACATTGTCCGAATTTCTCGTTTTGATCTATTATTTATTTTGATCTCCTGTTTTAATCGTTTGAAAGTGTTTCGCACTCAAATCACCTAAAGAGTATCATAATACCATCATCAAAACTTATTATAACAAAAATATTTATACCGGTTCGAAATATAATTCAGTGGATAACCATCAAACCACCTTAAATTTGGTCCCAAGCCCTATATCCCGTATATAAAGAGAAAGTATGTAAGTTTGTATATATGTAGGTATGTATGTGTGTAAGTACGAGTATGACTGAAGCGGCCGCCCGTCATACCTTTCCGTAATTATCGCAATGTATACGTTTTCGATAAACTCATGCTAAGTTGCCAGTGATTTTTCAGAGAAACCGTAGATTCGGACCTAATGTACCGTAGATGTTTTTTTTACACTACCCGACAAGCAGACATTGAAAAATCTACTGAAAAATACTAAAAACCCTTTGTAAAAACACTTAACTATGATAGATAAAATATAATATTAACAATTAGATATAAACAAAGTACCTATTATAACATACCTTACAGCCCTAAACTAGAATATTATATTTATAATGACATGACTTGACGACTGCCGTACTAGACAAATAGCCGGGACCTACAATTTAACGTGTCATCCGACCCACGGAAGCGCCCAAAATGGAATGCCACTCTTTGCTCACCTATCCAAAGATTGACCGCGTAGACCTTTACTTAACTTTTTACAATGTAACTACGTAACACGTACCTACGTAAACCTGTCTTGAATAAAAACTGTTCCTAGGTAGATTTATAAAAAACGTACATCTATGTAAATTTTACTTACCACCTGGCAACACTATCCATCTTTACACCAGCTTGAAGCCGTATTGTTATAACTGGACGTGAAAATTAGGGTGTCCGTAAAATTTAATGATATAAGCTTAAAGTTCAAGTTTTGAAGGGTTATGGGAACACCCCTTATAATTTTGAATGAAGGCTGACCTACTGTTCAAATCACAATTTCTTGAAAGGTTGAGAGAGAATTGGTTTTGATAGAGTTACGTAGATTCTCTATTTAGTATCCAAGTTTTAAGACTATTCAAGATTTTTAGGCAGCCTAAGAAAACATAATTAAGTTTAGTTCCCAGAATCAATTAAAACATTACTTTAATTTTTGACTTTGGTTTGTTTTGATCCTAAGTGTTTTTAATAATTTCCTACAATTCTTAAATTAATATGACTTTTTGTTACCAAATTACTCCTTTGTAAATATTTATCAATACTTTGACTAATTAGTATATTTTAATCAATGAAACTAAAGTACAAAACGCAAGCCCAATTAGTGTGATTAATGTCCCCATTTAAATATTAAACAACCTTGTCAATTACAAAGGAAAACAGGTTTCATTTTCTTAATTATCAACTAAAATACCTTATACGAAACGACCTCAGAAATAACCAGCAAAAACTCGATTGTAACAGTTTTTGGGTGGTCTTAATAAAAAGCAAATTAATTCAAAATTATTACACAGACATAGAAGATAAATAGATGAAAATAAATCAGGCAGAAATTAATTGGTTGCTTTACAATCTTTACAAATTATGCCGGGTTTTGTGCCTCATTTATCTAAATGATAATATCTCTAACTTAACAACGTTTTATTTTGGCAATTTTTGTAAGATAACCAAGTTTTGCGTATATTAATTGAATTATCTAGTTGATAATCCTGCAATAGATTTATTATAAAAGTGACATGACTTTGAGTATGCTATTACTGAAATGAATTTATCTCTTAAACGAGGCTGCCCGAAACCATCATTAGGTGCTTGTCGATAGATTTACAATTTAAATATGGTAGCAAGTTTAACTAAAGTTAAGAATATAATGAAAGACGATTCTACTTCGACTTGTAAGAAATATGTTTATAGTAAGTATACATAAACAAGCAATATTATTTGCATAATCCTAAGGTCTCCTAGAGTTACTAGGTACCTTTTAAGTAACCTTTTAAGTACATCAAGCAGCCTGTAGTCAAACAAGAACTTTTCAAAGTGAAAAAAAAAAGGTTTTGAAGACTTGGTAACTACCTTTTCTTGAAGTTGTTTAAAAATAATTGTGTTCCCCAAAAATACCAACGGTCATAATTTGAGTAATTCATTTATATAGAATCTCTGGTATTTCCTGAACAATCTACTTACCTCATCTTTCCGCTTTGCCAACATAATTTTGTTTTAAATCCATCATGATGACCCGCTTTCTTGCTGAGGAATTCTGCTGCTAATGTATTTTTAGCAAAAAATCGCAACCAAGGGGTTACAATAAGGCTTAAGAACCTACAAAAGATCAAAGAAAAAATATGCTAGGAGAGGACAGACTAGAATAAAGCGTATGACACTTAAAAATACGACTTTACATATAATAAAATTGATCAATAACATAAACAATTAAACAATTGACACTATTAACCTGAGCTACTGTTTTATCTGTTTTTATATCAGCATTTATTAGTATAGGGTAAGTAAATAGAAGAATAACAACTTGTCTTCTTTCTATAAAGATCGTGAAAGAAATTAAAACAACAACAATGTAATTTGTTTGCAACAAATTGTTGCAAACAATGTCTATTCCATAGTGTATTGTACATATGTTCTGTGCATAGTAATCTCCCAGGACCTTTTGACCCAATTTACTGTCGCAGTGTTTAAAACAGGTTTTTGGCCCCATTTTGTAACAGGTTCCGACGGCCTTCATGAGTCAAGGTGAAGAAACTCATTCACATTTTTCATCCTGGCGAGGATGAAAAAGGATTTGCTGTGTTGTTGTGAAAATAAGTTAAGAGGCTAAATAATAGATTTTAAAAACATCGTGACTTTATTCTTTGTACATATACATATTTGAATTAATTGCTGAAAAATATAGGCATATAATGATACCGTTTTGAATAGTTTCGATGTTTGTGTATATCTAGACAAATGACTTCCAAAATACTTCACTGGTTTCTTACAAATGTTTCAGAAACTAAAATTTCTGCAAATTCTCTTAATTTATACATAAAGATTTGCTTTAAACTTTATCGTACGTATACATACTTATATATATTGTAGCCGCTTGTATTGAAAACAAATTGAGTTCGATTAATTCCAAACTGTCGCTGTCTTTTAAGTCAATGAAACGAATTTGAATTTTGAATTCGACTCACTATCAGATACGTGCATATGAAATATTATGGAATGGCCAAAATATTTTAATGCTGTATGAGCATTTGATTTTCATGTATGATCAAAGTAAAATTAAAGGCATTTCTTCAAGCCAATAAATGTCGGTATGGTAAACGTTAAAACATTATTTTTTACTTATTATTGTAAACAGAATAAATTGAGTTGTTTTGTGACTCTATCATTCAATTATATTAAACACTAAGATACTTTATGTGATTCTAAAAACATCGTAAAAATTAATTAATTTTATTCAATAATAAACAATATATACACATATATACACTAATAAAACTAAATAAAAGTATGTACATTTAACCTAAATTTAAAACATCTACATGTGGTATGGAGCCAAGAACGCTGGCTGCATTCCCACGCTGGATTGCTATAGAAATCCTTTGCGCAAGGAACCAGCCAGCGTTCTTGTCTCTAGTGATGTCATTCAACCGTAAAAAAATATATTTACATGAAAAAACAATATTTCCGTTCTATGCTTTGTATTCTTAAATCCTCGCTCAAAACCATCAATTCGCATTAATGGTATGTCGATTTGTTAACACTGGGATCGGATTGGTTTGCGGTCGGATGTGTAAATGGCAACCCGTTATGAGAGTTGCCAGTTTTGGAATTATTTAGGTTGGATATCAGCATTTAGATTGGTTTCAAACATTAACATTATTTTCAAACAAAATTTGATAATATTGTTTACCTAAAAACCCTTTTAACCGGCTTTGGAAAAATGAGGAGGTTCTTTGATTCGGTTGTTATTTTTATGGGCTAGGTCTATTTAAGAAAAGAAAAATGTAGTTATTATACCACCAATAGAGATTTAATTTAATAAAAGAAAACTTATTTATTTTTCTTATTTATTTCTTATTTTTTTAAACATGATATCGAACCAAAATATCCCGGAAACATAAACATAAAAACCGCACTAACATACAAAAAATGGCCAAAGTTTAATTGCACGATTGCCCATAACATTCTCCGTGCAATTTATCGTGCAGTTTATCTTGCAGTTTTAAAGAGCGGCCGTTTGAAAAGAATGAAGTCATTTCCTTGGCAATCCAAGCTCACCTGCTCAAGCAAAGTAGCGGCTTCCTTTCTAAAGGATTTATTGAAGAGATTGTAGATATCCGCATGTTTTTAGCATCTAACACCGATATTTTACCGGGCCGTATCCATAGACATAAACCCACGGCCTCCCAACTAGAGTTTGTGTAAGATACATATGTATCTTGTGCTAAACACATAGCAGAATATACCATGTATCTGACTCTCAAGGACATATCCTAGTTGAAAAAATAATCAAATTGTCAAAATTATTTTTTATTCTCATTTTACTAACAATCATAATTATGAAAACAATTAGCTAATTAACTCCAATTTTTAACACAGTTTTACAAAGATTGTGGACTAATCAGTTTACCAATGCATCACATGACGTTTGAACGTATATCCTGTTAACTTACTTGGTAAAATTATAAGTAAATGTATGATTAATATATGTATGTACGGGTGTCGAAATGAATTTATGATAATAAGACGTCTATTCAATATTATGTCGTTAGCTGTAGCTAATCTGTCTAATGATTATCGTGCGATTACTGGCAACCCTTTTTGCGATACCGCCTAATGAATGTGCTTGACAGTTGACAGTGACTGATAAATGACAACATTTTACTGTCTTCTAATGTCTTTGACCGAGCGAAGCGAGTAAGTATGCTGCAAGTTGAAATATATCTAGTGGCTATTAAATAGGTTTACTTTAATGTAGCATACACCGTTATAGAAAAAATGCAATGCAATGCAAATCAGTCTTCTGAATTTATGTGAAATATAAGACAAAATTAAAGATAAAGGTGCTTCAAAAAGTTCATCTGATTTTGTAAGAATTTGGCACGGAAATAGACATTGTGACAAACGTCCGTGTGTATTGTTATAAAAAAAATATGCTAGCGTTTGCTTAGTATGGGATAAAAGTGCGCTGTGTGCAATGTCCCGAATTTATTCATATTACACTTCGTGTATACTGTGTATATATATTTATGTATATTATTATTTGTGTATAGTATTTTATACCACCCATGCAGTATTTTCCGCCTTCCATATAAGACCCGTGCCGAAAGCATTATGTACTAGCGTATCATTATTCTTTAAATTAGCATTGAAATAACTTAATACAATGTCATGTATGCCCAAACTTTGACCACACACAACGTAAAGCATGTAAGGACCTTATTTTCGTGTTATTCAAGTGAAGCACCTGCCTGTCTTTTACCAATCTAGTACGTTCATTCTTCGTTTTGGTATTGGACCACAGTTTTCGCTTGAGCGGGTTTCTAGTGACCTGCCCCGTTAGACAACAGACAGAGGCGTATTTTAGTGAGCGTACTGACGCATATTTATGGAATAGAAAGAGCAATGTATGGGATTGACATAACTATGCGCTCCGCGGGGGAGGAATTTTTACGTCGCTTAATAGGCATCTATGATGTTAACAGGAAACCACATAAACTTTAAAAGTGCTAATACGTACTGAAAGAAAAAAACCGTGCTAATTTATCGTTTCATTACGAGAGAGCTGCTCCCCTTGACAACCAACCACCACATTTTAATATTTTCGTTTTGTTCTCAGCTCCATATTTGGCACCGAACGGAGTATTTATTTATTATTTACCAAGGGGTTATCCAACGGCTACGGGGAAAGTGAATTGTTGGTACATATTTGCATTTTAAAGCGAGGAAAGCCGGGTCGTTTGTCATGTCTGAGGTATGATGGTGGTATAATCAACTAGGTAGTTACATGGCTTAAAAGATAGGCCGTATGTTATAAAGGCAAAGCAAGTTTGAGAGATTTTCTTTCTGAATTAAACCTTTGAACTAAATGTATTGTTCTAAAATATAAATAACTTTTTATTATAAGCACTACGTTAAGAAACTAGTTTTATTTCGATTATTTGATTTAAGTGCTTAACTATTTATGAAATTTTGTTCAAATACTCTGTTGTTTGTGACGTTTTTATACATGTATTATTTTTATTTTTCATTTGTTTCAGGTAAAGAAAAAAAACATTGCATTGAAAGGAATGGACCGACCGATCCACTTACCATAACCTCGTGATTTCACATATCGTATTCATTCCCGAATAGTAAAATCTATTAAACAAAGCCTGAAACCGCAAAATTATACTCTTACTTATACAACATTTCAGTTCGGTCAAATTTATCTAGTACCCACCCATATTTTTCTAGCAATTTCACTGTAATGGAAGCTTGAATCATTGATGGCACTTCAGCGCGAACTCCTGAAGGAATGGAATGACGCGAGTGTAAAGTACTATGTCGATTTCTAAGTCTGTTTGTCAAAGGAAAGGGTTAAGAGAGTATAAAATTGTCAAATGATTAATTTATTTTTGCTAAATTGTAAATAGTCAAAACTAAGAATAGCTTTATTATACCGGTACTGGCAACATTAATTCCGTGATTTTTGTTGATCGCGAATATATAATTAGTTTCGAAGTAGCTATATTCAAAGCGAGACTAAATTGAATATGGCACAGTGCATATACATAATATATTGTGGATTACGAAACGTACAAATCACAAGAATCATTTTTTACTGCTCAGAATAAACTTGCATTTGAGTTCAGCGCAATACTATTCACTAAAATATTTGACGCCTACCCAAAAATATATTATAAAATAGAAAATATATTAAAAATATATTATAGGTTTGGTAGAAATAAAATAAATATTGATATTCGAACTCAATCCAAGATCAAAACCATAGAAATAAGTACAAGTATCAGAAATCTCATTCCAACTTACTCTACACTTATCGGCAAATCTTCACACTGCATTCGCTGTCTAAACTTGACCTTTTTGCTTTACACTTGAACCGTAACGATGCAATAAAGCGGAATAAGTAATTACAAATTTTAGTATTCATAATTACTTGTCTCATGCGGGAATCTAACCCGCAACCCCTAGATTAGAAGACAGAGTCACTACCAACTAAGCTAACAGAGCAGTCAGTTACACTAGAAAGGTTTTTGTCATTAATAAAATGAATAAATAAAACGTTTACTGTCTCAACTCAAAGCACGATCGAAACCGTACAATGTGTACAAGTATCGACTGGCCTGTTAGCTTAGTTGGTAGTGGCTTTGCCTTCTAATCTAGAGGTCGCGGGTTCGATTCCCGCATGACACAAGTATTTATGTACTTAAAAAATTTATAATTACTTGTGTTGAGTCTGGTCGTTTGTATGTATAATAAGTATGTATTTACAAAAGAAAAGTATATAAGTATTATATCCGTTATCTAGTACCCACGACACAAGCGTTTGCTTAGTGTGGGGCTAGATGGCGCTGTGTGCAATGTCCCGGAATATTTATTTATTATTATTATTATCGGTAATCTAACTTACTCTACACTTATCAGCAAATCTTCACACTGCATTCGCTGTCTAAACTTGACCTTTTTGCTTTGAACTTGAACCGTAACAATGCAATATAATCTTCTGAGAGATCGATACAGAATCATTTTCACTACGAAACACGATCGGACGATAAGTCGGTAGACAAACAGTGGCTTTGTTACGTGTTGTGGTTGGTGTTTGGCAATAGAGTTTGATAACAATTTTTAATAAAAAATGCCTTGAAAGTAATATAAATAAAGACACATTGGGGACATTGCACACAGAGCCCTCTAGCCCTATATTAAGCAAACGTTTGTGTCATGGGCACTTTTAAAAAACTTGTGTTACTTTTTGTGCCCTGAAATTTTTTGTAACAGTTTAGAGACAATCATTCATCTTAAAGCAAATAAAGGTTTCTAAATTAACCTACTTCTTCTTCAAAACTTTTACAGTACAACAGTAGTAGATATTGAAATTGAATACATATGTACATATTATTCTTTTAAATAGGCTTGATTTTGATTAATTCTTCTTCAAATCTTTCTTCAAATCATTTAACTAATCCAATAAAAAAACAGAAAGCAATACCTTTTAGATTCCATCCAAATACGTAATACAACCTCTATACAGTTATCCATCACCTATTTCTCTAGCGAGCTATCTAAATCAACCAATTTCTATTTCATAATAAACTGAATATTCCGAGATTTATTGTGTTGCATAACTTATCTACCATCACAATAATACAGTGTTTCTCAAACTTTATAAGTAAGAGAACACTACTAATCCAAATTTTCCTTGTACATTTTTTTTACATAAATTATTTTAATATACTTTGTAAATGATATCCAATCTGAGGAGCCTTAGCATTAGGCTAATTTGTTTTTAACATACCTATGTAATTAAATTAAATTTAACACAAAGGTAAGGTGTAGGTATTGTTGATTCATTGGTATAAATTGATAGCAAGCTATTTTAAAATTTTAACTCATAGGTACATCTTATCTAAGATTCATGCTATCAATTCTTCACAAATTAAAATAAAAAAGCTCTCAAAGACAAAACTGTGTTACATACAAGCGTAAAAGAAAACTTTGAGAAACACCGCTATAACACAATGGGGCTGTTAGAACGAAATATTAACTCGTTTACTTGTTTATTGATAACAATTTGTTAGAATACTGGATTATGAATAGAACATTAAGTAACACCACAGAATACAGAAGTTAAGCAATGAAATATGCCCGCCATGCAATCTTCTGATACGACTGTAAAAACTTTGTCATATTATAAAAAACTTTAAATCAAATCTGCCAAAACTACCTTTTCCAGAAAGCTGTAACATGGTAAGGTGTTATTATTTCAATGCATATTTTATTTTTTATGAACCATTAAAATAATGCATCTCATGAAAAAAACTTATAGTCAAACAGTGGATAGCCCGCCTAATGTTAAACCGTAGGTACCTATAAAAGTCAACAAAAATAGCAAAAGCACCCAAAAGACTGTTCTTTAGACCTTACCTTTAACTCTTGATAGCATGTTTCATTCACTGAAGTTGTATATTTGCTGTAAAAAACAATGGTTGAAATAACCAAAAGACGATTCAAAAGTGATGAAGTGCTATATGATGTATGTTTATTAACTCTAAGGTCACTTACAAGTTGTAGAATTTAATTACAGCAAGTAATGTTGAATGAATCTCTGCCGTCGTTGTGTCTCGACCAGCACACGGGTATCAGTGTCACCTCTACTGTTACTTGCTTCCTATTTCTCAACTCTACCACTATGCTTATTATGTTTAGATTATCTAGTTTGAAGAAATGTGTCTTCCGTGAAAGGATTAAGGCGCTCTCTCTCACTCTTTTGAGTCGTATTTCCTTATGACTGAGGGGCGTGACTCCCCCGCAGATTTTATTCGTTAGGGCAGTTTTCTTGGGCAGATACAACGTGGTGGGCGCCCAGGTACTTAAAGATAAAAAATACAAAGATAAAGAATCTTTATTGATACTATAAAGTTGTAACATACAAATATAAGTACTAATATCATAGAATACGCTACACAAATTACAATATCTCGATCTTTGCCATACTGTGACAATCCGTATTAGTTAAGATTAAAATTTGATTTCTTATACGTTTAGACTAGCAAAGGTTCTAATAAACTTTATCCTTGATAAACATATTTTTTTATCTTTTCGTAATTGAAATGTCGAGAAGCAACTTCCGATTTAAAATCAAGTAATATTTAATGTCGTACCATTTTCTGTCTTTGTACATAATATAAGCCTATAGCCTTTGTAAGCTATATGAGACTCAATTAAAAAGTCCATTATTATCTGAAAAACTGTAACAAAATTGACCTAAGAAAGTATTATTTATCTCTTTTGCGTAACAAACAAAAATTTCAAAGAATTTGTACTTAACCTTTTTGCCGTCTCAAATGATATTCAAATTCGAACCTTTGTATTCTGTCCCTCAGTCGGAAGCAATATTTTATGTATATTTTCCATCTTCAAACGGGCCGAAGTTCGTTAGTTCTAAAATAAACCACGGCACGGCTCTGCGATGACAATTTTATCGCTCTGAATAATCTTAGGCTTGTGACATACTGTAAATATGTTAGATATCCATACACACATATACGTACAAAGATGACATGTATGGAACATTTGATCACAATAAAATGCTCAAGCCTTTAACCAGTAAAACTTCAAAGTTTTGTATTCGTATTTGATAAGTTATTATGCAATATAGTGCAATAGTCATTCATAACATATTGAACCAGGCGTTACTTTGCGGAAATCCATTGTAAATGAAACTAGAGAAATATGTAGTGTTTTTCCGCTGCGACACTTAAACACCATCAAGTTTGTTGTTTGAAGTCGTTTAAGGAACAGTCGCAGCGAAAAACACTACAAATTTCTCCAGAGTTTCATTTAATAGTCATTTAGTTTAGTTTTGATAAATTTAGTTCATTCATGTGCTAGCTAGTGCTTTGACCTGTTTTGATTAACGAATTCATTTCCCGTAATTATTTTACATAATGTAAGTGATATCATATACCTATATAGGTATAGTATGTAAATAATCATATGGGAGTAGATATATTATATTACAGTGTGTAACCTGTAACCCGCCTAAAATAGTACAGAATCCATTATTTCTAGTTTCACTTTCGTTTCACAAATTCCGATTACGTTCAAATACCAATATATTATTTTTACGACGCCTATTTCCGCTAATGAAGTTTCTTTGAGTTTTATTGCGAGAAAATAATTTTACTTCGTGTTTACTACGTTTCAATATCGACCATTTTACTTACAAAAAAATACTAAAATATTACAAATTTTTGAATATGAATATGAACTTTATTGCCTGGAAATACGAGTTAAAATGTTATGATTTTTATATGATAAATTTTATAAGTAATATAGTTAAGTTTTGGATTAATGGGTGCATAAAATTTATGTTTTATTTAATTACTTTTTACCATCCGGTTACGCTTTTAGGGCTTGATTAAAATCCGGTATTTCTAGAGTATAAATTGATGCTTGTCTATTTTGAATAAAATTATTATGAGTTGTAAAATTTTGTAGTTTATTGTTTAGGAATAAGCGTTGAGTTCATTTATATTTCAAAAACCGGTTTTGTTTTCAATTTTTTTTTGTAAATATTCACTATTTTGAAATTAACTCGAGTAGTAAGTACTTAAGTAGTTGATAAAAACATTGATAAATTTAACAAAATGTATGATAAATGAAAATTCTCTTATACAAATATTTTAAACAACTTTGAGAGACCTTGACATAAAATAACTTTTTTTTACAAGGAATGGGTTTGCACTTGACCGTAATAATAACTGTACTATGCCTTGTATCATTAACGTGTCATCTGACACACGGAAATACACAGTCATTTTCCAAATTTTTCATTCATCCAAAGTTTAATTAAATCGCTCGATTCCTGTCATAGGTAGTCATTTAGTTGAAGTATACAACCTCTACTTTGATTAAAACTTGACATCAAAATATATCGTTTTCCAAGCAATCAATCGAGTGACGTAAGGTTCACAATATTCCACAAATTTCGCAACTAATTTCACACGAATAAATCCCACTTCAATCCTGATTGACACAAAAATGATCAAAATATACAACATATCTATACATATAATAAAGCTGTAACCGGTCGGTGTCTGTACATTGAAGATAATGGAAAAAAATAGTTGAGGGGTCTTTATTGATGCAATAGAACACAAAAATCATGTTTAAAAAAAAACTGTCTGTTTGTCTGTCGGTATGTTTGTTCGTTATAGACTCAAAAACGGCTGAACCGATTGGTCTACAGTTTTCATTAACATGTTGGTGCATTTTTACCTTACCATTTAGTGTTTATTTCATTTTAATCGGTTTGTAAATAAAAAAAGTTATCACTGTATTATAGTTCCCGTAAGGCATGATTTAATTTAGTTGTAATAACCGGCTAGCACTTACGTCAAAAATTACGTCGAAAAATTAGCAAATTAAATTAAAATTAGCAAAAATTAATTATAATTAATTTTTGACGTAAGTGCTAGCCGGTTATTACAACTAAAAAAAAAAAAGTTATGTTCATTTTAAACCTTTTTATCTCAAAATTATGCGAGCGAAGCCGCGGGCGTCCACTAGGTACAAAATATATTACAAACATGTCCTGCCATTTCGCACGCCTACATTAAAGTACATTCAACGATCAAAGAGACATAGAAAACTGTCAACTTTATAAATATCCTTTCCTACAGATTTAAATAGTTAGCAGTAGTTAATAGATTCAGTCAGTTTTTCTTACCTCCTCAAATTGATCCATCTCTGTGTAGATAATCTTGTATTCTTACTACGCACACATATGCACATACAAACACACACACACACACACAAACATTTAGAACTAATCGCCAATACTCCACGCATAACATCATTGTAAATATATAAATAGCTGTTCATATTATATTATATAAAATTTAATTTAGGATACAAATAGATTAAGTAATATCATATTATGTATAAACAATAACTAGACATAGACTATTTTGTAATCACTTAACATACTACATTATTTTAAGTTGTTAATATAAAACTAAGTTGTAAACTAGAACCCCCGGAAGAACCTGCCTCTCTACGACACAGTTTTTTACTAATGTTAGAGGCAGAGCTATTTGTAAAGTGTAACATATTGTTTTGTTTACAATAAATTTATCTTTATCTTTATCTACTGGTTAATTAATTGTGGTTACATTGTTCCTATCCTATGTACCTCTGGCATATAACCTAGATTTTCTTTCGAAGATCATGTTATCCCACGACACAGGGTAACCTATTGTGGGGATCACAGTCCACATCATTTGATATACTTACCAATAACAAAAGTTCTAAAAATAGTATATATCTTTTCTTGTATATTACTGTACATAACTTTTATTTTTGCTTACAGGTATAAAACTGGTTTTCACTTTGTACAAATGTTGTATTATTAGGCTAAGCATTTTTTTTGTCTACAAAATAAATTAAAATAAGATAATGTATCTTTTTTTTTACAAGAATGGGTTTGCACGTAATTCATCTGATGGTAAGCAATCATTACCGTAACTAACATAATCATGACCATTTTCTCTAAATAGTTTCTACTGGAATGCTAAATAGGTATCAATCAAATGAAACGTTCAATAGAGAAGGAATAGTGTCAAGTAACTCACGTACACTTTACTGATTGACAGTTAAATAGCTTGTAGATTTATTGTGAGAATAGATCTGTTTACTGTTTGGTAGCTGAGTGGAGTGTCACAGAAAAATAAAGAGGAGATGTATAACTTTCCAAACCGAACCGAACCTGGAACAGATCGGTTTCAGCGAAAAGGTCGCCAGTTGGGTTAATATTTTTGGTTTTTGTATTTCATGTAAAATTCTCTCCTGTGCTGATGTTTTAATAAGGTGTTTATTCATATTTTTTTTACATGAAATAGGCTCACACTTGACTACTACTTGCCTGATGTTAAGCAACGTTATAATCTACGATCTAGCGCGCTTGCCTAGAAGAAACCGGTTTACTCTCGACTTGAAGACCGACAAATTATAGTTCTATTTATCTTGCTGAGTGATGTGATAATTTATTTGTTAGTTCCTTTGCCTATGCTATAAGCATTTGTTTTTATGTACTAGTGACACTAAACTGTGGTGTTTGTATTCTTTAATATACTAGGGATCAAAGTAAGCTATGTATTAAACAGTGTTCTTCTCATCGAATGAGAGTGACCAACTCTGGTGTCGAGAGTTTATCAAGCCGCCTTAAGGGCCTCTGATATGGCTTAACAACTGACGTACTATGACGAACAGCCGGGACCTTCAATTTAACGTGTTAAATGTAGTTCTATACCAAAATTTATTCAAATAAGTTCAGTCGTTTCAGCGTAAAAACTCAATAAACATACATATATATGTACACTCGAATACTTTTCCTTTCACTATGTTAGTGAGGTGAGCCATCAAAATAGTTTGTTTACATGTCATTAGAATAGCAAAGTCTTAATCATTATTCAGATGGTCAGAAAATTCTTTTTCGGGATATTAGTAAGAGTAGTGTGTCTGCGTAAAAATAATCTGCGCAAATGCCTAAAGTCGATAGATCAGGTATTAATTTACGGTTGTATTCTATATCGCATTGAGAAGGTCATAAACATAGGCCAAAGTTACATATCTCTAAAATATCAAAACAGTTTTCTTAAAAAAACTCATCGTCATTAGCTATTCCATACTTACCTAAAAATTACACAGTTTCGTCTGTGGGTTTTTTCGTAAAATCCGAGCCTATTATCACTACTTTTAGGCAAAGAAAGTCTAGCTTTTAGAAAATTGTAGCTAAATTTTAGACTAAGATGGATAGACCTTTTCGTTGAAATTACTAGAAAGAAAAAACAATTTAACCAAAACTTTACTGAAATACTGAAATTCTAGCTGGTTTACTTACGTGATGGTAAAAAAATATTACAGAATTTGTATAACATATTTTTTTGTTTTTTTTTTATTAATTACCACTATCGTTTTTCTTTAAATAACAAAAACACTTAACTACTTGAAGGATAACATCCGTTTTTCCGGAAAATTGTAACCAAGAGGTATTCAAATCCAGAGTAAATAGGTTTCTCCTAGGCAAAAGTGCAACATCTTAGACTACAGTAGTGCTTAACATCAGGCAAGCTGTTAGTCAACCGTGAAAAAAAGCTATTCAAATCACTGAGTATAACTCGTCGGAATTTAATATTTCAATTCTATTTACACAGTTGAAAACACGAAAACTCCAGCGTTTATTTTCACTCAGAAATATTTATATTTATTACAGTAGATAAAGACTACCAAGGTCAATAAACTCATATGTATTTGCAGTTTAGCAAACAAATCGGTGAAAACTGCTCGAAACTAAATCGATTTAACTTTTCTAAAGCGATCGACTCGGGATCAAACACGCCGACTCGATTAGAATCGATTTATGTACCGATTTATTTCCGGATCAAAGAATCGATTCGATAGTAGTCTAATTTTACTCGTAGCGTGTATCGAGAAAATTTTATTGATCCGTTTTTGTGTCAAGTAGTTTTTATGGAACCGGTACCTATGTGCAATAGATATAAAAATGTTTCTATTTGCAGCCGAAGCCGGGTCGTTAAAATAGTGCTCATTTAAATTTTATAAGTGCACTACTCAGTAAATATACCTATGAATAATTTATAAACCACATTAATTACTTGAACTAAATTCTCTCTAATTATTACTAGGCCCATGCATAGTTTTTTTTTAAATATATTTTGTTTCTTAGTGCTGTGTAATACTCTCGTTCGCTTTTAATTGAGCCTTTTATGTCTATAATATTACTTAATCTATTTTAATATTGTTCTTACAAATAAATAGGTACCTGCGCTTTGAAAACTCCATGGGAAAACAATTGAAATCAATAAATAGATATATACTTTGTTATTTCCTTTGGTAACTGAGTTTTAAAAACACTAGATAAATACAGTTCTAAAATAAAACGGTTTTTACATCATAATACGACTTGCGACATAAATAATTTGCATAATCTTTTGATGTCAACATCAAACCACTTGAATATCTTTAACACTTGAATAAATTGACCTATTTGAATTATAAATCGTTTCTTTCTTTGATATTTAATCTTGCTGCTCATCTTAATAATTCTGTAAAGAAGGTATAATGTAGGTATAGTCTATTTTAAAGCGAAAGGTTACGTATCAGTCATTACATTTAAAATTACACAAACTATTAGAGTTTGCTTAGTATGGGGCTAGAGGGCGCTGTGTGTAATGTCCCCAAATATGTATGTATTTATTTGCACAAAATGTATACCTAGTTAAAGATCACCACACCACATTTTGTTTAACGTCTTATATGATCTGGAGAATTCACAACAACCAAAATTATTTAATTTAAAAAAAAAACAGTTACATCATTTTTATCAATGGCAAACATATTTTTGACTAGCGTTTTTGCGTCAACCCTAACTGCTCTCAAAGTATTGGTTATTATGTATTCTGTGGTATTGGACACTTTTCGCGCGAAAAGAAGAAAATGAGTTTGTATATATAGGTAGGTAGTATCTTTTCGTAAAAGTGTTCAGTTGTTTATGTAGCCAAGAAAGTTCTGCAGTCACTTCCAATTTTCTATTTATGAAACCGCAGAAGGAGTCGCAAGTTTCATAAACTCAATATTACCTATTGAACACGCTCAAGTTTAAAAATAAGCTTTCGCAAGAATATGAGAAAATATCTTTATGAAACTGTAAGCGCAGCTGTAAGCCAGGTATTCTCGTAAATTGTAAATTCTGTAAACCAACCGTAGCGTTTGCACATGTTGTATCGTAGATGTTGAGTTTATAGGTAGAACATAGGAATATACTGTAATATTACACGTATTCAAATTACATGTATTGCTATTCTCAGCTAATCGTGTCCATCCAAAGGTTGCCTGGAAGAAATCATTTAAGGCGATAAGGCCGCCCATATGTACGTCATCATAAATTTATCCTTTCATGTATTTCTTTCATGTTGGTGTGCAATAAAGACATATTATTATTATTATTGCATTAATAAAAAGCTGCAAGAGATTTCTAATTCAGTAGCAAAATGTTTAGTACATAAACAGCTATTAAATAATTAATACAAATTGATGAAAAATATATTTTGGTAGGTCTGTTTCATTTAAGTAAATTCTTTTAGGTAACTTTAAAAAGGAGCATATTCTACAGTGATTTGCTTATTCAAAGATTATTTAACTATTTCTAATAACACTCACTTCGGTTCAATCAATCAATCATGACATGTTTTAGAATCAACAAATCTATTGTGTTTTCCGTGGGAGAACCTGCCAAAGGACGACTGCATGGAATTGTCACTTTCGTACATTGGTTTTTCAATTTTATAAGTGTGCGTCAATACGCTCACTAAAATACGCCTATTGTCTAAGGGTGCTGGGCGTCCACAACGACGTATCTGCCCAAGAATGATAAATCTATAAGCAATGCTAATCTATGAATCCTATTCCCCACTCAACATTTACTAGAACAGTTTACTAACATCGATCGAGTCTCGTGTTCCATTTACAAATGTCACTAGTCACGTGGCGCCACCGTCGCTATTTTAGGACCCATCAAAGGAAAGGTAGGAAATCCTGCTTGCCATCGGAAATGGTTTATCGCTTGTAGTTTAGCCGTAAAACAAACATGGGATAGACAGAGGGAGATTTTGATTTGTCATTTCTAACCCTAAGTTCCACAAGCGATCCTTGCGGCAAATTGGGGAAGTCTGCTAATTTTGAAAATTTGAACTAGTAGTGCTTCTAGCGGTGATCTCACGAGATAGATCCCATCTAAACTATTCGAAATTTCAAATTAAAACAGAAACGATTCCAAAATATATTATAAATCGAATGAGTTACTACCTTTTTCTGAAGTTGGTTAAATCACATCACACTTATGTTACGATAAAAACGACGATCAGATTAAAGGCGAAAAATAGAGTTTCTTGTTGTTTTTCTTGACAATCATGTAAAAACATAAATAAGCATGTAAAATGTGTTCTGTTATAAAAAAACCTTCCAGTTAAACTCATAAAGTAAGCTTTACCTAGCAAAATAGCTGATTCGGATAAACCTTTGTTGACGGAGCAAAATACGAGAATACACGAGCTAATTTATCTATCCCTCATACATATGCAGCTCCCATCTCTACAGGGTTAGCTCAAACATAAAGAATACACAGTGCGAGCATTCAAAGTCCTAACTAGATATTGTGAGTTCGATTCCCGACGGAGACAGATTTTCTCCTAATATTATGTTTTCGTAAAACTAAATTCAAATTAAATATAATGGTTCTAGCTTTTTACACAGCATTCAGTACTTTTTTCTTAATATAACATGTTTTTGCTTGGTATAAATATCTGTAGCACTGCTGGATTCGAACATGAATCCACCAGCTTACAAGACAGAGTGCACCTATTACTATGCACTTTACTATAGTTTGCCTGGAGCGTGTTTGCCTAACATGAACCGGTTTTTTTTCCATCTGAAGATCACTAGATTATATAATAGTTCATACCAAACATAAAAAGAGTGAAATATTGTTAATACTATTTATCTATAAACCTGTATATGCAGCTCTGTAATCCATATCAAGGTTCAAAGGATTCCAATGTTGATTAAAATTTATATTCCTACCCACATGTATAGATTATGTTGATAAATGTCAGGTCAAATAATGTAGATGAAACGAATAAAATCTGCTGAAAATATGTTTGATCAGACATAAAATGGGAGTTGAAAAGTTAACATAAATGGAGATTAATAAAAAATAAACATTTTTTTTTATAAAAAAGCGAAATTGATCTTGTTATTTCTTGGTCTTTGTGTTCTTTCGTTTTTACCGAAAATGTATAAACAAAGAAAGAACTTTTTGTGGATTCTAAGATAAAAAAACCACTAGTTATAACTTATTTATCACAACGTATGTAAGTTAACTTAAAAACTTCTATTAACCATTTATTACCTCAAAAACCTCAAAAAAGTATATTTTCAAAGAAACTGACAACAATACACAAACAAAAATTTATTAAAGAATACTGCTGCTTCTTCTTCCTATTGAATGAGAGTGGCCAACTCAAGTGTCGAGAGCTTATCAAGCCGCCCTAAGGGCCTCTGAATTGGCTTAACGACTGCCGAATAAAAAATAATACTGCAAGCTTCTGAACTAATATTTAGAGATAAGAGAGATACATTCGAATAAAACGTATCTTTATATTGTATATCTTGAGGCGACTTATTACAAACCTCATCTCTGCCTGTACTCAACTGTCATAGGTTCCTAGTATCGCACGAAAAGCCTTAGGCAATGGGCAACCATTAGGAAAGAAATCTAGGACATTTTTATAACAATTTAGTCCTAATATGCTTCAATTTCACCTCAAATGACCTGCAGGCCTACCACAACGTCTTATAGCAGTACTGCAGCAGTGCTGCTGCGATAATCGGTACTACAACGTCTAGTTTCTGACGTTTAAATAAGGTGGAATCAGTGTCGCGGCGCGTCGAGGTTTTGATGACGTCACGCGATTTTGTTCATTCATTTCCTAGGCGTTTTGCCTAAATCGGTACCATAACGTCTAATTGCCAGCGGAATCATTATCGCTGAGCTGTCAATTTGACATTATTTTGAGATGCTAAAAACGCTGCTATCTGCTTGCGTATTTGAGATATTTTTCCATTTAAATCCTTTGAATTATTGAAAATATGAAAGAAAACTGAATTTAATTGATATACAATGGTTATGTGTGTGTGGTTCGGCACAATTTTTGCGAAAATACCGAACACCAGTGAATATGTGGAGCAACGAAAATAAATCTCAAGCTGCAGCTATTTATTATTCATCAGCCAACAGCAAGCTAAAGAGCCAACTATCACGACCCAAAACTACAGCAGGGACCCAGTTCGAGATCACACTACCGCCACAGCAGATGAGGTGGCAATATCACGATGATTCAGTACCGCAGCAGGGCATCGTTATGCAGAATGTTGGTGTACCCTAGCTTTGAGAACAGTGACTTGCTCAGTGCCCTTCTATATATACTATTGTGAATAGGGTATTAAATTAACTGTTAATAAGACATAATGTACAATAACTATTTGTTTAATTTAAACATAAATCTTAAATAGGTCGCATCTTGTGCTTAAAGGTATAAAGTAGCAGTATAGTTAGACTATGTACGACACACTATGCCTACACCACACAAACCTATTTTATAAATTAGTATAGTTGAGACACAATATAGAACGCATAAGCTAACAATCTAAATGATATCTTAGAGTTAAAAAGGATGATTAATTAGAGCTAACTTCTGTGTTATATGTTTATGTTCCCCAACATAATAACTGTCGTCCAGTAAAAATAAATTCAAGCTTATAACATCAATTTATTGAAAAAAACTTTTAAGTTTATGTATCCACATCGTATGTTTAGAGTATTCACACAGAAAAGTAATTTACACGAGTAAACGTTCGTCTACGAAGTGGTTATACTGCTTGCAGAGGAATTTGATCATCTTCCAGCTCCAATAGATGGAGTATATCCGACTGCAGCCTTGCTTGCTCGTAAGAAGTTGATGATGGTTTGTCACCGTCTTGGTATCGTGATCACAGTCATGGTGATCCACCACGTTCCATCAGCTTGTATCGAGAACAAAAAGCCGCTTGAAGAAATCAACTTTTTGTTAAGAAGCGTATCCAAAGTGTTTGGTTTATCTAGATAAGTTTTTCACTGTGCATGAACACATTCATGCGGTATTCTGTCCATCATACTGTGTAGTATTCATACAGCACCAAATGTATCACCTCTAAATCGGGGACCCAATGCATTTCTATATATAAAACAGTTATAATTTATAGGCAGTTTGTTATGGTAGTTTGTTTACAATATCATTCAGTGCTACCAGAATATTTTTTTATACCGTACATGACATTTTTTATACACACACAAGCAAAAAAGAGAATAAGACATAGTGATCTGGCAGTTCGTACCATTTCTGTATACAAATAAGCACGAACTCTTTGGAAAAAAGTTTGAAAATGTACACCAGCTGAAAGCCGGGCTCAAATTTAAATAAAATAAATGGTTAGGAAAATAATACAGGATACTTTTTTCGGCATAAAATGTACACAAAACAATGTATACCAACTCCAGTCGCAATAGCTATGTACATTTTACGAAATTTAATAAATAAAAAAATAAAAAATTATTCCTTGCATACTGCATGTACCCCTTGCATACTGCATACTTGCATGATTATTTATAATTGTTATTGTGCTTTTTTACTACATTATGTATTTGAAAAGAGCTAAATACGGTAGAAGCCGATATCTGGCAACACGCAAGTACGATAGTTTCAAAGAAAATATTGAACTGTTTTCGAATCAGTGACAGTGACAAATTTTGAAAGCAAAACTACTATAGGTTGTGCTATATTTTATCACAAACTCTTTCATTTTATGCAGTTTTAGCGAAATCATTCGTTCAGTGTCTCATCCCTAATCCGCTTGAAATCCGCTGGAACGCGATATTACGTCATAAGCTTGTGGTACGAATATTAGCAGCATTGAATTTCAGCGGAATCGCAGCGGAGCGGCAATGACACTGCTTTTAAAAACGTTATGGTAGGCCTGCAGTTAATGTAAAAAAGCTTGAGTGTCATATGGAAAAACTTATTGTTAATTATTATAAAATCAAAGTAGGTACATATGTGTGTATGTTTATGCTTATAAATGTATCTTTTGTAGTAAAGTCGATTCGTTTTAGCATGGAATTAGGTCCTGGATTAATATATAAACAAGTATTAATTAAATATGTGCCTACAAAATGGTTACCCTACAAAAATAATTAACAAATGCGTTACCATATTGTATAAAACATATTACATATGTTCACATTGTTTTACGTCTAGACTAGGCATTGACTTAGCCTTTTTAGACCTTGGCTTTGATGTACTAGATTTCTAAGCTTTTTGTGAGATTCAAGTTCAACAGATTTATTAGTTTTGTTAAGAACGATTACGTTTTCTCTTTAAAATTAAATGTAATCAAAATACTAATTTTGCTTTATTGCATGTTTTAACTGAATTTCGTAACTAGGGTTGTCTAGAAGAAATCTCTTTTACTGAAACTGCTGACATTTGTGTTCAATTAATTAAGTTTTTTGTATAATGGCGTCCTGTCACAGTAAAAGTTTGTTCTCATTTAGTATTAACTTAGTTCTCTAATCTATATATAATATAATAAAGCTCAAGAGGGTAAAACAATCTGTACATCCAAAATATTAAGAAAACATGGTTTCTTCTTTAAATCGATACAATGGCTGTTTATCTATTTCTCTGCTTATTTAAACGGTTATCACACAAAAACGGCTGAACGGGTCATCATGTTTTCTGGTATGTAGGTAGTATGACGTCCTGGGAGTGTCATAGGCTACTTTTTATCCTGAAATGATGCGAGCGAAGCCGCTAGCGTTTCCTAGTACCTGGTACTATATACTACGGCTTACTACACGGACATATTTCGCCTACTTCGATAAAGGTACAGATAATGTTAGTACAAGATAATCTTACCAATACAAGCTGGTTCCGAAAACTACGAACTAAATAATCCACTGTCAATTACAACCTACTACCTTATATGGGTAAATAACTTGAACGTGTTACGCCGAACTTGTGGGGGATATACCTAAACGGTTTAAGGCAACTGCTGTATGTTTTTTACACTAGGCAGTCAGTCCACGCCAAGATAGATAGATAGATAATTCTTTATTGTCATACAAATGTAAAACAAAATAATAAAATTACATACAGAAACTACTAAAGTGCCACAAGTTACCGCCTTATTGCTAAAAGCAATCTCTTCCAGGCAACCATTGGGCAAAGCAAGGTTCACCGGACACTTATATATTCATAATTTGATGTACGTGTGAATGTTAGTCTATTTGGTCTTTTTATTCGTGGCGAATCGCATTAAATTAGTTTGAATTCGGATAAATTAGTAGGTAACATAACACACTATTTTAAGCATTAAACAAAGGCCCGCTTGCATAACATTTGCCAAAACACAATTACTTAGTATTTTGTATCAGGTAATATGATGGTTAAATCCGTTTAAGAATCTTTACTAAAACTACCGCCACTAAAACTTGTAAGAAAATAAAAACTATTAACATTGTAAGACACATGTATATTTTTTTTTACTAAACCTGCACCAACTGCAGTCTACTATGGCTTAAGTATACGTAGTCCTTTATCTGGGCTAACAAGCCGAGATTCCTACTCCCTATATCACGCATTTCAACACATAATGATTCAAATTAATGAGCCTACGTTTTAATGACATGAATTATACATTGGTTGACAGACCGGTCAACTGTCAATCAGTGGTTTTTGACCGTTTTTTGACCGGTATTATATTGTAAGGTATGGGACTGAGAAACTGATTGGTTCACACGTTTGGAGACATGTTTTAATCATGTTAAGAAGTTGACAGTTTGAGACACAATGTCGCTTTTTAAATCAATTTACGGACTTGTAAAACTTACCCGTTAAAGGTTAAGTATGTACAATAAGCTGTAACGTATCCATTTTTTTCTGGTGTACAATATAAATTATGAATATTGTGTGCAATAAAGTTTTATTGAATTGTTGTATAAACAAATTGTGTAAAAATCAGCAAGTTGATCTGTTATTTAAAAAAAACTAATAACTCTACTCTCTATCTCTATCTATCTAGGTCTCATCTATCTACTTAGATTTATCAAATTCTTCTAGTAAGTATCATAATCAGACGAATTAAAAAGCCTCACCTTTTAAGAATACAGTAGAAAAATAGCTATTTTATGACTGACGTAAATTGCATCATATGTGGCGAAGAAATATTAACATCAGGTCCTGTGTCGTATTTTCTCATGACTGTGGGTCGTGACTCCTCCGCATAATTGATTCGTTAGGGGAGTTCTTTTGGGCAGATACATCGTGGTGGGCGATCAGGTCCTTCCACGGAAGATACATGTCTTCGGATATTGTGGTCCTCAAACATGTCGGTTTCCTCACATTGTTTTCCTTCACCGCTAATCAAGTGCAAATCCACACATAACTTGAAAATACAAGTCATTGGTGTAGGGCCGGAATCGAACCAGGGTGCGTCTAGATGAAAAGCAGACACTGGAACCGCTGAGCCACCTGTAGCCGCTTGTTACATCAGGTAGGTGACTCTTAAAAACGTGCTGTATATTCTAGTCTGCAACCAAACTCAAACCTATGTACTTTATCTGTAGCAACAATGTCCAAAGTACCGTCGATCTTATCTTGAATAACATGTGCATGTGGTCTGATGAACAGTTGCATTCAACGAAGTCTAATTACACCGCTTGCCTTTGTTCATACTCTCACGCTATTTAACTAACGATACAGTTACTTGCATAAGGTAATGCAAGTCGGGAACATAGGTTAGTAAGAACTCAAACCGCCCTAAGGAGGTCTGAATTAGCTTAACGACTACCGTACTACGAAAAACAGCCCGAATCTACAATTCAATTTCAAAAAAGAAAGTACTTTATTTACAATAATAAAACATAAAAACAAGGGAAGAAAAACTAAACATACTACTTCTAACTAAAACATAAAAAGGGGCACTTAGAAAATCTTTAGAAAATAATTATCATTATTATGTAATCTTTTCAAAAAAGTTATTTCTAATATTTACTACAAGTATATAATATCACTTTCATCTTTTCTTATCTATCTTTTATTTTAAACAGTTTATCTTTTCTTTATCATTAAAAAAATAAAATGTATTATTCAAGATTTCTTTGAATGGCAATCATGCTTGATTTACAGCAAAGCTTTTACTTAGGCAGTTTAAAGTCCAACCCTTACCTATTAAGTACGAACAAATTAAATCCATTTGGTTTCCTTGTTGTTCACTAAGGTGTAATCTGCAAGAAAAAGTAATTACTAAAATGGTAGATTTTTTCCCACTCTGACGTGCATTATTTATGCCCGGCACTATATCCAGACATTAGGTCCAACAAATGTTAGTCTAGTCTAGATCACAGACTGCACGGTTTAATTCCAGCAGCTATGCTCTATCAATTAACTGTTGTAATCCCACGGTTTTAATAAACCTGTCTTGGAACTAACAGCTGAATTTATAAATTAAAAACTTGACTAATAGGAAGTAAAAGGCAAGAGTAATATATAATAATAATAATAATAATAAATATTTCGGGACATTGCACACAGCGCCATCTAGCCCCACACTAAGCAAACGCTTGTGTCGTGGGTACTAGATAACGGATATAATACTTATATACTTTTCTTTTGTAAATACATACTTACACAATGCTTTGTTTAAATGTTTTAGATCAAGTTTTTTATGTCTCTTTCAAATAAAGGTAAGCTACATACATTTAACTTATATATATATATATATATATAAGTTATATATAGATACTTGTAAGTTGTGAAAAAACCGAGCCCTGTACATATTCCTACAACCTTTCTTCTACATCTTTCGGAACTTTTCGAAAAGAAATAGAATAAAATATAGAATGTTATTTAGAAGTAAAACTAATAGTATATATTTATAAGTCTTAAACATAATATTAAAATATATAATATACCTAAAATAAGATATGAAGTAAAATAAAACAAACAAAAATTAATCAAAGAGCCCACCCCGGATTGCTCCCGGCGCAAAGGTTCCCATTACGCTTGCCGCGTTGCCACGTTGAATCGCGATGGCTAACCTTTGCACCAAAAATGATCCAGAGCGGGTGTCTCCCGTCTTCTCGTTAATTCTTTATATAAAATATAGTATTGAGGACATAAAGTAATCATATAATTCAAGTATGGACATTTGTATATATTCAGTTGCGTTGTTTATTCGTTTGTAAATAATTTATTCAAATAAAACTCACTGTACTAAATCATCATCTGAATCAAACATCAAATTAACACAATTATCATTCACTCCGACAAATATTGACAGATCTACGTGCGAGTCAACATAAAATTCTGCAACATTCGATCATGCCGCGTCACGACCGCGCTTACATTCAGCATAATTAATTAATTCATAATCACCATCATTAATGACATTACTATTGTCATACCTTGCATCCGACATGACATTACTATTGTCATACTTTCACTTTCGATGCATTGTGTGGCCGAATCTTAATTATCTTATCTGAAATCATTAATCTAAATGCTTCTAGCGTTAAATTCTGTACCAGTTAACATTCATTTGTTACTTATTTATTTATATACTTTTTATTTCATACTAATTATAAACCTTATTGCAATGGCATTAGGTTTATAATGACTAGCATTTGTGTGAGAGTTATAATCGATTAGTAAAATTGTGATAGTTGTGGTATGGCCAAGGCTTTTGATGTGGCTTGCACTCGATACGTCAGTTTTTGTGTTTGATCGAGAAGAGTTTGAATAAGATGTCTGATGGAAGCACTATCCTACTATAATATTTTAATCTTGCTAACTTATTTTAGTTGTTATTTTTCCCATGTGCAGAGATATCTAGGTTAGATTCTTACATCCCTTGGTAATGTATGCCATAAGGAAAAAGCACCTGTGATCGACGTGTGTCGATTGTCGATAAGTTAATGATTGGTATCGATGTTTTAAGATTTCACCTGTGCACTAGATGGGTTTATTTTTCTAAATGCTCGCTTATCTTTTTTATTCAATTCTTACTCGTAGCATTTTGTTTGTATTGTCTGGCTATAGCGGCTATACTATATGTGTTATCTTTAAATCGACAGTAATCTTGGACAAACTGAAACCAACGAAGGAATCTTTTTAAATGGTAACCTTACTTGAAAAACATTAACAAAGTGCAGAATATGTGTTTTAGGCTTTTATTTTAATATAATTATAAGTAATAAAATCTCATTAGCTATTTCAAAAACCAATCTAGTTATTTTTTCCCTAATGCATAGTGATAAGTGTAGATTTTATTACAAAATCAATACACATTCTAAATTCTTATGTAGAACAAGCGCAAAGCTAAGTAAGCTTACCATCAGGGGCAATATTGCTCATCTTGCGTAGAATTCAATTCATATTAATTTTAAATAAAAACAAAAAATAACAATAAAAATCGTTGCTGTCGTTTGTCGGCACAACTTGTTTGAGTACGTTTCGTGTGTAATTCTCTCAACCATCGCCCCAAAGTCTCGGTTTAAATTTACCTTGTGCATAGTTTAGTATGCTATGAGCCGTTTGTATTAAGTTAGCCTCCACTACACCACGCCAAAATAGACGCTACATTAGAGCCAAAAAACAATAACGCCACATTAGAGCCAAAAAACAATAATTAAAATACGTTCTATCGCGCTAATCTGTCTTCTCTCTTTGAGTCGTATTTCCTCATGACTGAGGGTCGTAACTCCTCTGCAGAATTAATTCGTTAGGGGAGTTTTCTTGGGCAGATAAATTGTAGTGGGCGCCCAGGTCCTTCCACGGAAGACGCATGTCTTCGGATATTGTGGTCCTCAAATATGTCGGTTTCCTCACGATGTTTTCCTTCACCGTTAAGCTAGTGCAAATTACAAGTCAGTGGTGTAGGGCCGGATTCGAACCAGGGTGCGTCTGTATGAAAAGCAGACACTGGAACCGCTGAGCCACACTCCGCTTTTTTAATTTATTCCCGCTAATATACTCTTCATTACTGAGAGTCGTGCCTTTCCTGCGGAAGAAGAGTTTTCTTGTGCAGATGTGAGTACATCGTACATGATGAAGCGCTCGGATCTTTTCTTGGAAGACACTTGTCGGCAAATTGTATGATACTCAGAAGAATACCGATAAATTTAATTTTATTTATTTATATACTATATCACAACTTTCACCATATTCAAAGATCGGAAATAAAATATCAAAAAATAAATTGCTTACTTACTAAGATAAACAGAAATGACAAAATGACGAAATATTTTTTTTGTTTTAATTTTTTACCTTGGACGACCATCTTCACAGAATACATACAGTTTATGTAGAAATGTAGATAGATGTCTCTGGGTGTATTGTTTCTGGTTACCCTAGTTTCCCTGACCTTTCGTGGGATATTCCGTGGGCGGAGGAACTAAGCTAATATTCTCCTTCGTTGCGCAAGCAAATCCTGTCAATCTAGGTTTTTTTAGCCTGTAATAAAAAACTGATTCCAAAAATTGCATAAACTGTTGAGCTTATAATGAACATATTATTGGTCCATTAAAAAAGTGAGTGAGGAACATCTTATAAAAAGAAAACAAGTGAAATGATGCCACAAGAAAAAAAATAACACTAAGGTTTTACTTCTACTTAATATATGATTAGGTGAATCAGTTCTTATGGGTAGGCGCATTCCATCCTAGAGAGACGAAAAATGAGCTGCGTATCCCAAAAAATACATAAATGTCAAACTTAGAACACCCCACTTATTGGATCGGGGTTCATTTTAAGTAATATCGATAAGAAATCAAAGTAATTAAACACCAATAACCGAGTATTTACACCACATTAATCACTCTACGGTCACAGATAATAAAACTCGTTTAGATAAATCTCAAGATAATGATGTTAAGGCCGTTGGTATTGCAATGTTTAATATTAGACTATCATTTGTATTGACTTTATCTAAAGTCTAAAGCAGGTCAAATAGTAATAAGATAACAAAATAATGGTAATTATCTGTGTTAATGGTCATAATATTATCGCGTTGTTTTTGAACTTTTTTATTGTTGTATAAGTTATGTTTAGTAATAAAAACGACATCAATTATTAAAGTTGTGTTTTATTTGTTTCAGGTAAGAGCAATCAAACGGACTAAATGATTTGAAATAAATATCCGTTCGTATGTAAATTAATAAGTAAAGTAACAAACATCGATCCTTGTGGGACACCTGCTATAATTTCATTAAATATAAATCACTTTCCGACGTAAATTCCAACATGTTACAAGAGTAAAAGTGGACAAACTCGATTTATAACTTTGTCTGTGTTCAAAGGAAACACAATATCCGTATAAATCAATCACAACAAGTACGTATACAGTATCGGAAGTCTAAGCCGGATCATATCCCTTTGGCTAACGTGATTATCTCAATTTCACATTCACTTAAGGCCCCAGTCGTAACTGAGAACTGGCTTAGATACTTTATTACTTCCATTTAATACGTTTGCCATTGATTCTATTATAGACAGAGTACACTAAGAGGCCTTGTCGATAAACTAAAAAAAATGGTGTGTTTCCCATATTCGGAAAGTTTTCACTCGGAAATGAATCGCCAATCGCAGAACCCCTTGAAACTTCTACGATTGGTAAGTGACTTGAATTGAAAATAAGTCATTTTGGGTGCTTTGGCGTTTCGTTACCGAAGGAAAATTTTAGCACTAGTTATTAGAGTTCTGGTATTGATGTGCGTACTAATGTACGCACAATACACATTCAGTTTGTCTGAATTTTTATTGTCTTGGCGGTTATAAAATGGTGTTAAATGAGTGTGCGTAGGCCTGTCCATTGCTACTCTATGTCAACGGCTTTAAAATCATTTTAAATGTTCAGTTTGCAAAGTAAAAAGGAAATGCATGACTTGGTAAGAGATATTTATTGGAGCGAATAAATTGCCTGAATGCGATTGATCGTTAAGTGCCGAAAATTCGGAAAAATTGTGAACTTTGTTTGACATCGTTAAATGAAGAGATGTTGTAAAATTATGTTTTAAAAACACTTTCATAACTTTATATGTATAACATGAAGCGCTCTTAGCTCCGCTAAGATGGCAATCGCATGAAATTACCAATGTTAAGCAAAGGTCGACGCAGTCAGTACGCGGATGGGTGACCAAAAAGTGGGTTCCATTTTGGGCGCTTCCGTGGGTCGGATGACACGTTAAATTGTAGGTACCGGCTGTTTGTCTAGTACGGCAGTCGTTAAGCCATGTTAGAGGCCCTTAGGGCGGCTTGATAAACTCTCGACATCAGAGTCGGCGCCTCTCTCATTCGATAAGAAGAAGAAGATAACTTTATGGTTATAAGAATCAAAAATAACCTAATCCCAAAAGTCAAGAAAAGATAAAAATTAGATAGTAAAGAAACTACTCCTAAGCTGAATCTGTTAAAAATACTTTAATTTTGAGTATATCAATCAATGTTGTTGGCTCCTTTTTCATTCATGCCCATTCAATAATATTCAATTAGCTTTACAATTAATAAAATAAATAAGTTAGTTTTTTGCCAAAGGCGTATCGAATGAATATAAATCGATAAATAAGCGGATATACCAACGTTATAAACACCGGCTAAGCCTATCAGCAAGAATAAATCAATCGAACAAAAAAACGTAAAAAATTTCACAGATGGATAAACCTGTACCTAATTATACGTTTCGTTACTCGCAAAAACTTTATTTATTACATCATACGATTCGCGTAACTTAAACTTAATAATATGAAATTAAAACGATACTGATCTATAGCACGTGGAAAACAGGTAAGTGATTCCTTGATTTCGCTTCGTACTTCTCATTTGCCATTTTTAACTTTAGGTAATGGTTAAAAATACAAATATTGTATGCTTAAGATGTAGAAAACATCTGAAAATTTCTACTGATTCAAAGTCGGTTGATATTACTATTACAAAGTAAATGAATTCTTTCATTGTTTATTTTTTTTATAAGTTTATTACTGTCCAAGCAGACTTCTAAACAGACATCAATTTTATTATCGTTATTTGTATGCATTTATGCATAAGAAGTAGGTACCTTGGTTCTGAATTGTTCACTTGGTCTACTATAAGCAAGGAAGCAATGAAAAACTCATTAACATAAATAATTGTAATCACCGTATCACTTCCTCGGATCATGCTAGGCACTTCATAAAATTTTGCTGAAAATGGTAGATATCTTACATATTAGCCAACCATGTTCCAAGGTTTTAATTTCCTATGAAGTTTTCTAAGCTGTCAACGTGATATATCAGGTAAAACTATCTTTATTATTTTATTAACAATCTAATCGAGTTATGCTACACCTTGAACCACAATGTTGCTTGTGCGGGTGTCGTTAGGTGACCTGGTGGTCACTAGGCAACGGGTTCTTAAAATCAAAATCTTTATTGCTTCCTCCTCCTTGAATCGTATCCCTCATGTCTGAGGATTGCGACCACCACCTCCCAGCACCTTCTACTTGATGACTTCTCTCCACTTCCTTCTGTCCTCAGCAACATGCAATGCATTATAGACTGTAGTGTCTAAAGTGGTGCGAATTTGGTGCGACCAACGTGTTTTATTTGTGTGCTTTTTGTGCTTTATTGCTTAACACTGTGTGTGAAAAAGAGTCATTAAGTGTTCTTAAAAGAGTTTTTAAGAGTAATTGTGTTTGTTTGTGTCTCTCTGAATTATGTCACCTTAATGGCTTCGAATCCACCTTATGACTTATGACACCAATTTTGATACAGATTTTTATTAAGGTTTGCATAATACCTTATTAGACGTGTTAAAGATTCTAGAAAGATTGACAACGTTCTTTGGATTTCGAAGTAAGGTACAAAAGCCCTTTTCGTAATATTTAGTTTGTATAACGCAAAGTTTAAACAGTACGATTTAATTTCACTTTACTTGCAAGTAAATATCATCTTCTTCATTGTGTAACACAGACAAAATTAAATGTTAAGTCAAACAAGTCCATCTCAAGTCTTGCCATTTATTTGCTACCACTTACTCAACTCTTCAAGCGATTCAAGCATCTATTTTTTAAGGTATAAAAGCTATATTTGCATATACTTTTACTGACACTTTTTTTCTTACAAGTGGATCTTAGTACATCGTCATACTGTATGAATTGCTAATTAAATTTCGTTGCGGGAAGTATAAACCTTATGTTGAAAAGATAAGGTTGATTTTAGCTTAGTTTGGTGTAGAAAAACTTGGTTGTTTTTATTTGATCTGGGATGTTAGCACTGATACAATATTCTGAATCAAGTTAAGGTGTGATTCAGTATTGGGAAAAACGTTACCCCAATTTTACAATTTTGAACCTTGGAAGGATTAGAGACTCCAACACGATGTCCCAAAGAATAAGTTATTATACATATGATGAGAGAAGCCAATTGTTTTACGAATTCCAAATACAACGTACTTCTATCAATCAATTAATATGTGTACAACGTCAACCATTATTATTATTTAATTGTAAATATTAATCAAGTGCCTTCTTGGTAAGTGTTGGTAATAACGCTTAACATCTGGCAACCTGTATTGAAACGCAAACCTACCTACTTAGCCTACCCCAACGGATTCGCTAATACACAGTTATTTATTTCTTTGAACACATTTTAGAGATACTAATTTTACTAGTTGTCTATTCACGTTTTGCTGAATAAATGAATACCGAAATACGAACATGACAGAGATCTGTGTTTCCTGCAAATAATCCAGGGTTTTTCAAATCTAGAGTTAATAGGTATCTTCTAGGTAAACGTGTTACAACCCTAGGCTGCATCAATGCTTAACATTAGGCAGGCTGTAGTCAAACGTAAACCTATCCCACGTAAAAAAAAACTCTTCCAGACTTTCAAAATGGATTCAGAAAGTGATTCATTTTCCAGTGCTAAGCCCACTGCAGTGGCATGGTTCGCAGACAGCATGACGCGGTCGACGTGTGGTTTTTGCAATGTCTAGACTTGGTGGTAGTGGTAAATACATAGACGTAACGTTTTAAACAAAACGTGATTCGGTAGTTTTGTCTTATTGTTGAAATGAAAGGTGAAGGAGTATATTTAGTTACTAGTGGCCGCCCGAGGCTTCGCTAGAGTAATTTCGGGATAAAAAGTGGCCTATGACCCTTCCGGGACCTCATTCTACTATCTATGATACTACATACCAAAAATCACGAAGATCCGTTCAGTCGTTTTTGCGTGATGGGCGTTTAAATAAGAGACAACCAGAGACAAAGAGAAACAGACAAAAAATCTATAAATTTGGAACGTGTTCTATTATCAACTCAAGGTACTTATAACGAAACATTTTTTTTTTATATCTTTAATGTTTAGACTTTCGACCGTCTTCAGTTTTATTATATGTATGTTAAACACTACACTGTTAAAACTATTCTAAATCAAAGAAGACTAAATGTTATTTTTAATTCATTCACAACACAGGAATACCTAGTGTGAATGGACATAAATCTCCAACATTCAATAACATCTTGAATAGCACACTAATTAGTTGCCTACTAGTTCTAGTTTTAAGTTATTGTTTGTATATTCCCATATAAGTTTGCAAATAAACGTTTTTATTATTATTATTAATTTCAAATCAAAGTAAGTATCTACTGTTCAGCTGAAAAAACGAATTTATTTATCAAGTTCTAAATCCATAACCATTAGTATTTCTATTTTTAATAATTAAAACACATGAAAAGAATAAATACTTACCTAAATTCTTGATCAACTGGGGACTGGTATATTAGAAAAATAAAAGACCTTAAGTCTGCTTTAATCTAGGCCGTCTAGAGATTACTAGGCAAGAAGCTGTCTTGTTAATAATCGTGTCTTAAAAAGAACTCTTACAAGCGCTGCCACTGAACTTCGTAATTAAAATGTCAAAAGAATAAGGTAAGTAAATAAAAACAGAGAAATATTACAATTTTGATACTTTTTAATTATTAATTTTATTTTTTGATCGCATCTTATCTTATGTGGTAACAAAAACTTGAAAATTTTAGGACGTATTCAGAAATGGACTAAATTAATTTTAATTTCATAAATAGTTAAATACGTTCATGATACTCAATGTAATAAGTTTAATTAAGACAAAGACACCGTACTGGTTCTATAAATAAATTAACCTTTAACTTATGTATGACACAAAGAAGTGATATTTTCTCACTTATCAAACAACACTCTGCAATTATAAACATACGAGTTTGTTAAAGTTTTACTGCTCGTATCTAAGGTTGATCACATAAATAAATAAATAAATAAATATTCTGGGACATTGCACACAGCGCCATCTAGCCCCACACTAAGCAAACGCTTGTGTCGTGGGTACTAGATAACGGATATAATACTTATATACTTTTTCTTTTGTAAATACATACTTATTTTACATACAAACGACCAGACTCAACAGTAAGTAACAATACAAGTAAATAGAAATTTTTAAAGTACATAAATACTTGTGTCATGCGGGAATCGAACCCGCGATGGTCATTCCGTCTCAGTTTTTTCAGGCGAAATATATACATACTAATATTTCATATAATACTAATACCATGCAAACTTATGAACTAACTAAAGAAAAATTTAAAAACCTATGAAAAAATAATGAAAACAATATCAAATTGAAATTTGAAACAGCAAGAATGACCCATTTTATTAATGGGTTGTATTAGACCTACACAGTGCATTTGATAGTTAAATTTTTGTTGAAATTGTTTTTTTTTTATAACACTGAATGCATAAAACTGTTAACTGTTTTAGGCACAATAAACAATTTATGTATTTTTAATCTAAGTTTATTATGTGTTAAGAAAAACATTCATGTATGTATGTGCTGTCTATGTATAATCAGCTTTGGAGAGAGTTTTAATAATACGAAGCCAAAGGTTATATATTATTTCAATACATGTCAATGTTAGTATTTTTTTTTACATGAAGTAGGCTCACGCTTGACTACAACTTGCCTGATGTTAAGCAACGTTATAATCTACGATCTAGCGCGCTTGCCTAGAAGAAACCGGTTTACTCTCGACTTGAAGTACATACAGAGGTACTTGAATACTAAGTGGAGTTTAATGCGAAGTAAGATGCCAAGCAGTAGTTTGCTAGAACTTGTTTGCATCTAGTTTTAATCCTATTTTAGGCATAGTTTAGGGTCAAGATTTTCTCCCATTTGTATTTTTGGGGAAATTATCTAGAACAAGTAGGAGAGAACTCCCCAAATTAATTGATTCAGCGGGGGGAGTCACGACCATCAGTAATGAGGAATGGGACTAAGGGGAAGGTAGACATGAAAAAAATCTAATCCATGAGTCTGAATACTGTCAGATATAATATCAGCTTGTGCGAGTGTTAGAATGAAGTATCCACAAAATAGTAAAAAAAATACAATTTCCGCACCATGTTTCATTGAAATTCACAATGTAAAGTATCATTCATACTTTTTGTGTTCATTTACAACAAAATACGCGTAAAAAATAGCATTGAGACTGCGCAGTCACGTTTTGTATTGCTTATAAAAAAGTTTGAAATAGATTTTATTATTTCATTCGCATTTTCACGGTCGACTTGGGAAAAGTGAAACTTTCATCATAAAATAAGGTTTTAAGGTATTCTTTATTAGTATTTATTTTCTTTCGCGTTTTGCTCGCATTATCATTATTTTCATTTAAGTTTTTATCTACCACCATGTCAAATTTATCCATAATGCCGAGCCATTATACTAGCCACTTCACAAGTGTATAAGATTGCAATTGTATCCTTGTAATATTATATTGTGTACGTACATGTAAGTGTTTTCGTTATTTAGTGAGCTTTATATACAATAATAAAATACATATAAAAATAAGGGAAGAAAAACTTAACATACTACTTCTAACTACTACAAAAAAGGGGCACTTAGAAAATCTTTAGAAAAGTCTAAAGATAATCTAAGTGCCACCAGAGGGCATCGTGCCCAGCATACTGGCCGCATTACCACGCTAGATGGCGGATGTAAGTGTTTTGATGAAATAAACAAATTATTATTATTTTAGTGTGAAGTAAAAATAAAATAGTTACATATGACCTTCTTAAATACCTAAATATTAGAAACGTAAGTGTGACGTGATGAAGAAATTAACTGTCTAACTTTGTATATTGAATGTTATTCCTATTTAACTTTTCTCACATCACCTCACTATCAACAATAGTGATGTCCGTACATTCGCGATACTATCGATATCGATGAACTGACGGTATCTCGATTCGATTGTAGATAAGTGTTGAACTTTACCGAACAAAGTAAGATAATTCTGACAAAGCTCTTGTACTGTTTATGTAAAACCTATTTTGCGTCGAATCAATTAAACGATTGAAATGTATATTGTACTAGCTGTGCCAGCGACTTCGTCCGCATGGAATAATAATTACTATAAAAACGGTTCTACTGAGTTAATCTTAAAAGATAGACATATACTGTTGCAGACATTTTGTTAGATTATTTCAAGAGGAATAATTCTTTCATGCACATTTTTTTTATATTTTGAACCTTTTTAGCAGCACACGCAACGGAAGCCCTCAAAGATGAATAATTTTCCCCGTTTTTTTTCACGTTTTCCATTGTTTCTTCGCTCATATTAGTTACTGCGTGATGTAATATAGCCTATAGCCTTCCTCGATAAATGGTCTATCCAACACAAAAAGATTTTTTTCAATTCGCACCAGTAGTTCCTGAGATTAGCGCGTTCAAACAAACAAACAAACAAACTCTTCAGCTTTATATTATTAGTATAGATATGCAAATGTGATGATTCGTCTATACGGAATAAAAGGGCGTTTTAATAATGTGATCGTAAATTAATATGTAAGCAAAACTCTTACCTTCTTACTAAATATTAAAACTAGCTACAGAGCTTCTAACTTTTTTTTACATTGGGCGTACTTTAATAATAATTTGACAATTTATAAAAGCTAGCCCAAGAAAGTTTTCAGGACTAGGCTAAATCTTTACTGAACTGAGGTTGATTATGTCTTGATAATATATAAGGTACCTTTTAGTTAAGTATGGGGCTAGATGGCGCTGTGTGATGTGTCCTGAAATATTTATTTACTTCATATATTTTTACCTAAGAAATCAGCCCATATTTTATCATTTTCCTGTTTAGGTTCCGTGAAATAAATTCCTGACCAGAAGAGGTCAACATATTATATTGACAGAAACATGAGAAATATATATAACTAGCTGGTGCGCGCGACTTCGTCCGCGTGGAATAGTTATTACCATAAAAACGGTTTAGTGAGTTAACCTTAAAAGATAGACATGTACTGTTTGAAACATTTTGTTAGATCTTTTCAAGAGGAATAATTCTTTCGTACACATTTTTTTGATATCTTGAACCGTTTTCGCAGCGCACGCAACGGAAGCCTTCAAAGATGAATAATTTTCCCCGTTTTTTCCACATTTTCTATTGTTTCTTCGCTCCTATTAGTTGAAGCGTAATGTTATGTAGCCTAAAGCCTTCCTCGATAAATGGTCTATCCAACACCAAAAGAATTTTTCAATTCGGACCAGTAGTTCCTGAGATTAGCGCGTTCAAACAAACAAACAAACTCTTCAGCTTTATAATATTAGTATAGATATACCTATAGATTACTTAATATCTTACAAAAACACAGTTGCCATAACAAGCATGTAATTGAAAGGTCAATAAGAAAATGAGATCACAAAATTTCCGTACATTTTCTTTCCTGTACTCAATGAATGTTTTCTTGGCTTAAAAGGAAATTAAGGGCCGTATTTGGATTGGGTAAAGTAAACCGAAAAGCGAAGATAATTATGTCTGTGACATTTGATGCTGTGAAAAAGTAGGTAAACATATTTGACGGGAGGAAAAGCCATACTACGAGTACTTACATGAATTTTATCTCCAATACCTATATATGTGTAATCATTACTATTACGTATCGCTGAAAAGTCGTGGTTACGTGTGACGTTATAATAACTTATTATAATAATAATGTGTAGTATGTATTTATTTTACAATCAGAAAGACATTTGACAAACAGATTGCCAAAAGAAAGATTGTAATCTACGGTAGAACATACCTAAATTGGGAAGAAACTAGCGCTTAAAAACTTTAGTAAGACCGATAACATCAATTGCTTAAAGATTAACTTATAAATTTTTTTCATGAAAATGTTTTGATATAGGTAATTTTCTATTCTGTTTAAAGTTCTTTTTCGTTTTATCAAACAAATACTAGATTATATCGTGGTTGATGTTATGTATCTTTGTTTGTATTTTACACAAGCCAGCAGTTTTTTTTAACAAAACTAATACACTTCCTCTAATGTGTAGAAGTACAATTCTAAGCTAGGTACAGGTAGTTAATTTGAGAGAGAGGACAGCTATTCTCACTGTTTTCGCGCCGTTGCATCTGATAAGCGCACGCGCAGTCTGCTGGACCTTTGTAGCGTATAAGCAATAACGGCGACAATGTCAGACTCTCACAAATCATCTGCGCTCGCTTTGCTCGTATATTTGCTGGATAACAGTATATGAAGTCCCACGTACATTTTTTTCCTAATTATGTAGGTTTCGATATTATACTTTTTTATAAATTACTGTTGTTAAGTTTCAAGGAGATGCGGATGTCTTTGGAATAGTGTACGTACCTTAAATTTCAATACAGCCTTTTTTAATTACCTGAATATTATTCGTTTTAAAAATGCTACCCATGAATTATGTATCAGATTGTTATGTTTGTAATAGTCTCTTCAATTGGATTATGTTAGGATACCTCGCAGTACAAGTCATTTCTATTTTACAGGGGCTATATTTATGAAAACTGTCTCATCTCTCTTTCAGACGTATTTCCTCATAACTGAAGGTCGTGACTACGCAGAAAGATTTTTTAGATTTAGAGATCTTTTCGGCAGATACATCGTGGTGGGCACCCAGGTCCTTCCACGGAAGCCACATGTACTCGGAAACTGTCTCATACCTAACTTAAAGAATATGTACTTACTTACTTACTCCTATAGCGCAGCGACCCGAAAATGGTCTTGGATTCCAGCGCACGAAAATGCCATTTCCACCAGTCTTGGACTGGCACTTGCAACAAAAAAATAAATATAACTCAAAGAAATTTATGATACTTAACTAAATCTTAAAGAAGTTTATGAGAGCTTTAGGTACTGACAATACACCGTCCCGTAGATGGTTATCTGTCACCATTGCCACCTAACGATGCGTGGCCCTGTGATAATCCGAGATCGAGATAAGAGAAATGGCGGAACCGACTTACCGTACGACAACTAAAAGCCATAGACATCTCATAAAAATACAGTTAATTAATTGAATTTTCTTTACTTTCGGTACAAACATCATGCGATACATCTACAAATTCATTAAGAACATCATACCTAGATAGAAAATTGGCGAAAAAGAGGAAGGTTTATAAGGGCATTTAGATATAGACTAAGTAAAGTAAAAAGTACTTGTCATGTCAAAGGTTACAGAGGAGACAGAAACATCTGCATGCGGAATTAACGAAATTTCCGCGTATGTAATTTATATTAGAATAGCCTTATGTTATCAATATAAAGATAACCATTGTTAAATAATCATTAAAATTTAACTAAGTTTAGTTTTTATATTATGTCTAATGTGCACAGTAATGGTTAAGATGCATGATACTAATATTTGATTTAATGTCACCTACCATCATGTAACACGACTCACATCTTGCAAATAATTTAATCTTTTTCGTTTTATTTACTTTTCGAATACACCGGTCACTTAACTTTGTCGGGTTTCTAAAGTAGCGACTAAAATCATCTTATTATAATCTCATTAGTAAATTGATTCCACTTAACTTAGACTTTTGTTGGAAAATGAGCGAAAATAATCACGACCGGCAGGATTCCGTATTTCTGCTACGGTCTACTAACTGCCAGGCGCGAAAATCCACACTCATTTCCAAACACTGCAGACTAAGAGGCTGATTCCGCTTTTTATATGAAACTTACTTAGTTTTGATGTGGTTTGTTTATAACTTAAACCTTACTTAAATTACAGTAGGATTAACTTCTGTATTTTATTATAGCATTCCAATCAAATATAAATAAGTTCTGTTTTAGGATATAGGAGTCTCTGAGTTACTTCGTTTATGACATACGGTGTGTGCTTTGTTGTTTTATGAAACACGTTTGCTGATATGAATATATGGCAAGTCGTTACGTGACTTGCAGAAATGGTGAAGAAAGTTTTCGACATGATTTGTGTACTTATGTTTAAAATCTCATAAATTAAGTGGGAAATGGCCCTGGTTTAAACATTTACGTAAAATACTTATATTGGCAAGAATACTAGAAAAAAACTATGTTACTGAGTTATACATCTGTAGGTAGTATTAGTACTCATGACACAAAATTTCTACTTAGAATATTAGTTTAATAAAAGTAGTAAAACTACCTTATTTATTTCAAATACATCACGAAAACAATATTATTTCAACGCAGTTTGAATACACCCAAACTTTTTAAACATTTACTTACATACACCATAACATAATAATATATTATAGCAAACAAATCTCGACCGCATATTTTGCGAAGCTCCACTTGTCAATGTCAGTTCTCACTTTCCTTGAGAGAATCCCGTCTGTCGATAGCGATGTACCCCAACACTAGCAGTCAATCACTGATAGTATCGACTCGCGAACTGGCAACAATAGTGAATATCGATAATAATCTAGTGACTGATATTAGCGGAGATAGAAAGGATTGGAGCGAACAGGTTACATTGCATAGACTTAAAATAAGTAGGTAGGTATAAATTAATGTAATGTTAAAATTGTATTTTCAAAATTCAATTTTATAGGACATATTCTCGTAGGTAATTGTGTGGACATAAGTTGATAATTCCAGCAATTTTTTGTAAAATACTTGGATTTGATAGGGATTGACTTAGACATTATTGCTATATTGCTATTGATCATATAATTTTACCTGTAAGAACAGTTTAGGTATGTGTGTTTTTACAATGTGATATTTTATTTTGGGAGCTTCCGTGGGTCAGGTCAACCGTAATTTACCGGATTCGGCTGCTTGTCAGAGGCTCTAAGGGTGGTTTGGTAAACTCTCGACCACTCTCATTCGATGTGAAGATACGAAGCAGATATTTTGTTTCCTCTATATATCTATTCGCGCTTCAATTCCATGCCACCTCTACTTCCTTCTACCTCTCATGTCAAAGTATGGCTCGTATCGATAACTATCGCTGTGACAGTTAGAGCTGTTTATCGATAACACCCGGCGTCCGAACGAGATCGCTCGTCACATCACTACTTGTTGGTGTTTGTTCGGATTTGTTTGCGAGATTGGTTGATAGTGCTGGGACATGTCTTTGGGGAGTTAGTGAAACGAGTTCGTATTTCTAGTCAATGTAACATACAAATAGTAAGCGAGTGTGGCGTATCGGTTGACCACAAAGTCCGAGGACATGTGTCTTCCGTGGAAGGACCTGGGCGCCCACCACGATGTATCTGCCCAAGAAAACTCACGAAAAGAAGTCACGGCCCTCAGTCATGAGGAATACGACTCAAGAGAGAGAGTGAGTAACTTAGAACGTTGTTTATTTGTGAAGTTATGTTTTGAACCAGATTAATTCTGTCTTTATCCCCTACACTTGGTGGGTCTGTATTGATGAGGATACTTAAATAGAATACCAATACATATATTATTTGTACGTGTCTGTTAAATTTAATTGCAGTGTTTTTAGATGGCGCTGTGTGATATATCCTGAAATATTTATTTATTTATTATTGTGTTAAAACGAAAGTACCTATCTTGTTATTTCCATTGCCCCGCAACACAGCCATCTTTTTGAAGTTTTATTAAAACTATAATTAGTTGTTTTTTCTTTTATGCCACAACAATATAACTTTACCAGCGACATGTTGCGTAATTTTTCTTACAGACTTCCGTTTGGTTATTATTAAAATGGACTCTAATTCTGTCATTACCTACAGACAGTTGGCATAAAAACTTTTATAAGACAATTTGTTCCACCGCCTTATTATACGCGGTCACGCTATGTTACTTCAGAAAACTTTAAAAATTACATCACTAGATAAGTAAAACAGTACAGAAGTCTAACTTGTATGTTTACAAATATTATTTTGTTATTAATAACCCAGCTCTATAATTTATAATATTGCCAACATTCAGAAGCGCCTAGATGTAAATGTATTTTTTTCCTTTGTACATGCATGGTCACCTATCTGAAACATTATGTATTCTGTGCCGAGACGTCGGCAATAGCTTAACTTTGTTAATCGCGAACGAATATGTATTGCAGTCATTTTAGGTACGGATGGTCACAGCATGTTATCGAAAAAAGGTCCAGTATATGTAATTACTGAGCATGGTGAAGCGGCTCCAGTGTCTGCTTTTTATTCAGACGCACCCTGGTTCGAATCCGGCCCTACACCAATGACTTGTATTATCAGGTTATGTGTGGATTTGCAATCGCTTAGCGGTGAAGGAAAACATCGTTAGGATACCGACATGAGGACCACAATACCCGAGGACATGAGTCTTCCGTGGAAGGACCTGGGCGCCCACCACGATGTATCTGCCCAAGGATAATCCCCTAACGAATTAATTCCGCGGGGGAGTCACGACCCTCAGTCATGAGGAAATACGACTCAAAGAGAGAGAGAGTCGATAAAATATTATATTACTAATTTCTTACATTCTGTCTCTATATTTTTTCTGTGTTTCCATCCATAGACGGAATGGTAGCCGAAGATGTTATAATAGCCGAAGTCAGATCTCATCGACAATCGAGATGGTCGTGCGTAACTCCGCAGTACGAAGTACGGTAGCGAGCAAATTGATTAGCTTCCATCGAATGATTTTCAATGGATTGGAGTTTTTGATCGAAAAATATTGTGTAATAAGTTTTGCGTGGCTTTTGGAAGTAAATTCTCGATCTGATCCATGTTCTGGACTTAAGGAAATTTATTAACTTCGTATAAAAGTGCATAATTTATATTACAATAAAAGAAAACCTCTTGAAACGTTACATATATGTATGTTACAATAGATTATTTTATTTATTGCGATGAAACGTTTATAATTCATCTTGTGAAAGTGTCGTACATGGTTGTATGTACAATATAATTAGATAGATGACCAAAAATTTACATTCCGATTGGGCTTTGACGTAAGTCAGATTACAAGTTAAACGGTAAATTTCTGTTTGCAAAAAAAACATAAATCTATATTCACATGTGTAACGTATCTGTATGCCAGACATTGCGGCCCCCATCAGAGCTACGTGACGCCTCATTGCAAAAAATCAATTTTATCGACAACTTTCATCATTACCCCATCACTATTTCGGTCACGTGCGAAACAAGCCCTAAATAGATTCCGCAATAAATCAAACGTACGTGCAACGGTATCAGTATTAATAGACGTGTCATTGTGGAAAAGAAACCGACATAAATATCAAGTAAAACCATCACCTAACGATTTTCAAAACATGAGTAAAACTGTTCTTATTGAAGTCATAATTACTGCGTGCCGTCAAGAAAATTGTGATCTTGTGCAAATCTGTTTTAAAAGCTGCACTGTAAGAATAAAAAAGTATGAATTAAGTAAGTACGTACGAAAGCGCGCTAGATCATAGATAACGTAGCTTACCATCAAGCGAGATGTAAAAAGGTATGAAATCTAAAACCGACCTAGACGCACCTGAAGACGTAATTATGAATCTGCAATTTAATCATTTATCTGATCCACGGAAGCGCTCTCATAAAGACGAGACATTTTTGCGCGACTTTCAAGATTTGATTACTGCGATTAATTCAGTCAGAGTTATGTTCAGATCCATGATTTAGCTCCATACCTAATTTCATCTAGTTTAATAATTTTAGCGCAAAGAAAAAACAAACACAGTCAAAAAACCTTTTTAAAATAACGTGATAAGATACATACTAAAACATACATAGACAAGAAGGTGTCTATTTGTTATTTTATCTAAGTACACGTGAAAATGATGTGGGTCTCTTTTACGGTGAAATCGTATTACCATTGTTCGATGACCTAATAGATAGATAGATAGATATACACTTTATTAAAAACACCAGCACAATACAGAAATTTACATAAAAATATTAAAACTTAAACCTAGTGTCTTAACTGGCGACCTTATCTCCTTGGCGATCTAATTTCAATTAACATTTTGTACAGAGACAGAAATAGTACCTTTGAACCCGTATTGATATTTTGCAACTACAATTAGGATTTAAGGAATTAAAATTGATCATTCATTAATTATTCAAACTGTATCTACATAAACGTCAAAAAAAAAACAGCAATAAAAAGCTATAGTTACCATTTTTCGTCTTTATTTCTCTACTGGTACCCACTGCGGTATACTCAATCATCGAAGTTTTTTTTTAACTAACGATTTTTAGGCAAATTTCTCATAATATGTCATATTTTCCAGCTCATAGAGCCTTCAAATTTTAATACATTTTTAGAATGATACCGTAAATATATCGTCGAAAATCTGATACTTGGGAAATAGTCTCAAAAATATAATTGCCAATTTACATAGTACGAAATATGATTACAGGTTTGTAGACTACAATAATATTCAAAGAGAAATGAGTTTAATTTCATGTAAATGTAATTGTAATTTCTCATACAAGTTAATTACGGCTCAATTTAGAAAGGCCAATTTTAACTGTAGTTAAAACAATGGTTTTACAACAAGAAAGCTTTATACCCTACTGCTGAATTATGGTTTTATTACTGCAGTTTAATGTGAATAGTAGACCTCGGGCACGATAATTATGCAAACAATAATATATTAAATCCCCATTGGAATTCAGAAAATTTAGTTTTAAAAATACAAAATAGAGTGTGGTTATATTTCTATGTGGTAAAGGTGCCGGTAGTGATTAAGTATTAAAATCAATGTTTAACTAAACATTACTTATTGTAATTTTGGTTATTGTGTATAAACACTATCAGCACATATTATATGTATGTAGATTATGTATGTACGAGTGTGTATGCTTAGATCTTTTTGACTGGCCTGTTAGCTTAGTTGGTAGTGGCTCTGCCTTCTAATCTAGGGGTTGCGGGTTCGATTCCCGCCTGACAAAAGTATTTATGCATTTTAAAAATGTATAATTTCTTGTGTTGAGTCTGGTTGTTTGTATGTATAATAAGTATGTATTTACAAAAGAAAAGTATATAAGTATTATATCCGTTATCTAGTACCCACAACACAAGCGTTTGCTTAGTGTGGGGCTAGATGGCGCTGTGTGCAATGTCCCGAAATATTTATTTATTTATTTATCTTTAAAAACAACGGATTTTGAAGCAGGTTTTTTCAATAGACAAAGGGATTGTAAACGACGATAATTAATGTATTAAAAAGCGTGCTAAACTGCAGACAAAAGCTAGTATGTTCTTAATAAGGCGCCTGAAATCAAGGATACATCATCTTTGATCACCTATCTGTAAGGTGTTTCTTACCTATGCCTATGAATACCTCTGCTAGCTCCCAAATTTTGCAGAATACTTCGGACAGTAAAAAACTTTCCATATTGTTGCAGAGACGCACCGCATAATTCGTTCGCTCAGCTAATGAAAGAGCATCATAAACTCCAATTAATATTAATGAACTAAGTCTCAACTAACCCACATTTATAAAATGGCCGCTTCCTGATTCGTACGTTTCCTCTGTACACCCTTTTCAATTTATTTGGGTACTTTCTGTTAGCTGTAGATTTTGTTTGCCCTTTTGTCCATTACCCTCAAAATAGTCATAATGATTTATGTATCCCACAATTAATGCAGTATCACAAAGAAAATAAATTAATAGATATAATAAAAATCCAGGCGTATTAAAAGGCTAATACAAAATATATTTACAGCAATTTTACTGAATGATCAAGTGTACAATGTATTAGGACGTAAAAATATTTTGTTTATTGAAATATGAACCGCACTAGGTACATTGCAATGCTTGTCTCTTATATACAAGTCGACATTCATAACTCTAAAAAACCTAACAATCATATCTACTAACACAGAAACAAAATATAATGAGGAAAATATTATTTGGACCTTTACTACAATATTATTCCTTTACTCAGCAGTACTGGGTACAGGAGAAAATAGTGATGACGTTATGATATTTTTATTTTATTTTTTATTACATTTACATTTGCATCATTTGTACTTAAAGAATATATGATCGATACATGCAGACAAAACGAAAAATTCAATATTATTTTTAAATCAGTAATAATCATTTATTGTCAGTAAAACTAGATTTCTTAATAGTTGTCTTAAAAATAGTAACAAGTGTCTCTAGTTTATACCCTGTCCGGTGTACTAAATAATAATTTAACAGACAAACAAAACGAAAAATTCAATATTATTTTTAAATCAGTAATAATCATTTATTGTCAGTAAAACTAGATTTCTTAATAGTGGTCTTAAAAAAAGTAACAAGTGTCTCTAGTTTATACCCTGTCCGGTGTACTAAATAATAATTTAAAACTTTGAATTCAAGTAGCAAACCTCACATCACCCAAAAAGCACCCTACCTCCAATTCATAGGCGTGATGAGGCATTGTTAGGGCAATGCACTCTTGATGACTCTATTGGCCTTTGTCACGCTTAATGCATCCTTCTGTTTGTATTTATGTATCCTTGTATGTTTGTATGCACTCTAGATGTAGCTAATTGATTTCTGGGTGGGCTGTGTATCCGTGGTTAGTTTTAGATGCAAATCTATACTAATATTATAAAGCTGAAGAGTTTTGTTTGTTTGTTTGTTTGAACGCGCTAATCTCAGGAACTACTGGTGCGATTTGAATAATTATTTTTGTGTTGAATAGACCATTTATCGAGGAAAGCTTAAGGCTATATAACAACACGCTGCAACTAATAGGAGCGAAGAAACCATGGAAAATCTGGAAAAAACGGGGGAAAATTATTCATCTTTGAGGGCTTCCGTTGCGTGCGCTGCGAAAAAGGTTAAAGATATCAAAAAATATGCATGAAAGATTTAATGCCCAAAATAACTATTCCACGCGGACGAAGTCGCAGGCACAGCTAGTTTATTATATGCGGATTTTTTTTTCTTTCTTCCTTCTAATACCTATTAGATAAGTGAGACTGTGTGTATTGTATGTAGGTATGTTTATTTATTCTTCACGCTCAAACGTCTGAATTGATTTCGATGATTTTTTTTATGTTATTATGGTATATCAGAATCTGCATTAACGAATATACCACTTTTGTTTATATGAGAAAAAAAACAAATGAATATTAAATTAATCAATTTTTGATTCTGGCAACTTTCCGTCATCATCATTAACACCAAAATAAAGAAATTGAAATTGCTTTAAAAAACGTAAATTTCGATCAATTTAAGAACAGTACAAAACATACCTCTCATTCAAAGAAAAACACAATGCTTAAAACACAAATACAAATTTGAACATTGAAATCATTAAAATATAACAAGCTTTTAAACCTACGTAGACGCTTTTAACGTTTTCACAAATGCTTTTCCAATACTGCAATTTTATTTGTAGTTCTGCCTTCGACACCCGCATATTATTACCATTATTATAATGACTATCATAAATACTCGTTATTTAGAATTTTGCATTTTATATAAAGAGGAAATTCGTATTTTTATTTCTTCAGTTTGACATCTAAATTTACCACTTTCATACAAAACATGCTTTCTATTCTTTCTACACTGCAGTCTCAGCATTGAAGTCAATAAATAACTGGCAAACTGTCAAGTCCTACATTGACGCTTGCTGACAATTGTTGTTGACAGTCTGACAGGTCGTTGACAATTGAATTACCGACTGACAAGCGAATTACGTTCCTATACGCGTATCGGATAGGAAGCGCAATGCAGTGTAATTGATAGATTGAATAAAATTGGATGTAGCGAGAAATAGATATGAGAAGACACGATACGTAGTACAGTGTTGCAATCAGGAAAAATAAATAAACGAGGAATATGAAATGTGTGTGTATGTGTGTGTGTGTATATATGTTTTACTAGTGACAAGTTAAAACTTGCATCCCCTATTAATTTCACCTCGCTCCTTAAAAAGCGGAATTTCCAAAAACATACAATTTGCGGCTTTTCTGAAGACGTGATAAGTATTATACGGCAATCCTAATCTGGTACTCATTTCCATACCAAAACTACGGAACCATCTGCCAAAATACCCTTATCTAGCAGAACCACAGCAATTTTCTCGCTAAAAATCACGCACTCAAGAAAGTGAAGAGAAAATCACACATTCAAACGTCATTGAGGCAATATTGACACGTTCTTGTACTTAGGTACGGAGCATGTCGTTAGCGGAAAACATATTGGTAATAAGCTTTAACGTGAAAAACATGGAGTTAGGAAAATTTGTAAATGTATATATAAAAGTAAGTGGTGTTAGTTACACCATTTATTACTCAAAAACGGCTGAACGGATTTAGCTGAAAATTGGTGAGGAGGTATCTTAAAACCAGGAGACGGACAGAGGATACTTTTTAAACCCGTTTTTTTAATTGAATTGAATAAAATCCAAAATCTTCTTATTTATTGCCTCTAAGGCGGAACAGAGTTCGCCGCGTCAGCTAGTAAAATATAAAAAAATGATTATTTTAAAGTAATAATAATTAAAATAAAATATCTAAATATAATACCTAATAAAATAATAACAACATTTGTTTATTGTGCATAAAATGCTGTGTTGTACAGCTATGAGTTATAAAACCTTACATAATTTACATCGGTGTCATACATTGGTAAGTTTTACTGAGTATTGCACAAGGTACCTCAAGGGTCCTGAATTGTAAGACTGCAGTACATCCCGCCGCAGCAGCCTATTTGCCTCTATTTACACTGATATTACGTTTTAAAACTCAATGAAACTTTCCTTAAAATAAATAACAAAATTACAAAATTATGTAAGTATTGCTAATTGTAAACAAACTTTTACTGTACTTTGAAAAAAGAATGTACAAAGATTATCTGGTTTACTGACCGTCAGTCTAAATTATAAAAAAACTTAACAAATTTTCAGCCTTGCTAGAATATGTGCCAAAATAAATACTCTAATGACCTGTTCAAAAACCTCACCACCGTATCCAAGTCGAGCCTAAAAATCAAACCTCCACGTTCTGTTGAAATCCTTCCCTCGCAAGAATGTTGCCACTACTTTCCTACCATCAACAGCCTCACTGTCAATTGTACAACATTTCACCACTCACTGTTTCACCGCAGTTATTCGATTAATGATTCCACTCGATTGCCGGATAATCGACTTTGTATCGATTGCTTGCTTTATTTAGAAGGAGTTTTACTGATTCGAGATGAGTAAAATTATGAAGTTGATTTGGGAAGATCTGCAGTTTTGTAGTGATAGGCTTAAAAAGTCTTTAGAGAAAAATGGTGGAAAACAAATATGAATGTAAATAAACTTTTCGCACTGTGGGTGAAATAGTTTCTCAAATTGATATATTTATAGTTGGGATTACAGTAATACAATTTTATCATAACTGTTCTAGCATTATTGTTTTACTAATTTGAAGGGATATCATTCCTATCTACATGACATGCGGGGTTTTGAAGTTCAATACTCAAAAGTCTATGCAGTAGAAATGGGCAAGGGTGATATTTTCCATCAGGCATCCATCTTGCTTGTTTCTTTATTTGTTTAAAAAAAGTTATAATAAGGAAGATACAAATTCTGATAGAATCAAATTCTGACCATGTTATTCATAATGAGCCCGCATTGTTGTTGTAAATAGACGATTATGATAAATGACTTCTTTACTAGTAGATAGATAGATAGATAGATATACACTTTATTAAAAACACCAGCACAATACAGAAATTTACATAAAAATATTAAAACTTAAACCTAGTGTCTTAACTGGCGGCCTAGTAGTTACTAGTACCACAAAATAAAATAATAGTAGTGTTAGTATTAACATTTCCATTGTTGTTTATTTCTCTATTAACATTTTTTGTGAAATAAAGTCGCATTCTAATATTTATTTTAAATACATTTTCATACTATAAGCATAAGCAAAATACCAATAATGTCATTTCATTTCCCACTAGGTATAAACTCTAACTGATAAATAAGAGTAATTAGAAACTCTATATTTAGAACACCTATAACTTACTTTTAGGTTACCATGCTTTAAAATCCGAAATGAAAACACAAATATAGTATTGCCATTATACCGTTTGCAAAGTGTGGCGCGCAGTGTGGGGGAGAATCGATAAAAATAGATATCGGAACATACGGCCCATAGTGAGTCCCGTTGTCAATTAATGCATTGTTTTATTATTTTATCGATAAACTTGTACTTTGTTACGAATTTGATAATTTTTTGTCTCAAATAAGAGACAAAATAGATGGTAAATCAAAGGGTGTGGTTTTATAATGTTAAATAAATTTGCACACTTTCGCCTTGAAGTTAAGTATAAAGTAACTTAAACTTCTAACTCCTGTGAGGCTTCCTAGTTTTAGCCTACATAAAACGGGACCAAAATGCACATTTTGAACAAAGTTTTTAAGCGGCTTTATAGGACATATGCATGTAATTTGCAACTCGGACCATTTTAATAAATTTAACGTTGAGCAAAGAAAAGACTCCGAAATTGCTGTTTAACATGTAAGTAAAAGAAAGTACAAGTATTATTTACATAGTAATTATTAACTCAAAACTCAAAAGTAATATTTACTGCACACCAGAATTGCAACGGATTACTGTTAAATTTAAAAAATGCCCCGAATTTTAATCCTATTACCATTTTCTTGGCACACGACAGTTAAAAATAATAATTAATAAACCATTTATCATCACAAGACATTTAATACCAGATCACATATTTCACAATAATAGATACCTAGTCACTTTCATTTATTATACTCTATCGATAATCCATTTTCCTAAATGTATCGATACATATTCTTCCTTCTGTCCCATCACTACCAGGCCACTCCCGATCGGGCCACTGCTGACATTACTACATAAATACATCAACGTGAGATAAACTTGTGAAATAATTACGAGCATGTATGTAACACGATCGTGGAGTTTGTTGGTTTGTTGTAGATAGTTGTTAGTATGTACCTATCCGCCCGTAGCTCAGCTAGCGGAGGCAATCACAAGCGATTACCAAAGTTAAGCAAAGGTCGACGCGGTCTATACTTGGATAAGTGACCGAAAAGTAGCATTCCATTTTGGTCGCTTCCGTGGATCGGATGACACGTTAAATTGTAGGTCCCGGCTGTTTGTCTAGTACGGCAGTCGTTAAGCCATGTCAGAGGCCCTTAAGGCGGCTTGATAAACTCTCGACACCAGTGTTGGCCACTCTCATTTGATAAGAAGAAGAAGTATGTCGATTGATGATCGATATTTGTTACGTGGGAATTGAGTAGATAAATAGCTAGTTTTGCGTATATTTTCATAAATATGTATACTTAGGTAATAAACTAAAACAGAGCTCGCTACTTGAAAAACTTTCGTCAAACGGTTTCTTCTAGGCAAGCGCGCAAGACCGTAGATTATATCGGTGCTTAACATCAGGCAAGTTGTAGTCAAGCGTGAGCCTATCTTATGCAAAAAAACTGCTTTGTTGTTTTGAAATGAAAAGGTTTTTTTTTTACAAGGAATGGGTTTGCACTTTACCGTAATTCGCCTGATGGTAAGCAATCATTACGGTCTAGGATGGAACATGCTTTTGATATACAACTACAAAATCACCTATAGTCTATATTCGAGCTTTTTTCACAAGGAATAGGTTTGACACTTGACCATAATTAACATATTCTGTTAAGATATCTATAATTGGAGTTTATAATAATTTATCACTTTATTTCTTAGTTGAGTCTTTCCACTGATAATATACGTGGGATACTGCAAACTAAATGGTCAGCCTGCCTGAATTTAAGCATTGCTATAGCCTATTTAACACACTTACTTCAGAATTTTCTATATCATCATCATCCACAACCCTTGGAATCCCACTGCTGGGTATAGGCCTCCCTTTGTATGTGCCTCTACGTCGATCTTGTGCAGACCCCATCCAGGTCGATGTCGTCGACCCATCTCTTTGTTATTATTTCTGTATACGTAATTATAATACAATGTTATGCGTCAGTTATTAATTAACATTTAACCCTGCAGGTTAGTTCACAGAAGCGTAGAGTATTCGTAACAGGCCAATTTGGCAAATGTTTGTCTTGAGCATACACTTGAGGTTGCCCCACCTATTTACCTATACGTATCTATACCATATACATACGTCACAGAGGTTTGGCCCTTTGAGACCTGCTCAAATATTAAACAAGAGAGCAATTTACAGGACCTTGGTTTTAACTAGACGTAGGATAAGTGTTCTTTATTTTTCAAAAGAAAAGTATTTAAGTATTAAGCGTTTGCTTAGTGTAAGGCTAGATGACGCTGTGTGCAATATCCCGGAATATTGGTAATGGTTTAAATTAATTTTATTTTTATTTGATTACAAAAGATGATGTGGTTTGTTTACCAATAGCCTGAAAAGTAATAGCTTACGCCCGCGGCTTCCTTCGCATTATTTCAGAAAAGAGTAGCCTATGACACTCCTAACACCTCATACTACCTACATACTAAAAATTACGATGATACGATCCTTTCAGCCGTTTTTGCGTGATAAGCGTTTAAATAAGCAGATAAACTGAGACACAGATAAACAGACAAAAAATCTAGAAATTCTAGGAACATGTTCTTCTATCAATTCGAAGTATCTCCAGACATTTTTTTTAATCTTCAATGTCGACCCTCTTTAGCTTTATTATTTATAAATAGATACATTACAAGCAACATCATATTACAAGTCACTAATGATTTGGATGTACATAAATACACATTACATGTACCAGACTATAATTCTATTGTGTTTGATATCTAACATTATGTATCATTATTGTTCATGTTCTATTTGAATATGCAAATAATTAAAGAAAGAAATTTGGTATACTAGCGGTCGTTTTTGACTTTGCTTGTATACAAACCTATTTGGTATACGAACGGATAATTTTCATGAAAACAAATTTGGGTTATTGCTTGTTAGTAGTTCAAAATGAGTGAGTTATTTTTTATTCAAAAATATTTTGTTGATTTTGTTTCATAAATACTCCATTTAAAGAAAAAATATACTTAGTATTTATATATGTTTAGCAAAACACAATAATTTAATAAATTATAGATTCTGTAAAAGTGTTGTTTTATTAAAATGCACTACATACACAGTTCAAAAATGATAATTAAGATCACCTGTTGCATAAAGATCTTTTTTCTGCTATTTTGTAGTGTCGCGGCTCGATCGCAGCGACCAAATTCTTGGCAAAAATGCATAAGCATGGCTGTACATTTCCGTCCGCGTACCAGATTCTTTGGCCGTACTTTTTCCAAATTCAACATAACCTCACATTTATTTATATAGAATCAAATTCACTTTCCATCCAACTGCAATCAAGAAACGACAAAATTGTAACAAACTTCTATTCAATACAGAACAAATTGTGAATCTAACAAAAGTATATTATTTCAACAAATCCAGTAGCAGCAGGAACATCCTCATCACGTCTAATTGTAGGAATCCGATCAAAATTCTACATGTAGTATGTAGAAGTAGTGTTTTAAATTCTGCCTAAATCAATGTACCCACAAAAAACTTACTTTACAAACAGTCAGACATTCTATATGTAGATTTTAAATAGAAAACAAAGGCGTGGGTTTAAATCCAATAATGTTTTGTTCGTTTAATGTGCCCACTTAACGATCAATGGTTGGAAATCGATTGCAAATATGTACCTAGTAGAAAGTAGAATAAATACTTCGGTACTTAGATCGTGTTTTAATGGTGCCTCTTGCGATTTAGATGTTATTATAAAAGATCTGTGCAATTTAGGTATAATTTGTAACTCCACCAATTGGGTTCTCCGTCAGACTGATTACGTTTTTAACCGACTGGGGGAAAAGAAAGTGTAATGATTTTAGATCGACTTCTTTCGGCATCCTTGTTTGGATATATAGAAAATCATATTTAAACTTACCTCTTTCCTGTGCCTAAATAAAAAAAATTACATGAATTCATATTTTTTAAATTTTGAGACAATATACTGACTGGCCTGTTAGCTTAGTTGGTAGTGGCTCTGCCTTCTAATCTAGAGGTCGCGGGTTCGATTCCCGCATGACACAAGTATTTATGTACTTTAAAAAAATTATAATTACTTGTGTTGAGTCTGGTCGTTTGTATGTATAATAAGTATGTATTTACAAAAGAAAAGTATATAAGTACCTATATTATATCCGTTATCTAGTACCCACGACACAAGCGTTTGCTTAGTGTGGGGCTAGATGGCGCTGTGTGCAATGTCCCGGAATATTTATTATTATTATTATTATACAAATACATACCTAAGTAAATGTATTGTTTTAATAAAATATTTTTGAGATACATTTTCCTGTTAGATCGTTAAGATATTTGGACTTTGTAAAACCCACACTTATCTACAAAACAAATCCTGCAAAGCTTCTTTTCCTTCTCTTAAATGCCTACATAGATAAACTAGGTACAAAGACAAAGTGCAGTAATTTAATACCTAGTGTTACATTCATTCAGAATTTCATGAATGGGAAAGCACTAACCCCATTGAAAGATGATTAAATACTTTTATACAGAGTTACTATTCTTCTTGTTATCGAATGAGAAAACTGCCTTAAGGGTCTCTGACATGACCTTACTATTGGCGTTATATGACCAAAACAAGAATTTACAATTTGTGAGTAAGCGTATCATCAGGGAAATTGTGTACAAGAGCAAATTTTCGTTATTTAAAAAAACTCTCATACGAGTCACGGAAGCATCGAAATAGAATGCCTTCTGGATCACCCATCCAAGGACCAGATAGACAATTTTATAAAATTGGAAATCACACGTGATAACATTAACACGCTAAGATGCGGGTTCTTCTTGTTATTGATAAACGCACAGTCCACAAGTAAATAATAATATATTGTAAACTATTTTCACAACTGCTGGCCTTTTTCTGGCTCAACGTATCAGCATTGCCATCCAGCGTGGTAATGCGGCCAGTATGCTGGGCACGCTGCCCTCTAGCAGTGGGCTGGAGCACTTAGATTATCTTTAGGCTTTTCTAAAGATTTTCTAAGTGTTTTTGTAGCCCCTTTTTTGTAGTACTTAGAAGTAGTATGTTTAGTTTTTCTTCCCTTGCTTTAATATTTTATTATTGTATTTTTTTCACAACTCCGTAAATATATATTACATATGTATTAGCTATGAGTCTGTACGAACTATATGTTTTAAGACAATCATCAGAACACATATGTTACAACGTTTTGTTCGCATCAGATTGTTTCGAAGATAAATCAACACATCTATTTGTTTCTATGTCTAGTCATTGATAAAATGTCTATTAATATTTACCAGTGGAGCTCAAACTTTTTGCATATTTACCTGTTTTTTTATATTCTAAAGCATAACTTTGGCATATCAATATTAAAAATCATTTTTTTTTTATTACGGCTAGTAAAAATGTAATTGTTTTTAAATGCCCGTAATATTTACCTAGTTTGAATAAGTGTGGAAAGTTTAATGTTTTTTTTTTGTGAAAACTTTGATCTAAATCAGCGACCACTAAGTTTATCTAAGCCTACTCCTGCATGTGTCTTTAAGTATTATATCTTTTTTGTTGTAATCTAATATAATTTATTATTGAGTATTTCCGGGTACAAAACAAACATTGAGAATCTCCGTCCATTTCATTGATAAAATATCTATTACTCGATAGTCTATTGTGTTTAAAACAATATTGATTGCTTTCAATGAAATCACGTGTCAAGTATCTTGATATGTGATATTTGTCCGGCATTTTTTAACAACTGAATCAAGGGAAAATAGACTTTATTAGCTTACAATAATGTTCTAGTAAAATATACTAAAGTTTCATAGAATCAAATTTTAACTCAACTCTTTAAGCTATTGTAGTCCTTAAGACCTTTGAATAAGACACAAATTAAATGATTTTAATATATGTACTAGTAAAATATAGTAAGGATTTACTGAATACATTTTAAAGACAACTTCTATAAGCTATTGTAGTCCTTAACACATTAAAATAAGATACAAATTAAATAGTTTTTTACATATATATGATGGAGATGAACGAATGAAAGTGATGTGCGATAGAAGGATGATGTTTTTTTACAATCTTGATTGATCCATCTATAAACACTTACATGAATTGTTTAAGATAAATGGTGTGATAATGATATGAGGATGATCTCTGATTTTTACATCCTGTTTTAAAACTTTACCGGGTTACGAACTAAATGAAGTTTACTTTAAAGTAATAGAATCTTATCTTAAGTTTGTTTATATTTGTTACCTTTCAAGGGTGATGTGAAGATACAATACATGGTTTCTTTCTTTCTTCTTTTATTTTCAAGACATTTTGTGTCTTATTGTAGAATACCTTTGTCAAAATGAAAAAGAAATCAAGATCAGAATTAGTTACTTCTCTACTCCCTTTTAGAACTATAATTTATTGGTCTTCAAGGCAAAAGTTTAACGGTTTCTTTTAGGCAAGCGTGCTAGTTAGTAGGCTAGAAAACTGCTTAACATTAGGCATGTGGTGGTCAAAAGTTAATCATCTTTAAAAAAGTTCCAACTGGCAGCTACTAACCTACATATAAAATAGCCTTGCTCCAATATAAAAATATATGTACATAGCTGTAGGGTAACATGAAATAATGTTCTTTCGCTGAAAAATGTCACAAAATCGAAATAAATCACACTTCGAAACGGACACATTAATCCAGCATCGGCAAAATATACGCACGTATTTTTAGCTACGCGAATGAAAACACAAAAAAACAGAAATAAAATAATAGACACTTTCCTAAAAATAGTTTAGACTGTTAGACATAAATAAAAAGTAATAAAATAATATATGTACACATTAAAAATAGTTTACACTGTTAGTCGGTTAATTAATGATTTCATCTCTTGAGCCGATTTCCTCATGACTGAGGGTCGTGACTCCCCCGCAGAATTAATTTGTTAGGGGAGTTCTCTTGGACAGATACATCGTGGTGGGCGCTTTCACAGAAGACACATGTCCTTGGATATTGTGGTCCTCAAACATGTCGGTTTACTCACGATGTTTTCCTTCACCGCTAAGCGAGTGCAAACTTGAAAATACAAGTCATTGGTGTAGGGCCGGATTCGAACCAGGGTGCGTCTGGATGAAAAGCAGACACTGAAACCGCTAAGCCATACTCAATCACAAATGGTTTCGGGCCGGATTCGAACCAGGGTGCGTCTGGATGAAAAGCAGACACTGAAACCGCTAAGCCATACTCAATCACAAATGGTTTCATAACAATCATTGAAATTTTACAATTTTCATTTACTGTTTTTAAAAGCAACGTTTCCTGCTGTTGTTTTTGTGAGTGGCTTGGCGATCAAACATTGAGACATGATAAAGAAAAACAAACAGACAAACAAACCTATATACTATCACTAGTAGGTATACCTCTCTATCTCCTCGTTTAAGCTGTGACATGTTCCGCAGATCGCTCACGTTCTCGGGTTATGAATTTTAATTCGTCGCGTCGCATCACTGATGCTAACGTTGAATACGCTTGTGTTGGGCTGCGTTTGAAATCGGCTTGTATTCAACGTTTGAACTCGTAAAACATGAAATATTACTGTATTCAAGTTGATGCTCTTGGATTCGATATCTCTTGATATTTAAGATAAGATAATATCAAATGGTTGACATATTCATAATTAGATAAATTTATTGGTAATGTCAATTTACACGTCACATTGGTACATATTCATATGCAATCATTACATATTAACAAAGAACATAATAATTTGTGAAGAAAAATGACAATTAAATATAATATTTAGAAGTCAAAGTGTATGTAAATGTCAAAATTATTCCACAACTTATAATGAAGTAGGTGATTTTTTACTCATAATAGTTAAGCATCAAAGCGCTAGGTTGCCAAAAGCGACACTAGCTCAGGCGACGGTGTGGTCAAAGGCCACATGTCTGGACTGAAATTAGTAGTAGGTACTGTACAAATTATGAATTAACTTGTAAGTTTAATTAAGTTTTACTCAATTTATCCTGGACATTCAACCAATTTTTTTTTAACTAATAATTACAGCGCTTGGAGTAGGCCTTCACCCTCATTTGGGTGCCCAATAAAACATTAAATAATACGTAATTTAAAATTAAAATGTATTACTACCGTAAACTCCCCACAAAATGTTATTTAAGTTACTGGGAATAAATGGCTTTCTTTTTTTTTATATAAAAGTTACATAAATAGCTACATATGTAAATTGAAGATAGTGCGAAATATTGGATGGGTTTTTCCCGTTTTCCAAACGTAGCCCATGTCGTTACCTACGAGTGTATTGGCAACAGAATATCGATTGAGGTCAATAGAGATGTGAAAACATTATGCTGCTAGGGATGAAATTTGATTTTACTTTTTGTGAATTAAGTTATTTTGTAGGAAAGAAAACCAAAGGAACCAAATGAAGTTTTATAGGAGGAAGTTGTTTTGAGTAAGTTAAAGAGTGAGTAACCAATATTTTGTATCCTTGGTATATAGAATATACGATTCCATTTAATGGTAGTCTTATGGTTCTGTAGTTGCTAACTATGGCATGCAGTTTTGAAGTAATGGTACCTTATCACAAAGATTATGAGCATGGTATTCTATGGATATCACAATTAAATAAAAATATTTTGATTTGCGTGATCAATTTTGAATGTTGACGTTAAAAATTATTAAACTAAATGAAAAAAAAATATTTTCAATGTACCAAAGATAATATCATTGAAACTTGATTGAAACCTACTGTATTCCTATTGTTTTGTACTTATCTGTTACATAAATAATGCTCGAATGATTAATACTTCAATTTAATCGTATCGTCTGCTCTGCACATTTTTTAGTCTTAGGCTTATGCGGGAAAGTTTGGTTGGTTAGCTTATTTTTTTATTCTATTCGGGAAATATGAAATGTGATTTTTTTATGTTCTCTTGTTTCTAAATTAAGTTAGTATTACATGGAGTGCATACTTCTTGTTTTATATTTATTTATTTTTTGCTTTGTAACGTTTACAAAGCAACGGATCACAGTTATTTCTGGCTTAGTCATAGTATAATGTCACGAATGACCTAAATTTAATTATTCTCGTATAAAGACTCGACTCAAAAAAGCTACTTTTCTAGTCCTTTACCTCATTATTAATAGTAGCTTTGGGTCTTATTACAAAACCTGGTTCTACTATTAATTTTGAACCAGAACTTTGAAAATATGCAGTCCGTTCTTGTTGTTCAAAATTTGTTTTTCTTCTCAATTTGTCAAAATGTTACCAATGATAAATCAACGTTTTTTTTGACATTGATATTTTGATTGTTTGCATGTGATGTCTGAACAACAAGAACCGACTTTTATTGTTTAAGTCTTGGATTAATTTTTAAACCGCGTTTTGTTATAAGGCTGTGTATGTTCTATCCATGTGTAACGACACAACATAATCATAATCAAAATATTTATTTATTCATGAATAACTCAAAATATACGTAACTTTTTATGTAAGATTTATGTTCAATATACATTCAATCATGTACATTTAAATAATCAATTTAGATTATCGTGTCAGTTATAGTATACCTTTATAGTAAAGACACTTAGGTTTCCGAAGCTGTTAATAATGTTAACTGTTAATAACTGTTACAATGTTCATTTTCTCCTACTCTTTCGTCGATACGTGTCGTATTATCTGAAGACACTTAAATAAAACTACTCCATGCCACGTTGTTCCCTGTTACTCTGGATACAGCCAACGCCATAGCCTCCCAGTTCTTGGTAACCAAGGATCCAGTTAGCACACGTGTTCATTGCGATTCAGATCGCGTCAGTGATGCGCGGTGGTGCGAGTATTGTTTGGACAAGCCTGGCCGGTGGTTGACTTCATGGTTTACATTGACAATCGATTTGTGATGGATAGAACAAAGTCAACCTTATCAACTTAATTGGAAAGAAGTTAAGTAATTTCATTCAATGTATAACCACCGTACATATCCATATTTCACTTTGAATTTCACAGTCTGACGGCCTATCTTCCCACTTGACACTGGCAGAATTGCAAAGTCAAAACTTCGCAAAAGCCATAACACAAAAAAAGTAATTTCATTGTTAGAATGATTTAGTTTACTTTATTTTATATTTAAGTTACGTGTTGGTGGTAATAGGTGATCGAAAAATCTGTTGTATGTGACCAATAATTCAGGTAAAAAATAAATATTCCGGGACATTGCACTCAGCGCTATCTAGCCCCACACTAAGCAAACTAACAAACAAGATACTATTCGGATTAGTATTAAAAGCAAATTATGTTACTAATTAAGGTTTTCATTTTGTTTCAGGTAAGAAAATCCCCTCGATAACAACTGAAAATGAGTGGAGGAAGATATATTCATATATGAAGATGCAAACGGGCATCTGTATAAGGCAGCGGTGACAAAGAAACATGGAAATTAATATATAGGGTAAGATATATAAGGGATTGGACTGGTAAAACAAAACAATCGACTAAAAATCTTATACTAGTTTAGAAATAGACGATTTAAACAGATCATCTATCATGTATGTCTATTTTTACTAAACTACTCTACATAAAGACCTGTGTCTTTATGTAGAGTTCAGAGTTGAATTCATTGAAAAAAAAAGATAAAACAAAAGCAAGTCCAATCATCATCCGACGTCACAGCCTACCAGCGTTTTACCATCGTTTTACCACTAACCATAAAGTTAACCTGTGGTTTACTTTACCGTTTGCCCACCGTGTGGTAACCGTGACCGATTGAAAATACCCGTGGCTGAACTTTTACGGGTTAACCGTGGAACGTCAATTATATTGTTATTTAATAGGAATTGCCTCCACATATAATGTTTTAAGGAAGCATCTGGGCAAGAACAGCGCAAGACTGGGAGTATTGGCGTAAGAAGGAGGAGGCTTATACCCTGCAGTGGGTCCCATTAGGCTGATGATGATGATGATGATAATGTTTTCCCAATTGCTCTTAAGAGATAGAAAAATTAATATAGGAATAATCAGTCAATGCCATCAGTTGCATTTTTGCTGACTTTTGTTATATTAAAACACAATATAATGTATGATAAAGTTTATTCACTAATTTTACGAATAAGTTAGCGTGGATTAATTTTTAAAAAATCTTTACAATTTAGTTATAGTCAAATCATGTTTGTAAAATTTCAATGTTACTACACAAGATTTCTGTTATCTAATACATAGACAAATCTTATTAAAAAACTAATTTAACTGTTTCATCCAGAATTTTGAATCTATCTCGAATTCTCTTCTACTCTTTCCATAATTCAAAAGCATAAAAAGATCTTAAGAGTCAGAAAAGTCTAATGTTTCAACGAAACCGTTGTTATCTATGTAAATATGTACATTATGTATATATATATGTATGTATGTGTAATGTTCTATCAAAAATCAAATGCTTACGCCTGGCGTGTGTTCCTCCATACATTCCTTGAAAGATAAAGATCTTGATATCTTTTCTACAAAGCTTTTTACCATAGATTACTATTCATAAGATATCGCACGAGCAACGAGTCTACAAACTGCGAACAAAAAATACAAATGGTAATTTAGAAAAATAAAATCTATGCAATCCATATTAATAACTTCTATTTTACGAAGCCGGGATTTTATCACTTATAATAAATTTCCAACGAGTAATTTAATTTAATAGTTACAATAATTTATTCATTTGTTTAAGCTGACAATAAAATCATTTTTATTGATACGACTTTAAAAAAAATAAGGATATCCGTAAGAATTCTATCACCATGCTAGGTTATATATAGTCACTAAAACACGCTAACATATTATGAAAAGACATACAATATCAGAATCTCAATAGTTAAAAAAGCTCAAAAATATTTTTTATTACAGGTTTTGCGATATCTTAAAAACGAAAGAGTAATCTTTGCATTCCCACAAAATCTCTAATTAAGACAGAAGCCTCATAGTTAAGACATTAGATTGCTGATGAGCCCGAGGGTCATTGACCCTGCCATCGTCCCTAGATCACTTGATAACGTTAGAGATAACATTTTTGTAGTTCGTGGCTTATGTAGCTTGAGATAGTTACTGATTAGTTGGTTTATTTTAAGGCGTAATTGGTTGGATGGTGTGAAATATGCTGAGTTGGGAGTGTGTTGGGGCAAACTTATTTATTTATTTATTGTATGTGTTTGTGTATATTTGGAAAATCTGTCGAAATAAATGTATTTCTATTTCTAAATGTTGTTTATAAGGTTAGTAGTGGATGCCCGCGGTTCTGTTTTCATGGCTTTGGGATAAAAAGTATAAAGCATTGAACCAAAAGTCACGTTGATCATTTGTAACACAGATATTTTTGTTTTTACTATATTTTCAATAACCCTGTATAAGACCGTCAAAGCCTTATTTCCGGTAACTGACACCTGATTGATATCTACTAAGTCTACTAACAATACCTTATAGAACGTCTGTCTGTACATCTCATGTGTAATGTATTCTAAAATGTATAGGCAGTGCTTAAAAGGAGGTTTATAGTAAAATTGGTAGGCCTGTATTTAGTGAACTTTTTATATTGCTGTATTGTAAATTAAGTTTTGCTTAAATAGTATCAGATAATCGTGTAAGTATTACAGTAAAATGAAACATTAAAGTTTGTACAGCGAAGTTAAAATACCAGTAAACATTCAAGTAAAGATGTGTGTTTAAAATTAGTACGTACTACCTAAGTGTTATTGTTATTATATATGTACCACTAAGTCCATCATCATCATCTACAGCCTTCTCTAATGTGCTAGCTGCGTCGATCTTGTGCAGACCTCAACCATAAAGAACCCGCGACTCGTACAATGTCGTCGACCCATCTCGCTGCCGGACGACCCACTCCTCGTCTGCCTGTTCTTGGCCACCACTCAGTAACCGTTTTGCTCCATCTATTGTCGTTTCGTCTAGCCACATGTCCCGCCCAACTCCATTTAAGGTTCATTACTGACAATCCGACATCACGGACCTTGGTCCATTATAGCGGAAGTGTGTTGTTTTACGAAATGATAGGTCGAGATTTCTGCATACGAGTATGGTAGTAGAATGAGTTCCCGACATTCTTATATTCTACGCGGGTGAAACCGCAGGCAGCCACTTGTAATACACTAATGTAGAAAATTATATAGTTATATAAACATAGTACGGAAACCCAACTAATGGTTCACCTCATCTCACGGTCCCGTTCCGCGGCGGATCCGCTTTTCTTCAAAAACCGGGTAACTCTAAAACAAAGTAGAACTAGCTGTAGGATAAGCACTCGCTTTTACAACCATAAGATACGATAAAAAAAACGAGATGAACACAAAATGTAAAATAAAAATCACATCTTTGTATTAAGTCTACTAGATATTTAAAGTAACCTTTATTTATTTGACGCGACGCATGACCAAAATGCTGGGCTGTTCTGGCTCAACGTATTAGCATTGCCATCCAGCGTGGTAATGCGGCCAGTATGCTGGGCACGCTGCCCTCTGGTAGTGGGCTGGAGCACTTAGATTATCTTTAGGCTTTTCTAAAGATTTTCTAAGTGCCCCTTTTTGTAGTAGTTAGAAGTAGTATGTTTAGTTTTTCTTCCCTTGTTTTTATATTTTATTATTGTAAATAAAGTTGAAAACCTTTATTTATAAATAAAATAAAGGAAAAAAACTCTTCCCGCTCATAATTTTCCCATGCTCGCAAAAGATTAAATTCTTTACAAGTAGATATTTCTAAGTCATATAAAATCCATCTTATTATAGTATATTTCAACTTAAGTTACCATATCAAATTATTTAGGAAGTATCTTTTAGTTCTAAAAATCGTATCGTAAAATTTAATATGAAAGCTTTTCATGAATTACCTATATTTTCGTTCTAAAAATCGTATAGTAAAATATGGAAGCTATCCATGAAGTATACCTACATTTGTTTTGAAAATTTTATAGTAAAATATGAAAGCTTTCCATGGCTAGATGGCGCTGTGTGATATGTCCTGAAATATTTATTTATTTATTTATGAATTATTTTTTCGTTTTAAAAATCGTATCGCTGTTAGCAAAGGCTCTCCTCTACGGGTACCTATAAAATGGCTGCAGTAGGTAATGCATCGCGCCATGCATTACCCATGAGTTAGGAAACGGATGGCCACATCATGCAGTTTAGATGCTATCTGTCAGGTATCAATCAATAGGTACATTGAAGAACGTTTATGAAATGAATATGAGAAAATTATGATTTTATGTACCTATACCTACCTATGTTCGATTTTTTACTACCAACCGAGGTTTGAATTTTCATTTTACTAAAACTCACAATCACAGCCAAAACACCTGTCATCATATACCATCAAAAAACCCATACCGGCTTCATCTTCTATTCCACTGTATATGATTGTGTAGTGTATAGTCATATAGACAGATAGTTTTTTTATTACCTTACAACACAAATCAAGAAAACCACGAAATAGAGAAAACAATGGACGTGCCCTTATAACTACTTACAAAATATACATCTTCATTTGATAAATTAATCTTATTAAATAGATAATATAATCCTTATTTCATTTTATCACGTAATAATAGCACAACAAGGCATGAATTATATTTAAGCATTTTTTGTGCGAGTGCGGAACGTCTTTCTAGCTCACGTAGCTAAGCACGACTAATCATGGCCGCCGCGAATGTTACTATATTCTGCTTAATTGTGGCACAGGCAGGAGATACGAGCACCACTTCCATTGTTTTCTCTGTTCTGTTTTTTTTTTGAAAGGACTATGCAGCTGGTTGCTAGGAGCTACCTTTGCTGCGTCACCGGACGATTCTCTGTTCTGTGAAGGAAACCATGTTATTGTAGCTACAAATGACAACGTATTGCTTAGAGCGACCTCTTCCAGTCAACCATTGGGTTTACCTTATTGTATCAATATCCTATTTTATAAACATTTATATAATTTCGTCTGTAAAATAATAATTATGTTAAGTACATTCCAAAAAATATAATAAAAGCATGTCATCTTCAATACAAAGTAAAATAACAACAAAAAAGTGCTTAGAAATTAACCAACCCGAGCAAAAATACGTAAAAAAAAAACAAAAGTATCCATTACCGAATTAGAGAAAAAGCCTCTGAAACATTTCGCCAACGACTTGCAAATTGGTTTGGCTTGTTTACTCTTTGCTCGAGAGTTTTTAGGGATCTTTGTTAAGACGGGGTGCTATGTGAAATCGACATTTCATAAAAATCAAATAAAATAGAAGTATATAAGATAGAGCTACATTTTTTCAGTTTATATAATTTAGATTCAGTGTTAAGACAATAAAAAACGCCAAAACACGATTACGTATACTTCGCTCGATAGCTTTATTTTTTGAAAAATAGTTGTTTTGAAATATTTTTCACCTTTTTTTTTTCAAAAGTAGTACAGTAATTTAAACCAATTTAATTATATCTAAAAGGTAACGTTATTATTTACAGGAGAAGAAAACCATAAATATAATATTCTGAATTGCTGATTTTATATGAATTTATTTCGTCAAAAACGTCTGCAAAACTGTTAAAATTGTGCAAAATTGTTTGCGTGTGGACAGGATTCGTAGGCCGGAGCTATGCGCGCGATGCTCGCCCTTGCTTTCATGTTAATACGGCGTGGAATTGCATGCGAAAAAGCAACTGTAGACATTTTTCTAAGCGCCAAGCGTTTTCGGATGAAATATCGTGGCCTTAAGACAGTAGGTTAAAAAAATATAACCTTTACTTGCTGTGTGAAAAAACGTGGCTGGTGTTGCATATTAGTTTCTAAACGTCTTGAATTATTAAACAAACTATTTTTTAAAACTATTTCGGTTGCTTCTTTGGAATTAGTTTTGATAAGTTGAATAGGTACATAGCATACATATTTTTCAGTTAACAATGGTCTGTAACATCAGCCGGGCCGTAAAGACAAAACTTTTATGTCGCATTACATAAGATATTTTTTTTTATGTACGATACCCTAATGAAAGTTTTCTTGCTTATCTTGGCCTAAAGCAAAGCTTGTTGACAAATTCGGCAAGCTTTTTCTGAATATACCCTTTTTACTTGGCTAAATTAAAATGGCATACTTAATTTAACCACCATCGTATGCTTCAGTATTTATTTTCGTAGGAATAGATTTATTGTAGAATTGTTGAGAAAATTAAGCAGTGGAAGTGCAAAATCAGCATGCAACTTCCCATTTCTAAATGGGTACCTAAATTATTTGAATTCAAATTGAGTAGGAAGTTTTCAATTCGTGTGAATGTTTTTTTTTTGCCTATTGGTAAACGATTGATTATATTCTACGATAAAACGTTACTATTTATTACCTCTGAACCTTAAACCAATATACTCTTTGTTTAAAGCTAATTGTATTACAAATTTGCATTTCGTATGATGGTTTTCAAACCCTTGGATCATACCATACTAAAAAAATCTTATAAAGAAGTAATAGCGAATAGAATATGTGTGTATTTTATTAACCGACTTCCATAAGAAGAAGGTTATCAAGTCTTCTGAAAGTTTTTTTTTGCGGGAATGTTACGCAATTACTCCGTTGTTTATCAACCTATTTCAAAAAATCTTTTTTAATTCGATGAGGATAGATTCCGAGGTGGTCCCAAAAAAATGTTTTCCATTCAGTTCAGTACTTTTTGAGAAAAAACCAATAAAACAACAAATTCATAAAGTTTATGCAAACCAATTTTACCCATATTTCCAAAACTACTAGTCGGATTTTGATACAGTTTTCTGTAATGTGTTGAGGTTTAATGAGTGCATCTTTTTAGCTTTGTATTACGATGACAACTCACCAGGGGGCGCGGCTGTATACACTATATCTTCTGAATTATCAGCCCGATTTCGATGCGGTTTTCTCTGATAGGCTTAGATTTGTTTAGCAAATGAATTTATGTTGTAATTTTTTTTTTGATAGGCTTAGATTTGTTCAGTAACGTGACAGTAGAGTTGAAGTCGGTTTTTGCCTTTGTTTAAAATAATTATAGAAAATGGAACCCTCTAATGTTGTACACGTACAAAATAACAAATAGGTTTTCGCTCCATGAAACAACTCCATTTCAACACCAAATTGCATCGGTGGAAATCGCAACCATGAATTAAATTGTTACAAAACACCTTCATAAGTGTAATGCAATGCTTTGTAGTCTAGGAGTACATGGGGAAAATTTTACAGTAATGTGGTAAAAGTGAGATATTTTTCTCTCTCACAAGAAATAAAACCTAAACCTAAACCCTAAACCTACCTAAAGTAATGCCATGGACCACTAGCAATAACCCGACTTACGGCTACGTTAGAAAAAAATAGCACATGTTTATTTCACCATTAGTTAGTACTTAATTTAAATTAGTTTTAGGTTTATTCTTACCTTATTTCGCTTCAATATTATGTATTTCTGCTTTCTTTTGTTTTTTTTCTGTAATGCGATCAACTAAGTTAAACTGTATGTTTGTTAACTGCTGTTCAACTCGAAATTTCCCCACATTTCTCTAGTAACAGTATCACCCCCTATCTCCCTGCCTATAGATCGTGACCCCTGAATGCGACGCCCACGGCGTATTGTCTAGAAACTAATGCTCTCGTTGCTAAACAAGGCAACACTGGCTCCATTCATAAATTATGGCAGATAGCTCAGTATACTCTGAACTCTATTAGTTTGGTTCGAGTGGGGAGTGGTAGCACTGATGCTCTGTATTTAACGTCAAATAAAAGAAAATGGTGACTTGATAAACTCTCGACACCAGAGTCGGCCACTCTCATTCGATAAGAAGATGAATGCCAAAAGCTTACGTTTATAAGGTTTTTGGATGAACTGGTGAGCTTTCCAATAAAACAGTGGTATAAAACTATGTCTTAGTGTCTAAGTATCGTCCTTAAAACAGCAAAAGTTTAAACTACATATGTTAGAAACCTTTGTTCAAAGCCTTCTCGTAATAAAATAGCTTAAGTTCTGTAATTTTACCTACATGTTCAAGTTAATATATTCAGAACTTTTTAGTTCCAAGTTTATTCGCTACAATAGTTATAGAGCGCTGAGTCTAGCGATTTATTGTTCATAGTTTACTTTATTACAGTAGCTGGGTGAATTGATTTTTGATCGAGCGAAGCGAATGCCTGATACTTGAGTAGGAGTTAGAAGCGTATTGTAGATAATGCGATTTATTCGTATTTTTATGTCTGTTTTCAACAGATTTTGTAAAAAATTGTATTAATTTGACATGTGGTATGTTTGAGGACCACGATAGAGAGGGAAGAACCGGGGCTTCCATCACGACATATCTGCCCAAGAGTATTCCCTTGTAGAAACACAGACCATCACCAGCCCCAACGAAAGACCAGGGCTGGTTGCCATACAGCCAGCATTATGCTGAGTTGGGGTTGTATTGTGGCAAATATGTATTTTCTTTGTATTTTTTTGTTTATATTTATTTGCTTCAATAATAAAATATTTTCTTTCTTTCTAAATTATTTCTGCAGGAGAAATACAATCCTCAGTATTAAGAATACGCTTCAATGAAAAGAGTATAAGTAACGTGAATAATACTTAAACATGTGGCTCTTCTTTTAAGTAAGGTAAGTATTCATATAAATATTAAACGACAGCGCCTACGAGAATTTCATTACATTAGTTAGTGAGACCGTTTAAATTTCAAACAATTTAACCAATTATAAAATTGTATCCAAACTAAGAATCATCATAGCTTTAAAAATAAAAAATGAAATTGGGTAAAAAATTTGTTGCCTGTAAAGTCGGTATACGGGCGAAAGTTTTACGTGACAACGACTTTGAGTGGTAAAATAATTTTAATGTGAATATTCATTCGTTTAGTAGGAAGAAGGATGAAATAATAGTAAGAATTTAAAACATTTATTTATACAAAGAATTATATTTAAAACATTAATTTATACAAAGAATCTCGCACTGAATTTCATATTATATTTATTATTCTGTCTCTCTCGCTCTTAGGCGGGCTAGCTGTGCTCGAGTGGAAGGGACGCGTGCCTTTCACTTTTTATGTCTGTCTCTCTCGCTCTTAGGCGGGCTAACCATGCCCGAGTGGAAGGGACGCGTGCCTCTCACTCGCTCTCATTGTGAGCGCATAACGTGAGCGGAGCGTAACGCAGTTTCTTGAAGTGTCACCCGGCAAACCAATTTATAAGACGTTGTCACGTCAATAAAAAAAAAACGTTTTAATAAATTTATTAAATTAATTATTAGGTATGTACATGTAAGAAACCTAAAAAAGGTCCCCTACAACGTAGGGGGATTAATAAATGTGGAGGAGGAAGATAAAAAAAAAAAACAATTTAACCTCTGACCTCTTTAATTCAAAATTTAGTAACTCGGCACCGACTGACCGTTTCTTGGAAATTATTCCGTCAACTTCGTGGAAATTAAGTTAAATAACTTATTTTGAATTACATTGGCTAAATATTAAACAATGTTACTTGATATTGAAAGGAAAATGCAAATTGAGACAGACTGTGTTTATGAGAAAGGAAATGTAATTTGAAGACGTCAAATTTCATTAAATTACTAGAAGATGTTCGTGCCTTTGCTCGCGGTTTTTCGGGATAAATTATCCTTTTGTCTCACTCTCAGGACTGCATTTAGCCTCCATAACAAAACTCATTTTAATCCAAGACGAGGCTTTTCTAATCACCTTTGGGGCACCGAACATATGATAACTAACAAGTCAATAAAAAAAAATTACTTTCATTATAAATATTATATATATAACCTATTCATTTAAAAACCTACATGTCTTTGAGTAGTTTTTCCTCATGACTGAGGGTAACGTGACTCCCACGCAGAATTAATTCGTTATGGGAGTTCTCTTGGGCAGAAACATCGTGGTGGGCCCCCAGGTCCTACCACGGAAGACACATGTCCTCGGATATTGTGGTAATCAATCATGTCGGTTTCCTCGCGATGTTTTCCTTCACCGCCAAGCAAGTGCAAATCCACACATAACTTGAAAATACAAGTCATTGGTGTAGGGCCGGATTCGAACCAGGGTGCGTCTGGATAAAATGCAGACACTGGAACCGCTGAGCCACACTCGCTTAGACTAAAAAACATACATAAACAAATACAAAGTATTTTTCCATGAGATCGTAGGGAGGTCATCCCTAAGTCATGACTCAACACAATCCATTCAATGCAAATCCATGATGGATGGATCTCTGAATGCTTATATCCGTTAAAGGTAATTACTCACGGAATAAGCTTCCTGTTGACAAGATTAGACAGGTGAAGATATTATATTAAACTAGTGGGTACTCGCGGCTTCGCTCGCATTAAGAAGTTAAACTTGCATCTCCTATTTCACCCCTTTTAATGTGGCATTTCCAAAAATCCTTTCTTAGCGGATGCCTACTTTATAACATCTACCTTCATTCAAAATTTCAGCCTAATCCGTCCAGTGGTTTGGGCTGTGCGTTGATAGATCACTATATCAGTCAGTCAGTCATCTTTGAGTTTTATATATTTAGATAAATTTTTTTTCGCCCTCCACTCTCATTCGATAAGAAGAAGATAGTAGAGAACCTGTTCCTATTTTAGAATATTATAAAGGCAAAATATTTGTGCCTGTCTGTGTGTGCGTTTGTTACTTGTTCACGCTAAAACAGTTGATCCGATTTGGATAAAATTTGGTATGGAGATAGATAGATTAGACAGACAGCTAGATAGATAAACTCTTTATTGTTCACACATATTAAAAACGAACAGTACATAAAACAAATCATTATCTTAACTAGTGCCACAAGCGGCGGCCTTATCGCTGAAAGCGATCTCTTCCAGGCAATCTTTGGCTGGAGAGAAATAAGCATACAGGAAAAAAAAGAATGTGGTGTACAACAAAAAGGAAATGAGAATCATTTTTGATAAGACCTGAGATAAACACTTTACGTCTGTACAACATCTCAATCAAAGTACGAAGGTCTTTGTAATCATATTTTACTCTTGTTTTTCCTTTAATCATCCTCAGATTGAAGGCTTAAAACAGAAGCTGATGTAATAAAGCTACTGTATGCACTAACCTTAACATCAAAGGCTTTCGAGCTGACCTTACTAGAATTAGGCACTAAACAAACTTATCAATATCACTACACAACTTTATCAAACTTCTATGACCTTTATTTACTTTCCAATAAGGTTTAAAATAGAGCATCAAAAGTTCCAAATCCGTTAACGAACTTCAAGCCATGTTTGTAATTTCTAGACCGAAACCAACGTAACAAAACAGTTGGTAAACTTTAGCCTACTAAACTAGTTCCTATTACAATGGGATAAAGTTTAAATTGGCACAGTTTTCAATTGCTCTCATATATGTATTGAATAGTTAGTTTGGTAACAGAGTTTGGTTTGTAAACCCTTTTGTAATGTAGACAATGGGAAGCGATGCAATTTGGAAAATGAATCAGCCAGAGTTAAAACGTTGGCTCATTTGGATTGTGTCACTTTGAGATCCAAAACCGATGGGAAAGTTGGAGAAAGTTCTTAGGAAATGTATTCTACGTCAGTAGTTTGTTTAGAAAGGTTTTTTAACCATCAAATCAAAACCACCCAAAAATTAAGAGTAAGTAAGTAGTATTAATTAAGGTTTGTGTAGTTTCTATATAGAGAGAGAATAAAGATTATAACAACGAACAGGCGAATCACAGTCAAGTGCAATAATTAAAACAGATTAATCAAGAATTCTTAATTAAATACAGATATTGAACTAGTTACCATTTCATAGGAGATTCTGAAAATTCTTTAAATTATATCACAGCAACGCAACATATGATATCATTAATGCTTTAACAACTATGTAAATATATTATAATATCTACTGTTAGGTGTATGGGTCGTTCTTCTTTTTAACCTACAAAATGGTGTCTCCAGCAGTGAGTGATAAAAAGTAGAACGAAATTACCATAATTTTTTCCTTATTTGCGATACAACGTGCACTGAAGTATACAATAATGGCTGTGCACGATTAAATTACAAATTTATTTAATAATTTTAATCTAAAAAGTTCGCTACCGAGTAGTTATTCTTCCGTGACCGAGGCGTATTTCATACAAATGACGGTTGTCTCCCGCTACCTCGGCTTGCGTGCAATTCATAATAAAACGAAAAAATCCGATGATCGTATAAAATATAAAGATATCGTATAATTCCTAAATATATTATCCGTCATATAAAACCAATAATAATTTTTTGCCACTTTTAATAAAATTATTAAAAAATTTCAAGTTCTTGTCTCCCACCATCTAATGTTTTATTTCGTAAATTCTGTCACGCGAGTTGACCTACGAAATACGCGTACGAGTTACTCGTCTTTGGCGCACGCGATTGGAGGTTAAGACCCCCTTCACCCCTTGGAACGATATCCCCTCTGCGATCCAGAGACCGCGCGTCAGTCGCCCGAAAGCTGTGGTAGGAGGCGCGTGTGTTTATTCGGCTACTACTTTGTCACGTAAGTAATTCATTCAAAATATAATTATAATTGTTACTTTATGTTGTTTATTCATACGTAATAAGAAATATTTTATATTAAACGTGTTAAAAATTATATTCTTTGTAATTTGTAAGTGTTATAGACTTTGCAACAAAGTTTTACCACTCCGTCACATGACTACCCCGTCACATACTTTTTGTGACAGAGTGGTAATTTACGTGACGGAGGGGTAAAATAAACAATTTACGTTGTGATTATGCTGAAATCGTGACATACTGTGGTAGTTATTTCTGCAGAAAGTGTTACGTATATATTTTTTCTATCTTTTTGTGTGTTTAGGTACTTATTTCCTTTTTCCAGATATCATCATGGCAAAAAAGAAGGCATTAACGCCAGCAGAAAGACAGCGGCGTTGTCGGGAGAAACGAAAAAATAACCCCGAAAAGGTTGCTGAAGTCAAGCGCAAAGATTTAGAACTTTACCTAATGGCAAACAGGTTTTTCGAGGAATACGGGTTCCGCAAAATATTCTGGAATTTCTTTGAATCAGGGCACGGAAAAAGAGCGGCTGATGGTATTGGCGGTACAATGAAACGCCAAGCTGATGCGATAGTAGCTAGAGGAAATGACATTGCAGATGTGTTCCAATTCTTTTCAGCGCTTCAACATGCTAACAAAATTAAACTGTTCATGGTGACAGATGAAGACGTAGAAAATGTAGCAGCTAAGATCCCAAGTAACATTGTACCTTCGAAAGGAACAATGCAAGTTCACCAGATGTTCACAGAAACTCGTGGAATCTTAAACCACAGAGTATTAAGTTGTTTTTGTGCAAAGTTCTGTTCTTGTCACGTTCCTAAAACTTATCGGCCTCTGCCTGAAATCCAACAACAAAATACTGCTGACGAGTTCTCATCTAACGACAATATAAGTAATGATGTGGAGCATTTCTGTTTTGCTGATATTACTAACACAATTGGGATGCACCGAAAAAGATTTTACGATACCGTGTATGGCCCAGATGAATCTCCGATGAAGATGTGCCCTTGGCCATGCTGAAAATGAATGATCAAACTGCCGTCCCTGGTACTTCTTTTCATACCCTCCAGTCTGAAGACATGCATCCAATGAAAATAAAAGGCGGAGTTCACGTATTGGCCAAAGTACGAAGCGAGAGGAACACCCAATATACTTACGCTGGAGTGGCAAAAAGTAACGTCGATGAAGAAGGCGATGTCTTGGTTATGTTTTTAAAGACTGTCGATGATAGTGGAAGACTGTTTAAGTTGGTACAGAATGACATATCGGATATCCCTTTTGACGATTCGATTAAAGTCTTAACGGCTCCGAATGTTATTAGAAAGGGCAAGAGACAATATTACCAGTTCGAAGAGCCACTACCAGTATTCGAAAAATGAGTCTTTCTAACAATGGCTCTGAATTTTAATATTGTCCTCCTAGATTCTGCTATTGTTAATTTTGATTATTTTATTATATGTTTTAGAGAACTTTAATTTGTTGTCACGTTAGACTTGTTTTTTTTTATTTACTTTAGACCAGTGAGTAGTCATTTAGTTTACTAAAATAAGGATCTCTTGTTCCAAAGGTTCTCAATTGTGATTACTTACATTAATATCTAAGTTGGATCTCATGTAATTTTTATAAGACAATAGCAATGACTGATAAAGATTTATAAGAATATAAGTAATTCTAGATAAATAAAGCAGTTTTATTCCAATACGCAGCCCGGTATCCCCTAGAATAACAACTCTGTCACATAATATACTACTCTGTCACGATGTTGTCTCCCACTAGAGAAATTCTTTTGGTCTTTTAATATTCTTTAAGACAAGCGCAAATTAAGATTTTTTGTTTTGTTTCTATTACTTGATGATATTGCCGTCTCTGATATTCGTATTTATACGTAAATGATAGCGTAAAATTATTTACAGCAAAAACATACTTTAATTTAGCAGAAAATGTGACGGAGTGGTATACAATCATGAATAAAATATATTTCTTAAACACTAATATATTACTTTAATACGTTTTCCAAAACTTCATTTAGTTAATTAATGTATGACAAAACAACAAGTTAATTGACGCAGACAATTCGAGAGAATAAAATAAAAGATTTCGTGACGAAGGAGTATTTTTTTTTATCGAATCTATATTTAAAGTCCTGAAAATCATTCAAAAATCGGTTAACTTCGTGGCCAACTACTTTTTTTGGTATAATAGGAACTCTGCTATCAGAATATATATATATATATTGACCAGGAATCTGAATTTTCTTTTTCAATATTAAGTTCATTTTGGATCAAATTGTAGGTTAAAAAGAAGAACGACCCGTATATCTTATTAAGATGTGCGACTTAAGAAACAATTTATCTACTTGCTTACATTCTCTCTTTGAGTCGTATTTCCTCATGACTGAGGGTCGTGACTCCCCGGCAGAATTAATTCGTTAGGGAAGTTTTCTTGGGCAGATACATCGTGGTGGGCGCCCAGGTCCTTCCACGGAAGACACATGTCCTCGGATTAACTTGCTTACATTATCCTTAGTTAAATTCTCATAAACATAAATTATTTATAATAGATATCATCAAATGTCCGCCATGTTCTGTCACTAATTCCGGACCTACCTTCATTAGACCCTCGTCCCTCAGTTAAATAGAATTAAACTTTATTTCAATCATATCGGTCCCTTTCTGAACCGTAATGACGTAACTCTTACAATAATTTGGGAGACGAGGGAAAACATTATATTTGATGGCCTGAAAGGAAAGAGTTTGTTGGTAAAAATTGTATGTAGGTAGGTATATATAAAAAATATTTTCGTAAGTCGTATATTAAACGCTTTACTAACAGAAAACGTTCAATAAAAGTTTTGTCTCGTTTGCTCCTTGTGAAAAGTACTAAACAGGAAAAATAAATCATTTAGTGAGACTTGAATAATATATACTTACATACAAATTTAAGATTTATGTTATTTTTATGTTTAGTTTTATAAACTAAGAATTAGCTGGGGGCTCCGGACAACCAACGACATATGTATGTTTTCTGATTTTAGATCTAACCAAACACATTTTCATGACAAAAATTTCATGTGTTGGTAGAAATACGCTTCCTATCTGAATAAAGCTAGTTTTACATATTTCATAAAATCTCCTAACAAAATTAAGCGCTCAAAAGCTTTCGCCGCTTACAGAGAACGCATTTGGCGCGAAAACAATTAGCATAGTAAATGAAAATTATTTGGAGACGCGAACAATCCGGTTAAAATTTAATACCACAAAACCTGGCGCGAATTTTATTTACTGTGCGGTTTGAAATTCAAGTCTTATTTTCTAAAGATATTATTAGGGCAAGAAGTAACAATATAATATAAACAATAGAATATAACCTTGCGATCTTCAAAGCGAGAGTGAATCGGGTCTTACTGGGTAAGCACGTTCCATCCTAGACCGTAATGATTGCTTACCATCAGGCGAATTACGGTCAAGTGCAAACCAATTTCTTGTAAAAAAAAAAAAGTGAAACAGATTCAAATAATGTACTTACTTACATAGAAAGTTGATTATAAAAAATAAAATAAAAAAATAAAAATTAATAAATGTTTTCTTTCTTTCATTATAAACATAAACTAACTTCAAAAACTTACTGTTTAAGGCAATTTTTGCCTTTCATGTTTTCAGACCAGAAAACATAAATTAGTAAATTATCTTATTAGTATTCTTTTTATTTCGGATTAATGTTATAACAGTACTATTTTGTGTAAAAATCCCTAAATCTACGATTTGTATTTCACATACAAAAAAACCTTTAGCAAAGTTAAACCAATGCTTGTAAATTTTAAATTAAATATTTAGTCAAACCCATTCAAACAAACTTGATATTTGAATAAAACAATCACCATACCACGTCATGAATAAATTAATAACATATTCATTTACATTACTTCATACGTTTATTGACCTATAATTAAAAAGATTACAAGTAAAACAACAAGTGTGGGAAAGCCCTGTAGCAATAACTTGAACCATGGAACTTAAACTTAAGTAAGCTCTTCTTGAAAACTCAGACGCCATATATGCTCAGTTTTCATACATATAAATTATTGCAAACAGAATTTAACTAACTACCACAGTTAATAAATATCTTTTACTTAATCTCTTTTATTTAACAATATGAAATACTCAGAAAATCTCAGATGTGTATTTAAGTACATATAATTATTATACGAGTATTTTCCGTGCTTACGGGTTTGCCATTTTTTTTTTCAATAATTTCATAATTAATTCGCATCCTGTTAAATAATAATAATAATAATCATTTATTTACACTTAAATAACTAGTTACAGATCTTAATGCTATGTACTTGTAAATGTAGGTACCTGCTTAAAGTAGAATAAATGAACTTAATATAAGGTCTATATGCCCTTAGAACGTTCTTAAATTCAAATTTATCATACAAACAGTTTTTTGTTATAATATCTTTCAGTATTTGTAAATAGCTTTTCACGAGTATAAGTTTCCTACATATCTGGTACATTTTTATTTTTATAAATAAATAAATGTCATTTATTTCAGACCTTTAGTCCATACCCATTTCAAAATATCATATCAGAACAAAATTAAACTTGAAGAACAACACATAAAACCAAAATATAATTGCATTCAGTGAAATTATATCATTTTCTAATCATTTTATAAGTCTTTGGACAGCGAAATGTGATAGTTTGTTGTAAGACCGGTGCTATAATTATAGGTATACACGTGTTGTATGGTTAGAATTATAGTGATATTGACACCTTGAGTGATCTTTGATTCAGATATTTGTAGAGATAGTAACTCTCAAATAGTAGATACAATTTATTCTATACTAGCTGTGCCAGCGACTTCGTCCGCATAGAATAGTTATTACCATAAAAACGGTTCTAGTGAGTTAATCTTAAAAAATATACATACACTGTTGCAGACATTTTGTTGGATCATTTCAAGAGGAATAATTCTTTCATACATATTTTTATGATATCTTGAACCGTTTTCGCAGCACGCCCTCAAAGATGAATAATTTTCCCCGTTTTTTTCACATTTTCCATTGTTTCTTCGCTCATATTAGTTGCAGCGTAATGTTATATAGCCTAAAGCCTTCCGATAAATGGCCTATCCAACACAAAAAAAATGTTTCAATTCGCATCAGTTGTTCCTGAGATTAGCGCGTTCAAACAAACAAACAAACTCTTCAGCTTTATAATATTATAGTATAGATTAACTGTCTTTGTAGTTTTTTATGTTCGTTTCTGTAATATATTTGACGGATTGTATCATTCTTATTTAGTTAGTATAATAAGGGTAGTAAATAAATGTCAGTCCGCAAAAATAAATGGTGTACAATCGACGTCGTCTTGTTATTTATAATGAAATCCTGCCATATACATATTAGGTCCTTACATATGAAATTGGCGTTTTTCGTACTGGCCACGTTAATCGCGAATTTCTCCTCTTTGGTAAGGAATTCCAAATTCAAATTTGTACAGCTATTTACTCATGTATTTGTGCTTCGATGAACGTCATTCATTTGTTTTTTTTTCTTCTGTTTTTTCTGTTTGCGTCACTCTTTTTACAAAATGGAAAACTTAAAATATCGTATTATTTACGAGTACGAGTTCCGCCGTGGCACTGCTGCATTACATTACTGAACCGGCACAATAATGAAGGTATTTTAAACCGAATCATTACCTGTGATGAAAAATGGATTCTTGATGATAATCGGAAGCGCTCAGCGCAATGGTTGTATCCTGACAGCCAGCCAAATCCTGCCTCAAGCGAAAATAACCCCAAAAAAGTTACTTGTAAGCGTTTGGTGGACTAGTGCCGATATTGTTCATTACAGTTTTCTCAAATCTGGCCAGACTATTACGGCTGATGTCTATTGTCAGCAATTGCAAACCATGATGGAAAAGCTAGCGGCTAAACAACCTAGGCTGGCCAATCGCTCCACGCCACTGCTGCTTTACGACAACGCTAGACTACACACTGCACAACAGACGGCTACCAAATTAGAAGAGCTTCAATTGGAATGTCTAAGACATCCTCCGTACTCCCCGGACTTTGCTCTAATAGATTACCATTTTTTTTAAAATTTGGATAACTTCTTGCAAGGGAAAAAATTCAACTCCGATGGGGCAGTCCAAATCGCCTTCAAAGATTTTATTGATTCCCGTCCGACTGTTTTTTTTTTGTAAAGGGATCAATGAACTACCTATGAGATGGCAAAAGTGCATAAAAAACAATGGTTCATACTTTGATTAATTAAATATATTATATTAAAAAATATTCGACTTTTTGTTCCTCCCATACAAACGCCAATTTCATATGTAAGGACCTAATATTATCATTTGGCGACGAGGATGGGATTATGTTGTGTATCTATATACTTAACAACGTTGCTTAACATCAATCTAGTTGTAATCATGTGTGAGCCAAAAAAGTGTTAAAGAAAAATAATGTAGACTTAGTACCTACACACCAAAAACGAAAAAAACAGTTCAAAAGTTCCGTGCAAAAGAGAACAATCATAATAATTACAGAGAAGCAAACGAAAGGCGTAAGTAAGTAACATCCACCCAAATAAAGAAAAGAATAAACCATTGATTAATCTTAAACGAAAGTGCCTTACTCCAAGATAAAGTTATATATGCATTTGAGAATCTTCATCCAGCCTGAAAGCCTATACAATCAAATTTAGCCCCTATCATCTTGGTAATAAAGTTAAAACTCGATTATTTTGTCATGATATCACTTGTTAATTTGTCGGTGCACTTCTTAAAACCGTATTTATCTCGATTGCCCTAAATAACGCGGTCTTAAACGGTCAAGTATACAGTTTTCTTGGGACACACGGATAGGATAAATGGATCACAATATGTGAAAAGGTAGTAATGTACTTTTCCAATAATATTTTTATTCCACATTTAAATTTTTTTCCAGTTTACTAAAGAAAAAAAGTGGTCGATATAGTACCTATAGGCAATCAAGGTTAAGGTATATAAAATGCATCAAACAGTTGTTTTTCGTCAGATCAAATAAACAGTTTTTTGGAAGGAAAAAAATTGCATTAACATGTGATCAAACATCTAAACAAACCTAACCCTCTTGTTAAAAAAGTACATAGTATTTTAGTCGAATCGCTGGTCAAAGTCGAAAACTTAAATCTAGAGTTTCAATAGCTCAAAGAAAAAAAAATTAAGAATAAGTAAGTATATATTATTATTTATTGTTATCATAAATTTTTCAACAATCAATAATTTTCCCATTACAAATTCTAAGAGGCTTTTTATCGTTATCATCTGTATGTGTTTTACTATATCATATCATTATACCCATATACGTAAAAGCTTTTGACACCATAGTAGAAAGGTCACGTATTTACCATAAATTAGGCGTGATCTTAATGAGATCTCCAATAAATGGCTTAAATATTGATAAAAACCTTATTTGGAACCCATATAATCGTTTTATGATAACTCATATAAAATTACTGGTCGTTTGAAAAATATTTTGTGTCTATGTGCATAGAGAAAGTTTGTCTGAGACCTCTAACTCCGTATTCTATCCGCTATCTATACTATATAAGATTCTTTATTAAATAGTAACGACAACCAATCAGTCATGTTTTGCGCTCAGCCAACCAGCATTTCGTGTTATCACGCTTCCATGACAATAGCCCAATCGGCGCACAGATCTATCACGTGAAATTCAAATTTTCAAACTGACCTAACATGTCACAAGAATCTTATTAATTTACTAGCTGGTGCGCGCGACTTCGTCCGCGTGGAATAGTTATTACCATAAAAACGGTTTAGTGAGTTAACCTTAAAAGATAGACATGTACTGTTTGGGATATTTTGTCAGATCTTTTCAAGTGAAATAATTCTTTCATACACATTTTTTTGATATCTTGAACCGTTTTCGCAGCGCACGCAACGGAAGCCTTCAAAGATGAATAATTTTCCCGTTTTTTCTACATTTTCTATTGTTTCTTCGCTCCTATTAGTTGAAGCGTGATGTTATATAGCTTAAAGCCTTCCTCGATAAATGGTCTATCCAACACAAAAAGAAATTTTCAATTCGGAACATTAGTTCCTGAGATTAGCGCGTTCAAACAAACAAACAAACAAACTCTTCAGCTTTATAATATGTATTAGTGTAGATTTATTAGACATGTGTTTTAGATTTATTTGATTAAATTAGACGTTTATTGGAAAAGAAGTGGTCTATTGTGGAATTAAATCAGCTTTGATGGAGTGTCAATAAGATTGATATCGCGTATCAAGTTAAACGTTATTGGAAAATAAACATAAATTGAGAAGATACCTATTAAAATAATATATGTGACGTTAAGTCAACCTTCATCATCATCATCATCATCATCAGCCTGTATAAGTTTATTCCTGGACATAGAACTCATAAGAGAATAGTCACTTGGCAAAATATAGTGCATATTCCGATCCAAAAGTTTATGAAACTATCAAGCAATACAATCATTCCATTAATGTTATTAGCTTAAGTAAACATTTTAACACTACTGATGTATAGTTTATATTATGAGAGAGGCCTATACCCAGCAGTGGGACGAAACCGGCTATGGATGATGATAATGATGAAGGATTAGTTCAGACTAAGGCAATAATGTAGTGTTTAACATCTGAACCATTTTAGATGAAATTTGAAATTATGACCAGACATGATTTAAAACAAAAAAAGTACTTAAATTTATACCTTTCAAAACAACCAAAACTCTGAAAACCAGTTACAAATAAAACGCAACGTGTTCCCTTCAGGAAATCTCATGACAACTTTCCGAAACATGGTTCTGATGTTTCATACACGAGGTCAATTTTCCTGAAAGTTCATCTGAAAGCAATTAATAAGCAATTTGACGAGGGTTAGCCTTTCGATAATGGTAACTGGGACCATGGAGCAAAGATATGGTGGATACAGGAATATTATTCTGCTGAAATAATTTATTAACAAATACAAGATATTGTGTGTTAAACAACTATTTTATAGGTGTTTTAGGTTTATTATAAGTTTTAATTTATAAGTTATTTTTTAATTATTTACTCTCTTGAGTCGTATTCCTCATGACTGAGGGTCGTGACTCAGAATTGATTCGTTAGGGGAGTTTTCTTGGGCAGATACAATGTGGTGGACGCCCAGGTCCTTCCACCTAATTAATTAGTCAAATATTTATTATTTTATTACCACAATAAGATGCTACAGCTCTTTGGAGATATTAAGTTATATTTCATAGTTTCATGATTATTTATTAACGTCATTGAATCGTAATTAGCCTTCTCCTTTTTTGAACTTGGTTGTTAAATACTTAGTGCGGAATCACATTGATTATCTGTATTTATACTCTATTGCTAAATAGTAATGCACAAATATATTCATTATTAACAAGTGTATTATTATTTTTATCTACACTAATGTTGTAACATTCTACTTATGTTTCCAATACTTGACTTATAATTACTACTGTTATAGCGCAGACAACAAAACACTCAATTTAAGCAATTTCACATGATGGTATAATATCCACATCGATATCGTAATATATTATTATAAAATCAATAAAACGCGACCAACCTGATTGCAGGGCCAATCAGGTTGGTCGCGTTTTATTGATGCGCGCAGCTGCGCTCTCATTGGTTAGATTTTAATGGCGGCAAAATCACTGTCACAATACACGTACGCGTGATTATAAATAAACTATTGTCAGCTTTTACTCTTGTTGTTTGATTAATTGCATTAGTGAAGATAAAGTAGTGTATGCAACTGCATATAACACGGGTATTAAAACACTCGTTACTATTATGTAAATAATATATACATAAACTCACACTTGTGTTTTAATTCCCTTTATTATATGACAGTTGCATAAACTACCATTATTAAAATATGTTTGACCTATGTATATTTTATAACTAGCACAACATAAAAGCAATATATTAAATTCCTACAAAATTGTTACGTTAACACAAAATATCCTTCGAATCCTTTCTAAGGCCGTAAAAATGAGATAAAATTAAATAAAAGAACGGCCATCCTCATCGAATAAATCAAGCAAAGATCACATAAATCCATCACTGTTCTCTTTGGAAAAACATAGACCATATTTTAATTTTAGGGTTCCGGGTACAATCACTTAAAAACAAGAAACGTTTTATTTTATCTGGAACAACAGATATATTTTAAGGTTTTTTTTACATGAGATAGGCTCACGCTTGACTACAACTTGCCTGATGTTAATCAACGTTATAATCTACGATCTAGCGCGCTTGCCTAGAAGAAACCGGCTTACTCTCGACTTGAAGACCGACAAATTATAGTTCAAGGGGTGTTTAAACAAACATTGGTTGCAACATCAGATCACGTTCAGCTTCGCCAGCGTCCTACATTCCGCGGCAGATGAGGTGCTGATTCGCCAGTAATATTTGTATATAAGATGAAGATTGTTAGAAATAAAGGTTGTGAAGATTGAGAGTTCACAGTTTGATTATTACAAGAGAAAGTATTGTTTCAATTCATATCCCACAGTCCCAGTAGAGTTATAAGTAGTAGTTGCTAGTAAAAGTTCTGCTACTAGTCAGTTAGAGGTAGTCAGGAGTGTCAGTACCAGAGCAGCAGAGAGTCGTCGTGGTAGCCACATCAGGAAGAGGAAGCCGGCTGCACGGACCTGTTCCAGAGGCGCACACTCGACTAAGAAGAGGGTGGAGAGTCATCACGAGGTCGACGAGAGGAACCACACCAGGAGGAGGAAGCCGGCCACACGGACCTGCTCCAGAAGTTCTCCGTCAGCAAGTCAAGGAGCTACGGGTCATCGGCCCGTCCAGCACCACTCCCACTGGAAGGGCGCTACGAACCTTTCCCAGTCCTCCCACCACGGCCAAGACTCCCTCGCCGTCACCGTAAGTGATCCTATGTATGAGCCTGTGCACAGGGTGGTGGGAAAATCATTTCCTTCCTTCTGTCCTTCCCCCTTCCGCTGGGTGTCTTAGGTCTCGTGGCACCTGGTATCCTGCACTTATCTATCTGTGTATATATTGTCTGTGTAGGTATCGGTAGGGCTAGGTTTGTAGGGCAGTAGGTGGTTAAGAGTGTTAACGTAGAGAGTAGGTAGGAGTTAGGGTAGGTGGTGAGTATTCCAGACTGTGTGTTAGAAGACAGGAGTAGGGTGTAGTGGGTAGGTTATAGGGATAGGTTGGTTGTAGGTAGGAGTACAGCTGGCAGGTCCCTATAATTTGTCTGTACGGGCTTAGCTCCGTACAAGGGGAATAGAAGATAGTTTCTAAATCAGAAACCTGTTTGCACTTTAAGTCTTAAGTAATAATAGTAGGCTAATGTATGTGGCTAAATGCGTTTAAGAATTGTTGTGCAAGTAAGCCTAAATTCATATGTTTCACATGCATATAACTAATCCCAGAAACGTACATTGTTTTTAAACGCATTCGACACATGTAAGGTTATGTAAGATAAATTATCCCTTATTTATTTTATTACAATAGACTATACTAATCGATTGTCATCAGTCAAACTTAGTGTACCACACCATTAAGCATTAAAAGGTAATAAATAAAAAGATAAATAAAATTATTTGGACACAGAACCCTCTAGCCTAGAAAAATGTTACTTCCTCTTTGCTTTGGTTTTTTTATCTAAGCAAACAAAGGTGCATTGAAATCTGTATCATTTACAAGTAAGTTATATCCAATTACCGCGAGATTTATCTGTCGAATAAATAAAAGGTGAGTTTTTTTGGATCTTCATAGGATGCTTGTTATTATGGGAGTTAAAACTGATTCACTGAATAACTTCTTACACAGGGTTCTTAATAAGTTACGCAAAAAGTTTAAAGTCAGACAGGCTGTAGTCAAGCGTAAGCCGATTCCGTAAACTTAAAACTAATATACAATTTATAGCTCTTTTTTGTCTTAAATTAGGAATGGTAGTAGATTCTACTCTGGACTAACACATAGGGTGGTTTTCATCCCGGCTTAACGCAGATAATATCTTGGGATGCCGCTTGTCCTTTGATATATTTTTTATGCTTGCTAAAGAAAAAATAATGTTGTCTACATCTAAAGTTCTCAAACAGATTAGCTAGATAAGTAATTTAGTAAGAAAGTGACACACTCTGGTGTCGAGAGTTTTCCAACCGCCCTGGGAGGCTTTAACATGGCTTAACAACTGCTGTAAGAAAAGGAAAAGCAGGGAACTTTTAATCCACAACTTTAATCCATACTGACATATGATATAGTAAGGTTATTTGGCAAAAGCTTGTGTGGCTTTGCCAAGTTTTATACAAGAAGCTTTCCCCAAAAGCTCATTTATAAATTGTCATTAATTCTAATGACAAAACTTTTAAAACCGATTTAAATTCCGAACATGGTTGTATACATTCATTAATATAGCTGTAAGAACATGTATTTGTAAATATAAACAAAAATATTATTACGGGAAAAGAATTTCTTCCTTTTTACATTCAAACAACAATACCTATTAAAAGTAAAGCTTTGGAACACTTACCAGAAGCTGTGTTTCCTGCGAACTACAATCCAGGGGTTTTCAAATCTAGAGTTAATAGGGTATCTTCTAGGTAAACGTGTTACACCCTAGGCTGCAGCAATGCTTAACATCAGGCAGGCTGTAGTCAAACGTAAACCTATCCCACGTAAAAGAAAAAGTAGGTTTGGCAAAGGCTTAATTTGGAACCTAAATTATCATAATTATAACATCGCAAGATATTGCTAGTTCTAAAATAGAATCGAAACGTTGATAAATGATATTATTAATTATCCCCATAATCATCATCATCATCCACAGCCGGTTTTTTCCCACATCTGGGTATAAGCCTCAATCTTGTTACACCCATCAGATTTCACCTCAGCAAAAAACTACAAAGCACCTTATTGAATAAAGTTTCTTATACGCAAACCAAAAGCTTGAAAAGGCTAAAAAATATCTCGAGATATTTTTAAACCCATTATAGGCTTATTATTAAGTTATTGTGTTACAAACAGACAGACGGGCCGCTATTGTGTTTTTGTTCTATAGTCACGATTATTTTAGCTCCGACAGAGGGCAGCACTTGTGCCACAATATTAACCTTTTTAATGTAACACTAGAATTATCATGGGGTTTTACCTGTGTTAGCCCGAAATAAAATATACGGCCTGTGTATTCCAGGTCTAATCTACATTCATACTAAATTTCATGCAAATTGGTTCAGCGGTTTGAGCGTAAAGAAGCTAAAAACACACACACGCACAATGTTTCTCCTTAATAATATTAGTGACATATGATGAGATTGGATTTTATAATAACTTTTTAATCATAATTACCATCGTCAGCTTGTTATCGCCTACTGAGCATAGGCCTCTCTTCTAGTACGCCACTCGTCATGGTCCTGCGCAGATCGAATCTAGGTGCTCCCTGCTGTTTTTAATCGTCGACATTTTTAGTTCCTTTTTTATCCCCAAGCATAGTAGTCTTGTGAGGATTCCATTCAATATTTAATGGCGTTATTCTGTTTATAAACGGATTCTACACCCCATATTTAATTTGTATTGTAACCCTTTTCAATTTATTTTTTGCTTTATTTGAATACGTTTTTATGAGAAATTTTGTTTAATATTCTGAGCTGTCAGCTGCTGTGTCGGAAATAAAACGGTTGATTGTCTTTTTTTTTAGGATATTACCCATTTTTTTAAATTAAATTTTGAAAATGCTTCGAACTATTCAGTTTGACTGCCTGTTATCTCAAACAGTAATTGATTGATTTTTTAATATTCTAAATATTAACTCTGTTGTGTTTTTTTCTTTCCAGGTAAGTTACAAAATCTCAAGGACCGAATCTACATCTACATCATCTACTAGTTAAGTATTCAATGTTAGAATCAGTTAAGTCAAAATGAGTCTTATTACAAAACAAAGTTTAATTAGTTTTTTTTTTCTAATAAAAAAAAACATTTAAGATTATGCTACTGGTTTAATTTCACTGAATTTGACACATAAACATATCAATTAAAGATATAAAGATATTTATTTGACAAAACACTGGTACTACTTAACATAACTTATTACTAAATTAATGTATACAATGTTAATGTGTGTTTCTTGTGAACCCCGAACTAGGCCAGGGCCTGTATCTCGGTGGTTCATGACTGAGAGTAACCACAGTAGTTCAGAACTTTGAAAATATGCAGTCCGTTTCTACTGTTCAAAATTTGTTATCCTCTGTTATAATAATCAAATTGTCAAAATGTTACCTATGATAAATCAAAGTTGATATTTCGATTGTTTGTATGTGATGTTTGAACAATAAGAACCGACTTTTGTTTTCAAAGTCCTTGACTAATATTTAAACCACGTTTTGTAATAAGACGGATTGTGATCTTATTTACCTGTTCAACAATAAAGGCTAAAAGTTCTGTAACCCACAAGATTTATTGAGTAAGTTCAATACATTTGAATTTTCATTACCATACTGTAATTATGAGTTAATTTATTAAGTGCTAAACCTGCACTATGGTTGTTTTAATTAAACTTTTATTGGAAAATGAGCGAAAATAATCACGACCGGCAGGGTTCTAACCTGCTGACCTGCTGGACGGTGATCGGAAATACGCAGGTTCGAATCCTGCCGGTCGTGATTATTTTCGCTCATTTTCCAATAAAAGTTTAACCATACTGTAAATACTGTAATAAAATACCAGCACACATTTCGTGTGACCATTTGAACTTACATACTCTTGATGAGAATTCGATATCCCGCTGAATAAAATTACATAAAATGTATAAAAACCAGTGATACAAATTTAAAAGACACCTCTATAACAGTTTGCATAGATTTGAACACAGATTTAATTAAAATTGGATATCTCACGGCTGTTCTCAATGGCATTAAAATATCTTTGGTTAAAAAGTGGTTTAGATAAACCATTGATGAACAGTTATATATGGAGTAACAATCGACCCACGCTTTTTTATGAAGATAGATAGATAATGATTCTCTCTATAAAGATGGTTAACCAACTTCAAAAAAGAGGTTATAAAAAGCGTACTGAAGAGTGCTCTGGTGCAATGAAATGATGATGATGAACCAAAAGTATGCTTAGATAAACCGTTTTATAAATAAATCTTTAGAATAATCTTTTTCTTCTTATCGAATGAGAGTGGCCAACTTTAGTGTTAAGAGTTTATCTAGCCGCCCTAAGGGCCTCTGACATGGCTTAATGACTGCTGTACTAGACAAACAGCCGGGACCTATAAATTAACGTGTCATCCGACCCATGGAAGTGTCCAAAATGGAATGCCACTTTTCGGTCACCCATCCAAGGACTGACCGCGTTGACCTTTGCTTAACATTGGTAATCGCATGCGATTGTCTTCGCTAGCTGAGCTACGGGCGCTTTAAAAGGTTATAAAATGATGTATATTCTATAGCAAGATAAGCGTACTGTAGAGTGCTCTGGAGCAATGAAATGATGATGATGATGGTGATGAAACAAAAGTACGCTTAAATAAACCGTCTTGTAAATAAATCTTAAGAAAAATAATTCTAGGTATTCTTGTTTACCTCAGATTCAAGCAAGTCTTTTACTTGTAAGCCCCAATCTATTTTACCTAAAATCCAATACCATTTTACTAAAGCCCAAACATAAATCTTTGAAATAAGCTTTCTGACCATAAATAAAGTAGGACTGTAATGGGTAAATAATTCCGGTACAAATACCGGATTTTTTGTTACAAACTCCCTGAATTATATCTTTGAATGAAATCGTTTTTCGTACTTTAAAGCCGAATTGGATTATGTAAGGCAACTCCAGAATTGCCTATTTTACGTATCATCGATTTTAACTTAGAGTGAGTTTTCTGAAGGGTGTTTAACCCTAACGCACCTTAAACGAAGTAAAATTTCAGCATCTGGCCACAAATTGATTGCAAGGGAGAGAGGCGATTTAAAACTTTGATGTTATACTCAAATGCAAATAAGATTTTATTTATTTTTTAGTGTTTGAATCATTGGGAAAGTTATAAAAATTACCAACGAATTAACTTAACACAGAAAATGTGCGCTACTAACATCTTATAGGTATGTAGGTACTGATTTTCCATTTCAATATAAATAAATATATTATATTGTCAATATTCAGTTCGTCGTGTTAATTGCATTAATCGAATCGAATTATATTTAACAATTTTATAAATAAAAAAATTAAACCTTTTAGGGAATATAATTAACAAAAATATTTTAGGCCTAAACTGTTTTTGTTAATATTTTCCGGTTAGTCATTCCTCAGTCAGTTATCAGATTAAAATATGTCACCCTATCAGCTTAGCTAGCACAATAGTCGCTTTACTTGCCGACAAATGACTTTCATAAACTGGCTACCGACATTTTTAAGCTCTTCATCAAAATCCTTTTAAGCGTAATATTGGTAAAGTTAAGCTTTTTACTGATTGGAAAAAAGGCGGTTGCTATTGACAGTCTGTTTTTAGGAATGACGTTATATTTGTAACATTATAATTAAATTATATGTTAATATTAATTATTATTTTGTTTGTTTACTCATTGTGTATTTTGTATTTATCTATAAAGATACCAACATTTTTAACACAGTTATGCTTGTATATTTGACTATAGATAGATAGATAGATAAATTCTTTATTAAAACACCACATACATAAAAACAATATAAAAAACATATAGCCTATTTGATGTAAACCACTAGGTTTACATCAAATAGGCTATATGTTTTTTATATTAGCCTAATACATACTTCATTAAGTAGTCTGAATGAAGTATGTATTAAGCTTGCCTGGAAAAATCTCATTGACCCTCATTTTGAGTTAGGATACAATATTTTTAGACGTACATGTATGCGTATTGTGCCTTAAAAATCAGTCATGTTTTTTTGGAACGCATTTTTTTATAGGTAGGTTTATTTTTTCTTGAACAACGTATCTAGTTTTAATCTACTTTCCTTTTAAACGACTAGTCGTAAACAATAATCCTGAAATAAAAATACAGACTCCCCGTTCAAGTTCTTTTTAAAAGCTCTACTATAAAAAGCGTCCTATAAAACAGAGCTTTTTACCATAAACTTGCCCCTTACCGCCATCGTTTCTAAGAGGATTATTCTAATAAATATTCAAGTTATTCAAATCCTTGCATTGAGGAATACACCCATCCCATTCCATTATGCTTAGTCAAGTAGAATTAAGTTGGAACTTACTAGAATATGGTCGGAATTTTAAAAGGTCAAAAGGATTTTCTTTAACCTAATTATAGTCATGGAAAGTTTAATTGATCAAGAGATAACTTGATAGTCAAACGCATACCAATTTTGTTAGAGAATTGCAAAACCATACCAGAGGCACCTAAGGCGCTTGTAAAGTCTGGATATTAATGTTCAATACTTTCAAGTGATTTTTAAATGCTTACAAAAACTACGTACCATTTATCCAAATCGCAAGTGACACCACATGGTGCCATGCAAAAATACGATAAAAACCATAAAAGTAAAACTGTGTCTACCAGAACCTGTGATTCCTGCGAACTACAATCCAGGTCTTCAAATCTAGATGAAATCAAATCTAGACTGCAGCAATGCTTAACACGAGGCGGGCTGCAGTCAAACGTAAACCTATCCCACGTAAAAAAAAGAGTTAAATGGTTTCTGATAAGCAGGGTTCATCCTAGATCATAAAGATCACATACAAAACTAATTAAAAGTTTAAGTTAGTCACAGTCTTTCTGTAGACAACCTTGCACTTTCAAAAATGACAATTGCAAACATTGTCCTACTCCTTTTGGATGCAGTATTTTTAGTCCTCCATACAAGGATATAGTAGCAGTACTAAAAACCTGTGAACAAAGAACACAATATGCTCACACGCATATAAATTAACTATTAACTTTTAACAGCGAGACAGAATATTTTTTGACGCAAAAATAGTCGTAGAATTTGCTAGGGACTATTTTGGTTTAATTTTATGTGAACGCACGTAGGGTTTTTTGTTTTTACTTTTTAATTAAGTGGTGATTAATTAATACGATTTAAATTAATTATGTCTATGTCTATTTTAAAATTAGTGATGTTGTTCTTATTGGTTTTATTGCCATTATTGCTAATAAAATACGTAACATTTAAGAGAGCATAGCCTTGCATAGAGCCTTCGTTGCGTTACCGATTTACCTTTACTTTATCACAATTGTTTTTTTAGGGCTGCTTGGGTAGCTTAACAAATTATAAATGTATCATAAGATCATTATTTCCAATTGTTTTCCTTCCAAAACAAAAGTAACAAGTAAACATTTATCCAAATAAAAATAAATAAATAATTAATTCTGAACACCAACACGACTGCGACGCGTTGACGAAAAATAAACAAAATCAGCCGTATAATGGTCATAATTTTTTTGCGACTGGCAATACATTATTCAATACATACTTGCGCGTTGGAGTTGCCATTGCAGACGGAAAAAACAATTGCATTATTCAATTTCAATTGAAAATATACAGGAGTCGTGTGACAGTCGAAAGATAAAACCGTTATGCCACAATTTCGACAATGGCCAAGAATAAGTACCGGAAATCAAAAACGTCGTCGCAAAAAACTGAATCCATTCAAAATCGTGTGCCGTTTAAAGACAATTTAACATTTCTCTCGTGTCCACTGAAAATGTTCAATGTATTTTTCATTCACATACTTAAACGTTCAAAACGGGAAAGCTTTGCTTTTTGGGAGTCCCATTCAAGTACTCGGTACGCGGTTGGCCCAAAACAGTACGGGATGTCAAGATTTTATCAATAAATTAGTAAGTTAAATATAACATATTGAGATAAAATAATACCAAAACAAAAAAAAACCCAGGGGTTTTCAAATCCAGAGTATATAGGTTTCTCCTAGGCAAACGTGCAACATCTTATACTACAGTGGTGCCTAACATCAGGCAGGCTGTAGGCAAACGTTGGCCAATACCGTGTAAAAAAATAGTAGTTTATGCAATAAAACGCGACCAACCTGATTGGCCCTGTAATCAGGTTGGTCGCGATTTATTGATGTTATTAATATTACGATATCGATGTGGATATTATACCATCATGTGAAATTGCTTAAATTGAGTGTTTTGTTGTCTGCGCTATAACAGTAGTAATTATAAGTCAAGTATTGGAAACATAGGTAGAATGTTACAACATTAGTGTAGATAAAGATATTAAAATAACTACTCTCAGCTTATGGTAATAGATACCAGCAAAGTTTTGTTCATATTAACATAAATATTATCGCTTTTCTTACGGAAGTGTACGGTTGATATGACAAACGAGTGCAAGTTTGTTGCTAAGGCATCTGAATAGCAAATATGTACTTAAAAACGGTCTTATTTAAAAAAGTTAACTGTACGGTTATGGTATGCTTTAAGGGTAGCTTCTATTTGTTTTAATCGGCTGTGCTACAGAATTTTATAGTATTTTCAAATAAAACATACTATCACATGAGTTTCAGAATGCAGTTTTGTCCATACTGTTTAAAGAATGAAATACTTTGAATCAATTTGCTCTTTTTGGCCATGGATCGTGGATTGCCTTTTAAGAGAGGTTCGCATTCAATTCAATGGTTTTTTCGAAAATTTTCGACGTGCGTATGTTGTGTTGATGGAGCGAGATAAGTCAATGTTTTTGTTCGTTAATTTATTCGCCATTGACATGGGTTTTATTGGTAAGGTATATTTCTATCTGGGAAAAAGATGATCCAAAACTTATGGATGATCATGTTCACCTTCGCTGTTTTGGAGTAAAAATAGCAAACTCACATCAGAGTGGTGGCGTCAGAATACATAAGGTAGTAATAGTAAATATCTGGATTATATAATAAATAAAATAAATAAATATTTCATGACATATCACACAGCGCCATCTAGCCTCATACTAAGCTTACGCTTGTATTATGGGTACTAGATAACGGATATAATACATATATACTTTTCTTTTGTAAATACATACTTATTATACATAGAAACGACCAGACTCAACACAAATAATTACAAATTTAAATATTCATAATTACTTGTGTTATGCGGGAATCGAACCCGCACCCCTAGATGGCAGAGCCACTACCAACTAAGCTAACAGAGCAGTCAAATAATATATAAAATATAAAAGGACCTTACCTTAAATAACGATAATCCGTAAGCTACAAAATATTGTAGCGACGTGAAAGAACTAAAAAAAAGCCTGTTAAAATTTAACATTCAAATTATTTCCAGAGTTTACATTGTCTCAAAATAAAGGTCTATTTGCACATACCACATGCTGTCGAGGCAAGGCAAGGCAGTCGCAGAATACCATTGACAGTTTTCTGTTTTGACATTACAGGGTTACTTATATTGAACAAAAAAAATGATAAAGTAATGAAATAAATTTAATCTAAGTTACGCTTTAGAATAACACTACCTTGTATTTTTGTTAGGGTCTTCAGGATTCGCGGTTAAAACCTTTCGCTTGAATATGTCGCGAGCCGCTAATCTGCAGTCTCTTTATTTTTCTCAAATGTCCAAAAGTCGTAGTATAAATAGTAAAGCTACTTCTGGTTACTTATGGTTAGGGATGAGTAAACCTGTATATTGTAAACCGGTTCAAAGTAGTTTTTCTGCAATTAAATGCAATAACAACAGTTCCTTTGGCCTAATTGGTGCAATTATTTTTCTTACCACAACTACAAATTTGATATATTAAATTGCAATTTACTATTTTTATCCTGGAATTATTGTTACACTTGATGTGTCTGGCAAGTTTTTGTGTGATAATATGACATTTGCTACCACTTTAGAATAAAATAAACTGTAGGTCCCTGCTGTTTGTCATGGTACGTCAGATGTTAAACCATTTCACAGGCCTTTAGGGTGGCTTAATAAACACTAGACATCAGAGTTGGCAACTTTTTTTTTGACAAGAAGAAGGATAATTTAACAATAAATAAATTTTACAGAATATTCAACTAATCCTTTACTAAACGACTTCCATATAACTTTATATACTGTTTATATACTCGACAGTATTTAGAAACCTTAACTTAGAAGCGTTTACTTACTAATTAAACCCGAGGGTCCAAAATTCTTAAAGGATTGTGTGGGACGAAATTTATAAACAAAGCTTATTCGAAACTTAAGTTAGTTTCAACACTAGACTCACGCCCCGACTTTGCTTGTGAAAGCTCTCATTACATTACAAATTTATCACTACACTTGAATGATTACTTCAAAAATTTTGATTAACTTCTATTGCTATAAGTGTAAAGGTTAAAATCGAATGTTCTGTTCAGATCTTTATGATAATTGGCTGCGAAAATAAATTGGTCTCGGAATAATTGGCGAAAGTTCGCATCTAATATGAATACAATGGTGTACGCATATAATTTTGCTATGAATAATGTATAAAAGCAATGGTACTGTTGCGTTTTTATGCAACGTGTGTCGTATAAGATATTGTAATGATACAGTTTGGTGTGCGTGGGTGACGGGCTGGTTGAAAGCGATCGAGTTTAACTTTGTTATTTCTATGGGAAATCAAGTAATGTAGCTAATTTAATGGTAAAATTTGTAGATTGGCATTAACAAACAGTAACGCCCCTTTTTGTCCCCAAGTTTTACAAAAGATTTTGTACGTCTCAACGGATTATCCTTTCTTCTCTCAAAATAATGGTATTAATGACCATTGATGTTAAAATTTTGTAAAAAGGCATAATTTTTTTTCATTTTTTTTTTAATAAGAGTTTATTTAATAAGGAAATTAGCGACGAATGTTTTAAACCAGCCTAGATTCTTTTGACATCATACTACGGACTGGCTGTGCTCAGAGAATCTTTTCTATTTGCAAAGAACCCATTAAAGTCCCATAACAGACCACCATGGGGCAAATAAAATTAAATTTGGTAATTGTGAACGAGTACCTCAGTCTGCTATACAACATAAATATGGAATGAAATTAATCTGTTAATGGAATCTAATATAAAAATGTCTAAATTAATAATAAACTGCAGCATTTGACGTAATCGAAAAACTTATACCGCAACTTTCGTACTCCTCTGATAAACCTCTTACGCTTGAAGAATGAATGATCAGAGATACAAAACACAATATTACACATTATTTGTATGTGTGTGTGATACATACACGAGTTCGAGTTTGGTTAATGAATTAATTGGGTCGCAAAATCTTGTACATGTTTATACCGACCAGTTGATCAAAACCAACGAATTGCTAAAAAGGTTTTGAAAATGTTTTCCTTTTATTTTCTTTACCGATTATGAAATTTTATACATTTCCCCCAATTTCGAGCACGATTAATAAATTCATTCTGCTATCAAATCAACTGATTAGCGCTATCATTTGTGGATTTCATATTTTCATTGAAATACAAACAGCGCGGATAAAATATCATTTAATGGGAGAATTGAATTGTTTGTCATGTTAGAAACCGGACGTAAGTCTTATTAATGTTATTAATTTATTTTCATCAAGATTTTATTATTATTACCTATTAAGATTTTTAAAACTAATATTATTTTATGTAATTGACTTCATTCAAAATCAACTCCATAAACAGCTTACCAAACCCCTATTTCCCTCTCGCAATTTCATCCTCTTGACGTGTCAAACGCGAGGTTAATAAAATCAAAGGCTAGCAATCTCCTTACCGTAATAAATTGCTTAGGGGTTGCCATAGCAAAAACCAATATGTGTACATTGAGACAGGGCAATTTCGATTTAGCAAACTGGCAAGTTTGGCACTTGGTTCCTTAGTCCTGAGTATAGAATATTGTGACATAATAAACTTGTCGCATATCAAAGCAGTGGCTATGGCAACGTTATGTTACATAAAATATTAATGTAATTTTATTGACAACACAATAATACAATATACGACTTGACTTTGACTTTTTGACATATTGGTGCTTTTGTGCTAATACATTATGACGTTGGGGTTTAGGTACTTACTTCTCCCAGTGTCATCATATTTCAAAGTGAAACTCTGATTGAGGCGGTCAGCCTTTGGATGGGTGGTCAACAATTACTTTTATGTCTAGTAACTCCTATGAACAACTTTATATATCTAATATAATCTTGTAAATTGTTTTATGTGATATAGTATTCTTTAATAAAAAATAATTAACTACTTATTCATTCATTACCATTATCGACTAAAATTTACGCAACTAACTCTCAAGCATTCGTAAACCTAAACCGTTTTCGATAAACTCACCAGATATACCGCATCCATCTTCCTGTCAACTTGGGTGGTCAAATATCATCCTTATCTGACAATGTCTGACAAATCACGTACATATTTGACAAATTGCCGCGCTGACCGTTTGTCAGCCCATTGTTTCGGCGTGTGAATTATTTTTATCGAAACGCTACCGGGATTGTCGATGTAACTTAATATTTTAGCAGCGATACGAGTATATGGCGCAATGTAACTGTTTATTTAAGATGATGTAAGAATTACTGTTTTATTTGTAGTCGAAAATATTGAGAAAATATTATGTCGGTTATTTTACGATTGAATTCAGAAAAACTTAAAAAACCAGTTCTAAACTTATGTATCTTTTTGCTGAGTAAATGAATGGGAACCACTGTCAGTATGTATCAATTACCCGAATCAGTCTGTAGATGAATCAATTGTTAAATTTGACATAAAATATTTAAAAAAAATACTATGAAACTACCGGTAAATATATTTTATCAACGAAGATATTCCACGATTTTTTCTTTTTTATAGGCGTTTTGTTTTGACCATCAGAAGCGACCCCCGCACAAGCGATACTGGGCATAGTTAGATGGCTTTACTATCACATTTAATTAATATCACCCGTGGACAGATCGTGTCTAATGCATTTCCGTGAGAATCAAAAGCACAATAGTGAGAATTGAACTTATTCCCTTTTGTTGTCGCCATAATTGCTTTCTGTAATGATATGGCACAAACTTACAACATTAACTTAGCCCATATTCAAGCAAAAGTATACCCTAACACTTAGTTACAAAGTTTATCTGAACAGATTGAACGATTTGGTAAAGATGGTTCTATAATCAATTTAAGAATGTTATCGAATAATTTCGATTCGATTTGACATACAACTCGATGGGTTTGTTTTGGTATTTCTATTGTCTTATTCGATTGACAATCGATCATGCATAATGCATCGTGTGAACTCATTTTCGAATACCGTTTCTTACAGTACTTTGGAATTTGTATATATTTAGTTTTCACATTTTTTTATATAAATTTGAAATTAATATTTTTGAAATGTTTGTAAATATTATGGTGAATCTTAGAAATTTAATACAATTTAACTTTTCTTGCAACAGCATTCTTTACTACATTATTTATGTAAAAAATTAATATTTAAAAGTGCTGTTAGGTATAATAGAATAACTGTTTTTTGTACATTACAAAACTGTTTAAAATTTATTTGGTCATAACCAACATAAACCAACCGTATTGGTAAACCCAAATGAAACTGGTAAGCGAACCATTAGTTATGCCTGTGGTTATGCTTACCAAGTAACAATGCCAAATATTTATATATGTGGTATATTTTCTTATCTGACACAAATCCAACAAAAACATCTCCATTCTAAAAATATCACTCAAGTTTATCATCTTACCACATAAGCAAACCAAAACACCAGCAAAGAATGCATAGAACAAACAACTTATAGATTCGCTCGGCGTTTCGTAAATGCGTTGCTGTAATACGCAAACAAAACTAAACGTAACATATTTGCGTTTCGTTTTGAGAGCTAAGTCAAGAGGTATACGATAAGAAGTGGAATTGCCAAGTGCGAGTTGGATTTACGTACTAAGGGTTCTGGTGAATAAATAAAGGTGTCACAATGTGTCCTTAAAAAAAGCAAAAAAACACGTTTATTGTATGAGGGCCCATTTAAATATTTACATGTACATTGTTCCTGAAAATTTTAACTGTCTAACTATCATGGTTCTAGAGTTACAAACAAGGTGATAGATAGACGGAGAGACAACTTTATGCTTTCGTTCTTCATCTGTTTGTTTTAAAGGCTGCTGCAAATGCAGTTACGCTTTTCGAGATATGGGTAGCCTACAACGCACATTACTACATAACTTACTTGATATGTCTTTTTCTTATAGCTATGTCATGTAGTGTAAGAACACCCTAAAGATGATGTCAGTGCATCAAGTGTTTGTCCAAGATTTAATGTTTGTTGAACTGGTATTAACATCTCTAGATGGTGTCTGGCGTAGGAGAGGTTACGAAACTTGTGCTAAAATTAAGATATCTTTGAAATTATGATCGTAGGAAGATTTGTTTAGATATAATACTCAGATAGGTGTATGTATTTAGTCTAATTTAGAAGTCACTGTGTAAGCTGTGATTCGGTTTCATGATTTAGTTTTTGTTTATGTTAGAAGTGAAAAAATGACTAAGGGAATGTAAGAATGTTATGCTCATAAAGTCAGTACTAGTCAGTACTTAAATTTACTTTTTATGAGATAGATGAAACTTTTTTTATATCTTAGGTATGTTGTAGTAAACATACCAAATAGAGTTACAATGAGGCTTTTTCTGACAGCTGAATTAAAAAATAAAAAATGGTGTAAAAAATGCTCAACAGATGGCGTTGTATGTTGCCCTGTACAAGCGAGTTCTTCATAATACGTGAAACGGAACGTTACATAAACTTAACAATGCAATTTAATTTATGTTCAGTATGAGTGAGACAAGTTTTTGGTAATATTAAGTTATTCTGGTAATCAATTTACAAAATACTAATATAAAAGTTAGACAACGATGTCTTTAAAAATATTCCACATTTTTTTTTGTAAGAAATGGAACGTTTTCATCTGACATGACATATATTTTGACATCCCACCATCCATGATTTGTGTTTGTGTAGTATACATTTTGTTTTGTGTATGTATTGTCTGTGTTTGTGTTTTCGAAGTAAAATGAAGAAAAACTGAAATATTGAGTTGTTTTTGTTACACCAACCTACAAGTCCAGAGTTCATTTAGTTAAACAATGTCGCCCGAAAAACAAAAACCATAAATTTTACTTGCTCTTTGGTGTACATTAACAGTATACAGCGACATCTATTGAACCTATTTTAAACAATTTTTTTTTTAATTGGCTCCCGGAAAAAGCCTCATTCTCATTATAATTACACCATATTACATCATAAATATTATTCATTCTATTAATAACTATCATTCATATATGATTAAATTTGCCAATAAATCGTACTTACTTGATAATTGCTTGTCTATTTCCGTCGATAATTTGAATTTCCCTTGACACGCCGAGTGTAAATTACTCGTACCTTTCAATATTCTAAACAGTGCCTTAGTCATGGTATTGGCAAGTTTATTGAATACTAAATACTTGAATACTTCCTTTTCAACGCTTAAAAGGCTTACGTTTAACAACTTGATTTTAAAGACCACTGTAGCACACTTACCAAGGTTTTTTTTTACTTGGAATAGGCCAACGTTTGATGATAAGCACTACTGTAGTCTAAGATGTTGCACGTGAGCCTAGAAGAAACCTATTTACTCTGGATTTGAAGACCCCTGGGTTAGGTGTTTCAGTATCAAAACTTACATACAGGTTGCGGCAATTCGTGACAGTAAGCAACTTTTAAAAAGAAATCAAAGCCTCCTCGAGCAAAAGTACATATTTTACGAGTTTTTACCCGATCAATACAAAAGAAGAGTACCAATATCTTTACTTTTCGTGTGTTTTTTTTATTATTACTACACTGGACTGCTAGATATTTGATCACTAGGTCGCCTGAAGCGACATGCCTTTACTGGTAAATGTCTAATTTACAATAAAGATAGATATATAAATACTTTATTAAAACCGCAAACATAAAACAATATAAAAAAATATAGAAATTAAACTTAGCGAAAACATAGAAACAAAATAGAAATTAAATTAATTAATTATGAATTTAAATATTTATTGTTGTGTCATTGTCAAAAGCTGTACGATGTATCTGCCCAAAAGAACTCCCATAACGAATTAATTCTGCGGAGGAGTCACGACCCTCAGTCATGAGGAAATACGACTCAAGAGAGAGTGTCAAAAGCTAACTCTTGTAAAAACAATACTCTAACAAACTTATCTCCCAGATAAGTAACACCATTCTCTCATATACCATAGTTAGAGACGTACTCGTAGGTAGTCATGTAGGCAGATGCTAATCTTCACAGATGTGCTATTTCATCACCTACTTAACATAACAATGGATAGGGCTTGTAGTTATGAAAGGGATTAAGGTGTTGCAACTAAGCTATACATAGGCGTTTGTATTATATAATATATGTATGTACGTAGCACGGTTTATAATATCACAAAGCTTCGGTAATTTTTTTTATTGTGTGTTGATCTGTTTATTTCTTTTTGACGTCTGGAAATTATCAATTTTTTTTCTCTTAAGAATATGAATGACACTGGTTAAACCTAAAAAAATAGTAGCATATTGCATTATAATTCGCGTCATTTCACAATTAGGTAAATTGATCTAAAAAAGTATATCGAATTTTGATATTTAAATAAGTATTATAAGCTTTGGAATACTTTACCAGAAGCTGTGTTTCCTGCGAACTACAATTCAGGGGTTTTCAAATCTAGAGTTAATAGGTATCTTCTAGGTAAACGTGTTACACCCTAGGCTGCAGCAATGCTTAACATCAGGCAGGCTGTAGTCAAACGTAAACATATCCCACGTAAAAAAAAAGTATACTGAACTAATTACTGAAACGTGTAATTTTTAGTTATCCTATATTTTTAATAAAATTCGATGCAATCAGTTGCTTACATACTAAATGATAAAATTACATTATCTATGAATTTAAAGTTTAGATATACAGGAAATAGCCGATACTTATAACAGTTTTTACGTTACATTATAATCTCCAAATTGATACACCATTTTTATTACCTAACCATGCGTAGGGTTGAGATATATGGTCATTTATGAATAAAAACTCGATTTAATTACTAATCTTATCATTTTATACTAATTAGTAAAGTAAAATAAAGACATTAATATTCAAATTTAGTGTTAATTAATTCGAATTAAAAGCTTTTTTTATCAAACATTTCATCAAACTAATGAAGCAGTTTACTAAGTTAATCTAATTTAATGTCACAGGTTTATCAGAGTTAGAAATTAAATAATAAAACCTATAAATATGCAAATTAAGTGAACCTTTTATGGTCTTAAAACATTTTGTTTTTATTTAATAATTAAACTTCGTTGGTGGTGTAAAACTAATTGGGGAAAGTAAATGACATTTTTTATGTTTTATTAGAGCTTAATTTAATTTTATTTAGGTGTAGGAACATAGTGTGGATAACTTTCATTTTTACAGATACTACAAATTATATGGAATAGTTTTTATCCTCATATTAATATATTTTTTATTGTAACATAGATATATAGATAGATTTTATTGCAACACACGATAAGAATTTCAAAGAAAGAAGAAAAAAAAAATACTTATACTAGTGCCACAAGTTGCGGCCTTATTGCTAAAAGCAATCTCTTCCAGGCAACCATTGGATGGAAAGGAATAAATAAGAGATAACAGAGGACGTGGTATACAATAAAAAGAAGAAAAGATTAGATATAACATACTGAATTTACAGTTTAAATGCACAACATAAAAGCATTTTCATAAATACAAACCAAACTGTAAAACTAAAAAAACAACATTAATTTATAAATTAACTGGATTACTAACGCATAACTTAAGTAAATATATATTGATTTACCATCTGTATCTGTAACTTTGTCTTAGTCTTTTCTGTGTTAGTCTTAAGCAACAGTTTTAATGTTACATTTTTTTGGAGAAACACCATAAATGATTATCTAGATATAAGAAAAAAAAATCACTAGGTAACCCTTCTTTCTTCACATCTCAAATATCAAAAGATACAAGTTAGACAACTAATAAGTAACACCAGAGTTGCCCACTCTCATACAGGCTAACTTACTTACTTATTAGTAACTTGATATCCCACCGAGTAAACCGAAACTTACGACTCTGTTACAGACGAACAAACCAATATTTCATCCTCTAAGCAGATGTTCACAGAAAGATTAAGATATTCGCTTTAAATCATAAATATCATGTGTGAATTTCCCAGCAAATTGATTGGAGGAAGAAATTTACAGACAGAATATAGGAAATGCTATTGAAGCCATTCTTAGCTGTATTATATAGGTCTTGGGTTGGGTTACGTTTATCTCCAATAGTTTAACTTAATAAATATATAATAATTAGCTGTGCTCGCGACTTCGTCCGCGTGGAATAGTTATTTTGGGCATCATATTTATTTTTGCAAACTACCTCTTCAGTTTTATAAATTATAGCTGTTACCCACGACTTGAACCGTTTTCGCAGCCCACGCAACGGAAGCCCTCAAAGATGACTAATTTTTCCCGTTTTTGTCCATATTTTCCATTGTTTCTTCGGTCCTATTTGTTGCAGTGTGATGTTATATAGCCTAAAGCCTTCCTCGATAAATGGTCTATTCAACACAAAAAGAATTTTTCAATTCGGACCAGTAGTTCCTGAGATTAGCGCGTTCAAACAAACAAACAAACAAACTCTTCAGCTTTATAATATTAGTATAGATGTGCTTGGTATTTGTTTTAATAATCCAGAGTATATAACCCGTTAAAATTATTTGATTAAAGATCCAACCACTAAAAATATATTGAAATGTAAGTTTTGCTTGCCGTGAGGCAGAATATGTATGTACCTACCATTAAGCATTCCATCTGCTGTTATCTTACAATTTGTGCATATTCGCAAAATAAATGATTTGATTTGATTTGATTTGAAAACATCGAAACTTCTACACCAACAGATGTTGTCTTTCTTTGTTAAAATAATAAATAGCCTTCTCTGTTTTATATATTATTTTCTACTTTAGGTGATATGACGCATATAAAGTATGCGGTCTATATATATGTAACATCTCTAGTCAACGACACATATTAAAATGTAAAAGCCGTATTTTCCGAGAAGCGAAAGCAGTAGTGTTGGCCCAAATGTTTGACGGCGGTATTGGCCATATTTGACCAGAAAAAAACTTGGCCGCAAAATTCGGTGCCCAAATTAGGTGCTGATTAATTGAATAAATGAGTGAATTGGCGGCATCAATATCGTTAAGGAACGTAGTTTTTTAGCACCGAATCCTTTTTAGTGGAATCTTGCCGACTTTTAGTACGGGAAGTTGAGGGTTTTTTTATGTACTTAATCGATTTATTGGTAATCGATTTGTTTGGGTAGCGTATCGTCCAAGAAAATAATTATCATTTTATTTGGCTGCCATTTAGGGTACCAAATTGTTGGTATACGTGGCCATACAACGATGTGTGAATTATTTTACCCATAAATTTAGGTTAGAACTATTAAAACATAACTTTAAATTCGTTTGCTCTGTACTGTACTGTTTTTTTTTTATTTTATTTGATATTTCCCTGTGACCTAAAGTATTATTCAAAATAAAAAGTGATAAATACGCAATTTTCACACATCTAAGTGTCTGACGTTATTACTTTGGCTTTCACTAGCAATTTTCAAAGCAAATTAAGTTTCACACGAACAAAGAGAACTATAATTGCGCAGCGATCATCTCTAATTTACATGCGGCCAAATATGGCCTTTTCCAATAAGAAACATTGGCCGTATTTGGCCAAACTGTGGACGTGACCACAAAGATCGTTAAAACTACCCGTTAAGAGGTTGACCGTCTAGCTAGAAACACCCATAATGAATGGGAAAGTCTGTTTGTTTTGTCAGTCGTAAAAGGCAGAATTTTGCAGTATTTGGTGAGAACTCTGAAAAACAAAACGTTTTAAATTCATACTGTAAAACTATCTAAAACAGCATTGATACGATTTTATCAATAAATCATATTAAAATCATTGAGACCTGTAAACTATTTCTTTTGTCCTACTTGATGTAAATGATTAATCTAATACAAATTAACTACCATGAAGACTTTATATCTCGATTTTATCACACAATCCAGTCCATAATGGATCAAAAACAGCAATTTGAATGTTATAGAAAAAAATGTAGACAATTTTAAACAAAAACTATTCTTAGAGTAAAACCGAAGGTCCCTACTACTTACACTCGAAGCATTAAAACCGCAATCGTATTCGAGCTGTCACTTTCTTTGGTATTTGAAATTGAATTTATGTTTAAGCTTGAGTTTGGTTTTCGCTAAATTACACCGTAACCGCCCACTGGCCGGCACCTTGATTAAACAATTTGAAAAATATGCTAAGCTTCGATTTCGTAACGTTTGTAACTTATGTCACTTTCTTTTTGTGGTCATTTTCATTGGAAACTAGTCGATTGTAGTTTGGTTTGTCTTGAAACGTGCTAGGAAATCTGGGGTATTAATCTTTTTTACTACTTGCCTAAAAAAAAAAACCCATTAATTTATTGATTGAAAGATTTTATCTTGAGTATATTTTGTGGCGATCCAGCTCTTTCCACGGATGACACCTGTAAATGAATTTAGTTGTACTCGAAACATAGGTTTCTTTGCGTTTTTTTTTTTTTTTTTTATATTCCGTGTTCCTTGGACGGTATCCAAGGTCTTGTTAAACATTGAAATAAGTAATTGAATTTACTTAATAGGCCCAATAGCGTAAGATTATCTTCTTTATATATCTTTATATATTAGTTATACCTTCTACAATTGAGCCGCAGCGCGTATACAATACAACAATAGTTTTTTTTATTTTATTTATGTATTAAAAAAATAACTAAAGCCAAATTCTTCATCTACTTAGAAAAGCTTATGTGCAGTGTGTGTATAAAAACATTATGACACCAAATTTATTTACTTCAAATGACTGATAAAGGTAACATCACAGAAAATTACATTTTGTCTGGGCGTAGAAATAACACACGTGTCGTTTTAATTCCATAAAAGTCCTCAACGAATACCGTCCTTTGAAAACAACCCTTATTGTAACCTAATATTTACCAAAACGTTAAAGGTAAGTACTACTTATATTGAGTGGCAGTGTGGAAACAAAGCTAGCGGAATTGGCCGCCATTATGGTTTTTGGATCCACTACAGTCTTTTGTTATTGTTCTATTCCATGTTACTATTTTATGGAATCGGTTCCTTGTCTACATTCTTTATGATAAAAACACCGACTATTATGCAGAGCAATAGTTCGAAGCTTTTGCTTGAAAATAAAACCCTAATTAAGTATCAGCTTGTGCGTGAAAAAATAACAATCAAGACATAGAACATTGACTGCCCTGTTAGCTTAGTTGGTAGTGGCTCTGCCTTCTAATCTTGGGTTGCGGGTTCGATTCCCGCATGACACTAGTTATTATGAATTTAAAAAAAACTATAATTATTCGTGTTGAGTCTGGTCGCTTCTATGTATTTACAAAATAAAAGTATATAAGTGTTATCCGCGACATTATATACTGATAATATTACTTAGTATAGGCCTAGATGGCGCTGTGTGAATGTCCCGGAATATTTATTAATTCATAGAAGTTGTTATCCAAACCAAAGATAAATGATTATTAATTCCTGCCCCTGCACTTAAAAGGTAAATCAATAACGATTATTGCTACAAAGTTAAGCTCAAACACATCGCAGTAAGTCTACCAAATTAAATACAAGACCAACAAAATTGTAAAACTTACATTCCCTTACCACATACTTAAATCAACTCAAGTCCTAAACATTTCATCTCTCAACGTAAGAATCTTAAACACACATAAAATAGCTCTTTAAAACTGGCCTCGGGGCTACTATGATTTATTATGGTTTGAGTCTTACATTATGGATTAGATATTTATCTTTACAGCTGATAGTAAAACTTATTTAATTATAAATACATATTTAAATTAATTAATTGCCCTCTAAAATATGTTATTACCAAAAATTTTAAATTTGTCATAAATAATCAATATACTTATGTAATGAATATAATTATAAAAATATTGACGATGTTAATCTTGAAATGTGCTTCCCCTCTTAGTGAATGTAACATGACTTGATTTCAAATAAATTATTTCAATTCATTCATTTCATTTCATTTCATTTCATTTCATTTCATTCATTTCATTTCATTTCATTTCATTTCATTTCATTTCATTCATTTCATTTCATATTACTTTACGGTAACAAATGATAATACAAATAAGTTATGAGATCTATAGACTTTACCAATAAATAAATTAAAAAGTATCAAATGATAAAACCACTTTATAAGATTTAGTTCCAAACCAACTTTTAGTAAGCTGTACCATAATATAACAATAGAGAAACATGTTTTATTTTTCATTAGGAATGCTAAACAATAAAAAAAATGATGATCATCGTTTCTGACCGTTTTGAAGATCGTTTGTATTTCGAACAACAGTGCACTACTTTATTAAAACAGACGAAATTTTAGTGACAAATTTAAAATATGACATTGCTGATTGAGACATTATGCTAACAATACCTTAACCACAATGTTTTATAAAAGTATCTTTGTAACCTCTTTCCAAGGGTCGTAAAACTGTCATCTTGTCAGTTAGTTTATAGCGCAACCCCCTAGGAGGTCCCATGAATTTGTATGGGACTCTTTTAGTTTCTGTTGCACCTTGGGATGGGCAAATATTGTCTAAGGATTTTTATCATATTGCCCTATAAAATGGAGTTCAAATATGCGCCGCTATGTGGCGTTGTCTACGTTATTTTTTTTACATATTCATTTCTTATTTATTATTCCGGGATAAAAAGAAGATAATTGACTTATCCAGAATCTGGTCTTTTTGCATATCATACTTTATGCAATTTTGATTAGCCCTTTAAGTGTAAAGTCAGTACAAAACCACACTACAAACTATTTTCTTTTCGGAGATTCAAATCAAATGATGATAAATAAATAAAAGAACATGACTTACTTATGTATGCATATAGCATTATATTATATACCAACGTACAACATGAAGATGGTTGCTTTTTTAGATTGCATCTTGTGCATTATATTTTCAAAATAAATAAATGTGATACGTACAAAAAAGAGCACAATCAAAAAATCTGTATAGAAAACCACCTAAAATGAGTATTAAACCAAATAGGTATTTGTCTAGACTTGGATAAGTAAGACAGTTAAGATGCCGATGTCTGGCTCAGATCTTCAACAAGGGACCTTATTGGTACGAAAGGATCAGGTTAACGTGAGTATCGAATTTATTTTACAACGTCTATGAATAGTTGGCTAGTTACCATTACCACTGTCTAATGTTAAATCTCTCGCCAAGCGCCTTGCAGTGTGTTTCCGCAACTTTGTTTAAGAAGTAGCTATGCTCCGCCTTGCAGATTTAAAGTGCACTTTATGATCTAGGATACCTCGTCATCTTGTTAGATATTAGAGATCTTACTGAGATCATATAGTTATGGCTTTAAATGGGCCATGTCGACTGACGTGAAGCAAATAAGTTGCAGCCTCAATTTGATTCCATATTCCCTGAAACGGGTACAATAGGTTACTATTCTCAAGTACTGCTAATTTTATTATCACATTTTTAGTATTTTGTTTTCTTTGTAATATAATTTGCTGCATTAAATGCATTATGCATTCGTTCATTAATCTATAGGAACTGAACTAACTTTTTAATCAAGGATTTAATTCTGCATTCTGTAAACTGGAAGAGATTACAGATAGTGCCTAATTAGGGTCCAAATGAGTCATCAGCGGTGACGTGATGCAAACATGTTGCAGTTTCCGGCCCATCGTGATGATTGGACAAACAAGCATGGGCTTGTTTGGACATAATTTGGTGAATGAGCGAGCGATTTCTGGAAAAAAATAACCACCAAAATGATACTCAAACTCAAATGAAAAAAATCAGTAACTCGTTCCTTCTGTACAGATATGTTTAATGTACAATATGTTAAAATGACAGGAGTCATTGTAATGTATTAAATTGCACAATAAGACTTTACAAAGATCAAATAAAAGGGCAACACTGAAAGTAGGCAAGTTTAACTTATAAATTTTACGCTAACTTTTAATGTTAGATGTCGCTGTCAGTCTTAGAATAGATTTGCTACATTATGCTATAGTTGTATTACAAACTCGTTGCCGAATTAGCTGTCAATTTTATTTCCTTTAAAATAGGTATATTTTCTTCAAAAGATAACAATTCTGAAATTCGTTTGAGTAAAACAATAAGAAAATGATAATCTCAACAACTACAGTAATGTGCCATACCTGTGCCACAAACGGAAAAATATAAAGTTGTGATTTTTACTAAGCACGCTCTTCTTAAATAATCGAGAAGAAAAATCGCTCCGCTTATGCTCCAAGTCACAGCCTAACTCGCTTTGAGATTACGTCGACCACAGTTTTAAATTGGCGGATTATATAATTTAAAGCCCTGATACCTTGTAACATGTAAGTTGGGCTTTTGAATGCACTCACAAACTTCATGTTTTAGCGATTTTTATGTCAACAGCTTATTGGAGCGAGCCCACACGCATTTTAAGTCTTTTGGCGATAAACCCGTCGTTTGGGACACTACTTAAAACAGACATGGTACATTATTATTTTAGATCAATTGTTTTTGATGATAGGGCCGAATACTGTAGTGCCTGTTGTTAGTAATTCTTTGTTAGTAGTGAATATTTACGTAAAAAATTACGTGAAATATGTTATTTGTGTTATCTTTATATTATTCTGTTTCCTATGGATTTTATCGAAATTGTTTAAAATAATGCCTAAAAAAAAATATAAAAAAATTATTCTGCTGGCTTAACACGGTTTTATGTACGAGTATGTACACATGTATAAGGGGCGTTTTTGTACATACATGCCTATGTATATACACTTATGTATACATATAACAAATTTATTTCGTTACCCTAATGTGTGTCGGCAATCTACAAAGGAATCAAAGTGTATGCTTGATCATAAAAACTTGTAAACATGAATATTAAGATAATTTTATCGGACCAGTTTGTCAATTACAACTTGTTTTTGTGTTTATGATAAGACATAAAGATTTGCCCATTACGAAATGTAATACAAAGTTATAGGTTGTTTTTAGAAGATGCAACTTATACTACCTACATACCTGTACCTACTAGATTTACTAAGATTTTTTATTAATCTAAGATTAAAGGTTTCGTTAATCCTGGATCAAAAATATGAAATATGCACGATTTGATCTTTGTACATGCGAAATTTCATTCTTATTGGTTAACCCATTTCAGCGTGAAACTAAGATAAATGTATATCATATTGTCGATTCAGACGCCTCTGGGGCGGTTCGAACACAGGACAATAGAGATTTGATACTGTTTTTAAATTTGCTTGAAGCGCCAGTAGCTCAGTTGGCTCAGCTAGCGGAGGCAATCGCATGCGATTACCAATGTTAAGCAAAGGTCGACGCGGTCAGTTCTTGGATGGGTGACCGAAAAGTGATATTCCATTTTGGGTGCTTCCGTGGGTCGGATGACCGTTAAAGTCCCGGGCTGTTTGTCTAGTATGGTAGTCGTAAAGCCATGTCAGAGGCCCTTAGGGCGGCTTGATCAACTCTCTACACCAGAGTTGGCCAATCTCATTCAATAAAAAGAAGAAGAAAAAGAATTTGCCTGAAGTGCATAAACATATATTTTATTATTTAATCAAATTTGCTTCTGTAATAGATTTTATTGTGATTGTATAAGTAACTTTACGATACGCTAAAAGCCAAGAAATTTGCACAATTTACCTGCAATAACTCCAAACTATGACTAAAGACAAACATTTGCCATAGAAATCTGAGAATTTCCAATTCGGAAGTTAAGGAAAGCTATTCTTGGGTACCGGATCCGTTTTGTTGCGGAATATTTACTGTTTGTTTATAATTGATGACTCAACTAGCACAGGTAGGTTTGAGTCAGACTATTGGTTCTTAATGTGTTGAACTGGGTTTCTTGCGATTGCAACTAAGTTGCTTTTATTACCTTTTGCCTATAATTTTAAGTTTTCTCTCTTTGAGTCGTATTTCCTCATGACTGAGGACGTAACTTAATTCGTCGGAGAAGTTCTCTTAGGCAGATACTTTGTGGTAGGTTCCCAGGTTCTTCCACGGAAATATTAATAACAATAATATTGCAAACATATAAAGTTTACGAACAAGTACGTGTGTCTGTTTCTCCTTTCTTCACCCGATTTAGATCATGTTTCTTTATAATACATAGATTAAACCCTTACATTTTATCCCGATATATCGCGACTAAGGCGCGACTTTTAAGTATGTACCTATTTACATATGTATGTTCAATGTTAAGTCGAGCACACTTTAGAGCTGATTCACTATCGATACTTAGAATCGATATCTCGGTTTACAACTGCATCGATGCATTACGCTCGACTAGTTACGTCGCATGCGAATATCGATTGTTGAACGAAGGTCGTATCGAATAATGTGATTTTTATCGATGTTATGTAAAGAGGGGATTGTGCAAAGATTTTTTCGGGTGAGTGAATCTGTAAGGATTGTTATATAATATACACGTATGTAAGTATAGTACATGTGCAATATCTACGTAAGTGGTATAAAACTGGTGTAAGTATTTTGTTTCACGACATATTTGATAAAAATAATAGATCCCATTAGTCATATGTCTTAACTTACAACATCTACACAAAATTTGGCTGACTTAATTTGTAATTTAATATTTGGTGTTTCAAATAAATAGTCTTATTTAAAAGTTAGTATTTATTCACACAAAATGTGATATTAATAAAATTACTACTTTCTTGAACTGATAAACCCGGGCGCCCACCACGATGTATCTGCCCATGAGAACTCCCCTAACGAATTAATTCAGTCATGAGGAAATACGACTCCAGAAATCTCCCTGTATTTACCAAATAGTTCGAAGCAAAAACACCGTATAAGCATGTTGTTTACTTGGGAAATCTTGAAAACGAGACCCATTTAAAACAGCTTAGCGTAAATTTACAACAAGAAAATAGATTTTAAATTCGCTATCGTTTGCACACACTCTCATTATCACGAGTAAAGTATAGGTAAAGTTACGAATAAGTACAATAATTTCGACTAAAGTATAAGTAAAGTTCAATAAAATTATGTAAACAGCAAGAAAATTTATGTAAATTATTTGCAAGGAACCATGTCGACCAATACACTTATGCTTTTATTTCAAAACATGGACTTTAAGGATAATTTTCCGGTATAATATTTTATCCTCTAAGTGTGTTGAACTAAGATTAGGTTAGTAATAAGGTAACCTAAGTATCTTGTTCGCAGATTGTAGAAAATATCGGCTAAACTGCGTGAGTATGGTAATTTTATGGTAGAAATATTGTGTGAAGTAACAACGAAATTCCCGATTTTACTACTCTGATATCTTGTCTGGGGATAGATAGAACACACACTTAAATTTTACAAGGATTTCACTTTTAAAAGCTGGCAAAACGAATAAGCATTATACCTACATTAATATCCTTATACAAAATGATCCTTACTTCATTCAAATTACTCGTTAAATTATACATAATTCCTGGCTACATGGCCATATCAAAGGCTCCTGAGATAATATTAAAATTCAAGTAATTATAAATTCTATTGCAATTATCTTATAATATCTATATCACCTAAACCACAGAAATAAAATAATCTTACTCTCATTTAAAGATCTCCGCTAATCCAAAAGATCTCGCCTTACCTTAGCAACGTTAATGTCAATGTCAAACCCATAAAATGATGGTTTACATGACACACAGACAAACACGTGCGTTGTATATAGATAATTATGTACTAATTATGTAACTAGTTGATAAGCATGTGTGTGAATGACAGAAAGATAAGAGTCTCCAAATATTTTAGTTAATTTTTAAGTCATTGGTCTCGGTAGCATAGAGCTACGAAATTGAAATGACTGTGATTTTGAAATTAAAATAAGTTGTTTAAAATACGAGTATGTGTGTCTACGTACAGCATCTTTGTTTGACAGTTAGTAATATTCTAGTACAGACAAATTCCACCTACAATCACAGTGTCACTTATTGTCGCGGCTCGATCGCAGCGACCAAATTGTTGGCAAAAATGCATAAGCATGGCTGTACATTTCCGTCCGCGTACCAGATTCTTTGGCAGTACTTTTTCTAAATGACACATAACCTCACTTAATTTATATAAATTCAGTCTTCACTTTCTCATCCAACGGCAATCAAGAAACCACGAAATTGTAACAAACTTCTATTCAATATAAATCATATTGCAAAGCCTACAAAAGTATTTCAATTCAACAAGACCACCAGCTGCAGGAACCTCCTCATCACGTCCAATGTAGAAATCAAAACAAGCTTCTACATAAATTTTTTTTGGCGACCGTGACAGGACATCGCAGGAGAAACCCGCCGCTGGCCGATAACCAGACATCACCTCAAGAAAAACCATACGAAAGCAAGAAAAATCATCTATTCCTCAAGATCATCAAGATTGCAGAGATCAAGACTGCATTTTTTTCTATCGCGGCGTCTTCAAAACTACCCACGAAAATCCAAGATAAGTGCTCCATCCTCATTATTTCCCTTCCAAAAACCCAAATCATCCTACTATAACACTGCAAATTGCAAATTCCAGGCATCGCGGCAGCGAAATTCCCGTAAACTCACCGTGGCGTTTGGTACCTATCAGTGCGATCGCGGCTCGTCATCGGTCCAGCGCGGCTTGGTGTCGGTGCCATCGCAGCTCCCGGGACAATTCAGTGCTTCAAGCGGCGAGTGAGAAAGCTATCCAACAATGTGCAGCTAAGTCATATCACAAATCATACTTAAACAGTCTAATTTGCTTAGGTAGTCATTATCCATTCTGATACCTTCAATTTAAAATAATCATGACAGACAAAAAACTTTCATACAGAGAATTAACCACAAAACGTAGCTCCATCAAAGGCCAAATTACTAAATTTAAGAATTATCTATCATCAATTGACAAGACAGAAATCAGCACTCTCGAATTCGCTGAACTTAGTTTAAAAACAAACAAATTTGAATCCTTAGCAAATAGATATGACAGCATTCAATCTGAAATTGAGATTCTCAATGCGGACGACCTAGACACGGAAATAGATGAGAGGGATATCATAGAGCATGACATAATTAGTTGCATAGCTCATGCCAAAATAATATTAGAACGTGCAAACACTCAATTTGAGACAAAAAAGGAACCTAAAGCAGCATGTTCTCATACATGTAATCAAGCTAATGATACAATGTTCAAATTACCTCGAATTGAAATCTCAAAATTCAACGGTGATTATTTCTGTTGGGCTCAATTCCGAGATGCTTTCCTAGCACTTATAGATAGCAACGAGAGGATCAGTAATATCCACAAATTCCATTACCTTATATCATATCTAGAAGGAAAGGCAGCTCGAGTTATCTCAAACCTCGAAGTGTCATCGGCTAACTATACACATGCATGGAACTTACTTTGTGAACGGTATGACAATAAACGTGTGCTAATAAATCAACATTTGTCTGCAATATTTAACATACAACCAAGTCATGAAACGGAAAACTCTTTGCGATACATGATAGACCATGTACTAAAAAATCTAAGAGCATTAGCTTCGTTAGGACAACCAACCGATCATTGGGACATCATAATCATATATATTTTATCAGCAAAACTTGATGCAAAAACACTTACAAAGTGGGAAGAACTTAGAAACAGTTTCAACGAAATGCCTACCCTAGATCAATTCACAAAATTTTTAACTGATCGTGCAGATGTTTTAGAAGCTATCCATCGAAACAAAAATGAAACTTCACAGAAACCAATTCAACCTCGTACTACATTATGGTCAGGTTCCAATAACAAACAAAATTCTACACTAAAATCACACAACTTGGTCAAAGTGAGCTCAAACACTCCACAATCTTCTTGCAGTATATGCAAAGGTTCTCACCGCATTTATGAATGCAATATATTCAAAAACAAACCACTAAATGAAAAATTAGAGGAAATTAAAAACAAAATGTTGTGTAAAAACTGCTTAAGAAAGGGTCATTCTACTTTAGATTGTCTCTCAGGTCCTTGCAGATTATGCAATACAAAGGGTCACAACACATTAATCTGCTCAACACCAAATTCATCTAAATCGGTTGAAAAACTTGTAAACTTTTCCCAACATAATCACAGTGGTTCTAATTTATGCACAGCAGTCATAGAAGTTGAGAATCCTGCTACTAAAGTGAAAGTCAAAGCACGCGCTCTTTTAGACAATGGAAGCCAAGCTATAGTCATTTCCAAACATCTCACACAAACCTTACAATTACAAACTGAATCTGCAGATCCTAACACCATTGCAGGGATAGGAAATATTTCTTGCAACAAACCTTTAAACACAACATCAATACAAATCAAATCATTGAACAGTTCATATCAAGCTCATGTGCCTTGTTATGTAATGGAACAAGTCACAGGTACTTTACCACAATTTCCCATAGACAGGAAGAGACTCAACATACCAAACAATATAACATTAGCTGATCCTAACTTCCACGAACCGGCTGAAATTGATATACTGTTAAGCTCAGAAATCTTTTGGGACATTTTACTCCCTGAGATTGTATCCTTAGGACCTAAAAAACCTAAACTGGTCAACACACTCTTGGGCTGGTTAGTAACCGATCCTCTTCATGCTAGCTCAGCTAAATACAAGCAACTCAATCATTTATCAAACAAAGCACAGAGTCAATCACAATACAACCATGAACTGTTAAACATACAGCCAACATTACAAACAGACAGACATATTGTCAATCATGTCATACGTCATTCAAGCAATCTAGAATACAGTCTAGAAGTCAACCTTACAAAGGCATCCAATCATAACATACACAATCAATCTGACATACAGTCACACCCTCATACAGTCAATCAATCATTTGATCTATCACCCAAGCGTTCCTTCAGCGAACCACTCAAGCGTTCCATCAGAGAACCACCCAAGCGTTCCATCAGCGAACCACCCAAGCGTTCCATCAGAGAACCACCCAAGCGTTCCATCAGCGAACCACCCAAGCGTTCCATCAGCGAACCACCCAAGCGTTCCATCAGCGAACCACCCAAGCGTTCCATCAGCGAACCACCCAAGCGTTCCATCAGCGAACCACCCAAGCGTTCCATCAGGCATGCAACTAATGCATTAATCAAACATTCACCCAGCCAATCCACAAATCACTCATGCATTGATTCATCAGTCAAATCATGCATGAAATCATCTTATCAATCATTCCCAACAAACACATGCATTGATTCCTCAGTCAATGTATGTACACAATCACACAAACACTCACCCGTTCAACCCCATAGCGTTGAATCATATTCTCATTCACCCATTCAAACACAAACAAAATTCATACCCCAACAAGAACTTGCAATTGATAAACTTCTTACAAAATTTTGGGAATTAGAAGAATTACCATCCAAATCTATTAGAAACAATGAAGATATACAGTGTGAAGAACATTTCATTGCAAATACCATCATTTTAGATACAGGAAGATTTTGTATTAAACTTCCACTAAAACAAAGTCCGAACAAACTAGGTGATTCATACAAAGTAGCTAAAAAACGATTACTTGGCTTAGAAAAGCGATTCAGAAACAATCCTGATTTAAAGTTACAATATGTTCAATTCATCCAAGAGTATGCAGAACTAGATCATTTATCTATTTCTCCAGATCCACATCCAATCCCCGGATACTTCTTAGGTCATCATGCTGTTCTCCGTGAAGGCAGTGAATCAACTAAAATAAGAGTAGTATTCGATGGGTCAGCACCAACCTCCACTGGTGTATCTCTCAATGATATACTAATGGTAGGACCAAACGTACAAAATTCTCTTTTTTCAATCTTGATAAGATGCAGGCAGTATAAATTCATTCTTTGTGCTGACATTGAAAAGGCCTACAGGCAAACTGTTGTTCATGAAGACGATAGGAATTTACAGCTAATCTTATGGAGAGAAGACGAATCCCTTCCAATCCAAACCTTGCGCTTGAATGTTCTCACTTATGGCACAGCAAGTGCAGCTTATTTAAGCACTAGGTGTATATGGCAGGTAGGAGAAAATTGCAAAGATACTCAAATTAAAACAATTATACAAAATGATTTTTATGTCGATGATTTAATCACAGGAGCAAATACTGAGGTTGAACTACAGCATATACAACGTTCTGTAGCCGAAGCATTGCTATCAGCAGGCTTTCCTTTGCGAAAGTACAAAAGCAACTCACTAAATGTAGTAGACAATATTGAAAACAATCAAAATAAACTAATTCTTAGTGAATCATCCAGTACCCTCGGTCTGGGATGGAATCCAGCCGAAGACAGCTTACACTTTCCATTTAATGAAATCATAATTCAAGACAATATCACTAAACGGACAATATTGTCAAACTCTTTCAGAATATATGACCCATTGGGACTGCTCAGCCCAAGCGTGATAATACCAAAAATTATTATACAAAAACTATGGATTCTAAAGCTTCAATGGGATGACCCAGTTCCTGATGATATCAAAAAATCATGGAACGAATTTGTAACCAACACTAACCATCTTGCACATTTAAAAATTCCAAGAACAGTACTGTGTGACAGCCCAACCACCATAGAAATACATTCCTTTTGTGACGCAGCACAAGGTGCGTACGGTGCTTGTGTATACTTAAGGTCTATAAACAACTGCAACAACGTCACAGTCAACCTATTGTGTGCAAAATCAAAAGTATCTCCAACAAAGGCTACAACCATACCCAGATTGGAATTACTTGGTTGCCTTTTATCAGCTCGACTAACAAAAAGTGTTGTAGACTCCCTCAGATACAAACCATGTCGAATTACATATTGGTGTGATTCTAGCATAGCTCTCGCCTGGATACACACTCCATCTAGAAACTTAAAACCATTTGTTGCTAATCGTGTAGCTGAAATCCATGAAATTACAGATCCTTCATCGTGGCGTTATACACCCACTCATCAAAACCCAGCAGATCTCATCTCTAGAAGCCTGAGTCCCAAACAACTTTCAGAATCTACCCTCTGGTGGCATGGACCTCCTTTCCTTGTCAACAATGAAAGTGAGTGGCCAACTCTTTCTATAAAGAAAATAGACTTACCAGAGCTTAAACCTATAAAATCATTAGCAACAACAGTTGCAACAGAACCTATAATCAAATTTGAAGATTATTCAAGCTTTATCAAATTACAAAGATCATTTGCTTACATAAAACGATTTATTCACAATTTAAGAAATCCTACTAATAAGCAAACAGGTTTCTTAACCGCCACTGAACTACAAAACTCATTCAAACATCTCTGTTTCATTGCACAACAAGAATCATTTCCAATCGAACATAAAATGTTGAAACAACACTTGCCATTAAAACACAAATCAAAACTTTTATCATTATCACCTTTTTTAGATGAAAACAACTTAATTAGAGTTGGTGGCAGAATAAATTCATCTGAATGTTCGTATGATAGAAAACACCCCATACTCCTCGATTCATCACATAACTTTACCAAAATTTACTTTGCTCATGAACACTTACAACAAATGCATGCTGGTCCCCAACTACTTCTATCTACAGTAAGAGATATTATCTGGCCTATAAACGGACGCCGATTAGCTCGTAATACAACTCACAACTGTGTGAAATGCAGACGCTTTCAAGGCAAAACCCTCAACCCCATGATGGGAAATCTCCCAGCGTGTCGCATCACGCCCGATTTTCCTTTCAAAACTACTGCGTTAGATTTTGCTGGTCCATTTCTAATCTTGAATCGCAAAGGACGCGGTGCTAAACTTATAAAATGCTATTTATGCCTATTTATTTGTACACGTTATAAAATAATTCATCTCGAGGCAGTTTCAAGCTTAGCTACAGCCGAGTTCCTGATGACGCTTCGAAGATTCATCTCACGTCGCGGGAAACCAACAGAAATAATATCCGACAATGGCAAAAACTTTGTAGCAGCATCCAATGAGTTAGGTAAATTCTTAAAAGCTGAACAACAATCTATTTCTGACTATGCTGCACAAGAAGGTATAACTTTCTCATTCATCCCCGCATACAGCCCACATTTTGGTGGCTTGCATGAAGCCGGTATTAAATCTGCTAAATATCACATAACTCGAGTCATTGGCAACTGTCACTTAACTTTCGAAGAAATTTCAACATTATTTACTCAAGTAGAAGCAATTCTGAACAGTCGCCCTTTGTACCCCATGTCATCCAACCCTTCCGATCTCCAACCCCTTACCCCTGGACACTTTCTTATTGGAAGACCGCTAACCTCATTTCCATCGCCAGCTCTTCAAGATACCAATCCTGACAGACTGCAGCGCTACCAGAGACTTGAACAAATCCGTCAACACTTTTGGCTACGCTGGCAAAGGGAATATATTTCAGAATTACAACAACGACAAAAATGGACAACATCCTGTTCCAGTCTCTCCATCGACGACTTGGTCCTGATCCAGGAAGACAACGTGCCTCCTCTCTGTTGGAGACTTGGACGAGTTAAGAAGCTCTACCCAGGTCCCGACGGCATCTCCCGAGTGGCTGACATCACAACTTCCAGAGGCAGCATAAGAAGATCTCTCGTGCGACTGTGCCCTCTGCCGAAACCTCAAGAATGACAACATTGAAAGCTCCAGGATCTTTCAACGGGGCGGAATATGTCGCGGCTCGATCGCAGCGACCAAATTGTTGGCAAAAATGCATAAGCATGGCTGTACATTTCCGTCCGCGTACCAGATTCTTTGGCAGTACTTTTTCTAAATGACACATAACCTCACTTAATTTATATAAATTCAGTCTTCACTTTCTCATCCAACGGCAATCAAGAAACCACGAAATTGTAACAAACTTCTATTCAATATAAATCATATTGCAAAGCCTACAAAAGTATTTCAATTCAACAAGACCACCAGCTGCAGGAACCTCCTCATCACGTCCAATGTAGAAATCAAAACAAGCTAAAAAAAAATATTACCTGAAGAAAAGTAACAGTGACAGTTATACGTATTAACTAACCCATAGAAAAATATAATAAATATGCTAGGATTACCTTTAAATTTTAAGTAAAGTAGCAGATATTTCAAATAAGTTATCCTCTTAACCTTCAAGTGACTAAATGACAAAGCAATTACGGATTTTGTTTTATGGCTATTATTATTATTTGACTAGCTTGGCTTTAGTAAATAACTTATTCTCTAACTCTAAATCATCTATGCCATCTATGTTATTTTTTTATGCGTAGAAATTTAAATTTTCACATATACAAATATGCATTTTCAATGTTAACCTACCATATCCTACAGTTTTCTTCAGTCACAGAGTTTACCTTCACTGACGCGTCCGGCGATTAAAGGACGGTAAACGAATACGATAAGAACTGATAAGAAATACCTAATCGTATTCTTGGTCGGTTCTAACGCACTTGTTTATTTCTGTTCCTTGCTGGACATCGTTGCACAGTTTTAAATACGGAAAAATAATCTTTTTTTTTGGAAACGGTAAAATTTTAAATTAAAATTGTGATAGTCGTTTGTTTAGTGATTTGAATAAACGCAATGATTATGAAATATGAAGTGAAAAGTGAATAAAGAATTGCGTTTTTCATTTATTAATCTCTTTGTTTGAAAAATGCGAGAATAGAATTGTGTTTTGTTTATTTCGTGCAGCAAACAGACTTTTTGTGGACTGTTTCGAATTTATAAAAAGAGAACTGTGATTTTTATTTGTTAGTGCTACAAAAGGAACGTTGTTTCATCCGATCGCAACAAAAATTCAAATATTGTTTTTTATCCCGCTCTAAGTGCTGGTGTTTTGTTAAAATAGAAGCGGTACAAAATGGACAGTTAAAATAATGTTTTCTTTTTTATAAAGGAAACGTAAAAACCCACATAAATAACTATTTCGTGATATTTTTATTGTTTTAATCAATATTCTCAGCCAATTATTACAATTTTAATCCAATTATAATACTTGCATAACTTGGATACCATTCGAATAGAAAAATAAGTTATTAAAATGTTACAGCTGTACTATTACGGCTATTAAAAAGAAAATCTAAATTGCATAAAATAACAAGTGTTAACCAATTTAAAGTTAGTAGCTTTGCCCTAAGCCGGTTTGGTTATGTAAATGGAGGAAATCAGTAGTTAGGAGAACATGTAAGAATGAGTTAACTGGTTTTCAAACTTTTGAACAACTTAAAAAAAACTTTTTTATTTTGAGTAAAAAAACATTTTGATTTTTATGATAAGTTATATAAATTCATATGTATATAAGACTGATATGTAAATATTTGTAAAAGTTACTAATCACGGTTGACATGATTCAAACCTAGAACTTCCCGTTATCCAGACAGAACTTTTTATATTTCATAGACCAATTCACTACCAGGTACTAAAATCTACGGATTTTTACATAATACTATCTACTTATATATTCAATAGACTTTAAATAAGGAAAATGACTCATACGCATATTTATTGCACACTTTTTGCATTTAAACGACAATAAATTAGCATTTATTTAGATTTTTACACATTTACTTACGTCATAAAAATTTGATCTCAACAACCTTGCTTCTTAATGCATTTTATAAGTTTATAACCAGTCCATTTTGTACGCTCTCATAACATTTTAATTTACAAATAGTATGTTAATCGAGTGATCGAATTCTCGTTAAAATGAATCAGTGTTTGTAAAGATGCGCGGGAGTTTAGCGGTCTCACTGACGGCTGTATTTACTTAGTGTTTCAAATATAAACGCGCACTTTTAAAACTCAAATGTTTTTTTTTTATCGTATCGTATCGTAGTAAATTGGAATAAAAAATTAAAACATTTAAAGTAAAACATGAATAAATTAATAAATTTAAATTTGTGCTCTCAAAATTCATGTTACGATTTTCACATCCGCAATTATACCTAATTAATTAATAACAATTTAAGATAGAATCGAAAGTGTAAACAAACGAAGATTTTTCTGCAAAACCAAACTGCTATTTAAATACTTTGCCTTCAAGTTGCAAAATATAATATAATGCAAGAACATAGTGAATTAGCGAACAAAGTGTTACTTAGTGCTTGTATATAGACTAAACTAACAGTGAATTAGTGCTCAAATATGACTATAGGCGCTAAATAGTGAAGTGATAATGAGTGTGCCTAATTTGAGTGCTGATCAAATAACAGGTATATGGTTTTGTTATACTCGTATATTTTTATATGTACATTTTTATCCGCAAAAGACTTAGAACCTCCATACATTGTATGCTGCCTCAGTTACAGATGTTTTCTGAGGTTTTGGGTTTGATCTTTGCATAAGGCAAGTTGTTCCTGAAAATCAGAGCTGTAGAGTAATCAGCAGCTTTAATGCTGAAGTACGAGTACGACCTTTTTTGACGCACGGGATACATCAATACATTACATATTTCACCTTTGTATTCTACCTGTTTTTAATTTTTTTATGTATGTATATAGTGTTGTGTCCTGTGTGTCATAATAAGTGATTTCTTTCTTTCTTTTATCTTTAGTTTGCATTTAAGGTAGTAGTATTTTTCACCGTTACATTATTGGTTTGTTTATTGCTCTTGGCATTTTCCGTGTTTATTTTTAGTTAGTTTTACCAACATATATTTATTTTTTAAAATGCGTATAATCATTATCTATACTATACTATATACTATTATACATATACTACCTCCTAAGCTAAAAGTTACAATGATAAAAGTCTAAATCTCGATGAAGATTTTTAGCGTAGAAAAACCTACGCCAAGATGTCGTTTTCGTTTTTCCTTAGCAACGAATCACGGCTTTGGATGTTATATTTGCATATTTAAGACATCTTGCGGGGCATGGCTCTCATTGATGAGGGATACAACTCGAGGAGGAAGATGTTCTGATGTTCTCATGGTTAGCTTATGTTTCCTGATGATTATGGTCTATGATCTAGCGTTTACCTAAAAAGGTAACATTGTAAAATCCTCCTTAATTACCAAAAGTCAGTTAAGACAAAATCCCCCACGAACCTAACGGTCACTCCGAAACTCTTTTGTTCGTAGACAATAATTAGTGAGCAAATTAGAATTACTTGGCAGATAACAAACAGAACCATTCCGGCCGCGCTTAGCTAATTAGGCACAAACAATGACATAATAATAGAGACGACCCATTAAAAAAAAACAATAATAATAATGACTTTTTAACTATTATCCTAGTCTTACGAATTTCATGACGTCAGATGATTAAAATGTGCATAGTGTAATTTTCATACAACATCAATAAATTTACATATAACACTTAATCTGAACATATACCGTCTTTTATCTAACGTCTTTGTCATCAGTAATATTGCATACTCTTTTGTTCCTCAACACTATACTTTCCAATTTGATCTTTGGTCTCCCTCTATTTTTTATGTTTAAGAAACTGCAACATTTGCAAGTACCAAGTCATTGTATTCAGGTGGCCACTTATTTGGTTATGGATGATGGTTGGTGGTTGGTACGTGTGCCAATACCACCATAATATAGTTATAAATATCTCATAATGTCCTTGAATTCTGATTGGGCTGTCACCATGGTCGCGTAATACGTTTTAAACGTTGATCTGCGCTTGACATATGCTTTGCGAAAACTTGTATAGCAGATGCGAGTAATTAGGAGTCTCTTATATTGTCTTTGGATAATACGCACAAAGGACCTAGCGAAGAAAAAGAGGCATGATGTGAGACTTATTGTCAATTTTCTAAACGGTTTTACGTGACTATCATTAGGTACAAAAGTGTTTGAATGTTCGGTGTACCTACTAGCTCTCTACTGTGGTACTTTTAAACATGAACAAGTAATAAATGTACAGCATGAAGAAAACGACATGTTTCAAGGACTACAATATCCAGAGATCTCTCACTTGAGTCGTATTTCCTCATGACATTGGGTCGTGACTCTCCCGCAGAATTAATTCGTTAGGGGAGTTCTCTTGTGCAGATATATCGTGGTGGGCGCCCAGGTCCTTCCACGGAAGGCACATGTCCTCGGATATCTAAAGATATGCCTATGAAATAACTATTGTAGTAATTGGTATGTGAGTAACTTTAACATATACCTCAGTAACAAACACACACACACAACAACTAGCTTGTTTTTTACTCTTATTGTATATCACCAAGATTAGTAGGTATCGTATGTTATGTATACTGTATAGGTCTCGCATTTATCATGCTTAAAGTAATGTACAAATGTACTTACATACATAAACAGCCAATGGAAACGTAAAAACTGCCTAATAAGAATTGTAAAAATCTCTATTCACGAATTATTAAAAGATTATGGTAACATTCATCTAAATTTATGGTGGTGAAATTTGACATAGGTTTTTGCGGCTACCTAATCTGTATTATGTTTTCTAGACTTTTCTATTTTAGGACATGTATGATCTTTTCAACTAAAGAATCGCTTGTATGGATATAATATAGGTGACTTGGAGATAAACTGGTCAACTAGTTTAAATAAAAGGTATATTACAGGAATATACAGTAAATCTTCTTCTTATCGAATGAGAGTGGCCAACTTTGGTGTCAAGAGTTTATCAAGCCGACCCGTTCTAGACAAACAGCCGGGACCTACAATTTAACGTGACATCCGACTCACGGAAGTGCCCAAAATGGAATGCCACTTTTCGGTTACCCATCCAAGGACTGACTGCTTCGACCTTTGCTTAACATTGGTGATCGCATGATCCTCCGCTATTTTATATTTTTGCCTCCGCTAGCTGAGCTATGGGCGCTTTAATACAGTTTATAACCCTTGTGTACTTTTTACTTTAGAAATATTTTTTAGAAATAAGTATAATACAATTCAGCCACCAGATTTCATCTTTCTATCTATGGGAACATTTTCTATCTGCGATAGTTTTTATTGGCGAATGATTTCACGTAGAATCCGATTTATACGACTTTTTCGACGACTTTTTAACGTGCCCTTTTAAACTTTGTCTTGATCTTGAATGATAAAAAATACAAATAAAATTTTTATTGCTATAAAATTTGACGATGCATTTGACACACATTTTATTAGATAAGTATAATAAACCTTATAATGCGGTTACAAGTGTTATATTCAGATTATTTTACTTTATTTGTATTTTAGTGTCGTTTTTACACATTCTTTGCCCACCGCTGGGTTTCGTACTCGATTTTGCTGGGAAATGAAATTTTAATGTCAATAAAATCACTCGTTTGAATATGAATACATTTGAGTTGCTTTTATTGCCAATGAGTAGATGTTAAAGCAGTTTCACTGTTATTAACTTTGACACATTGTTGTACTGATCTATACTAATATTATAAAGCTGAAGAGTTTGTTTGTTTGTTTGAACGCGCTAATCTCAGGAACTACTGGTGCGAATTGAAAAATCTTTTTGTGTTGAATAGACCATTTATCGAGGAAGGCTTTAGGCTATATAACATCACGCTGCAACTAATAAGAGCGAAGAAATAATGGAAAATGTGGAAAAAACGGGGAAAATTATTCATCTTTGAGGGTTTCCGTTGCGTGCGCTGCGAAAACAATTCAAGTCGTGGGTAACAGCTATAATTTATAAAGCTGAAGAGGTTGTTTGCAAAAATAAATATGATGCCCAAAATAACTGTTCTACGCGGACGTAGTCGCAGGCACAGCTAGTCATAAATAAACCTTTATCTTTTTAAAAATAGGTAAGTATACGACATTTGGTAGTCCTGTTAGTTTTTCTGTGACAGACAGGCATAGACATAAAATCAATATTTATTTTTGTATTCAGTATTCAATGAATTAAATACATCATTATTTGTTACTAAGAATGTCATATTTTGAACTTGGCTACCGAAATGTGCACCGATATGCTTAGAACTTGTTCGCTTTGTTACTTACTTTTCTCTAAATCTAAAACATTTAATACCGTTTTTTTTGTTGTAGCAAGTAACCATGTACTGCTTTAGCTAAAAACACTTAATTGAAATCACACAATTACTCTCTCGAGTAAGAGACTATATTCCTAGAAAGTAACTAGACCCAAATAGATCATAGACCGTTGAACTATTATACTGACACTAATTTTAGAACTAAATTGATCCATTCGTTGTCAGCAATCAAGGTCTATAAAGCAGGCTTAGAGTCTACTAATAATAAATACTACAGAATTGTAACTCCTTAGAAATGTCGCTTCGGAAATGCTTTCACATTTCTTTATTCCCACCCACAACTCGCACAGAAAGCTTGCTCGCGATTGGTTTCGATGTCGGAAATTTCATATGCTCTTTATTGTACACCCCGTCTGGTCTTTTTTATGATTTCCTCTCTATCCTACGGTTGCCTGGAAGAGATCACTTTCAGCGATAAGGCCGCCATTTGTAGCATTAGATTTAAATATTCTCTTTTTTATTATGTTTTATTTATATGTTAATGTCCAATAAAGCATTAATCTATCTATCTAAATAGCCGAATGCTTGATTAGTGATCACATTTGGTTGCTAAAGAGCTTAGCAACCAAATATGACCCCTTCCACCGACTCAACCGTGGCGAGGGTGGTTGACTATATCGTGGAATTTAAATTTTTGGTTAAGTTACGTTTCTATAGCGTTTATTATTCGTAGCTAGAGCCTAGAAAATGGACAGATGTTGTTCCACTAATCCAGATCGATTTATTGTTTGACCTAATAAATAGAGACTAGTAATATCCTGGCTGGTCCTCGTGACATATTGACAACTAAGACTGTCTATTGCAGAAACTGTATCACTTTATTTTCTACTGCTTTTAACCCCGATTTTCAATACTTCTGATTATGTTTGTTAAATATAAGTTGTAAATGGTAGTGTGTGTATTTTGAATGTTGTTCTGCAAAATTTTCGATACACACATCTCTCTATCTTGGGTGTTTTCTTGGGCAGATACATCGTGGTGGGCGCCCATATCCTTCCATGGAAGACACATGTCCTCGGATATTGTGTCCACAAACATGTCGGTTTGCTCACGACGTTTCCTTCACCGTTAAGCGAGCGAAAATCCACATATAACATGAAAATACAAGTCGTTGGTGTAGGGCCGGATTCGAACCAGGCTGCGTCTGCATGAAAAGCAGACACTGAAACCGCTAAGCCACACTCGGTCAACACATCTATAAAGTCGTATTTATAATGAATATTTAATTTGATTCAAATCAAGTCAATAAAATCTAAAATTTCCACAAACTTCTGTCATCGCTAATAAATGTTATCTCTGCAAAGATCATCATAAAGAAACCTTTCCAATTTCTAAAGCAATCAAATCAAATAGGTATTAAATTGCGTAAAGCGTAAAGTTATAGGTATCTATTAACCACTGAACCTAATGAAATAGTAGACAACTGACATAAAAAAATTGATACTGTTTGATTAAATTGTTGATTTGGGTTTTATGCACATACTTATAGCTTGTCGATTTTTTTTACGAGATCTCTGGTTTCCCAGATGTTACCAATCGTAATGTGACTTTTCTACAACACTTTACTCTGTACAGAAGGTTTAAAATATAGTCAATTCAGTTTAAAATGTCCTTTTCCTGACCATCACACTGATGTTATCTCGAAAAATAAAATGTACTCTAAGTAAGTTAACTTCTTCTTATCGAATGAGAGTGGCCAACTCTGGTGTCGAGAGTTAATCAAGCCGCCCTGAGGGCCTCTGACATGTAAGTAATTAGTTTCATGATTATCCCGATACATAAATTTTTGGCGCAGAAAAGAATAAGAAAAAAAAACTAGACATTTTGCTTTTAATGTACGTTTTACCACTTATTAAAATTAGGGTGTCATTACACCAAACTAATTTTCTTACGAATCATACTAAAAGGCAATTTATATAACACTTCCCAACCGACATCAATATCATTTGATTGCAACCTCTTGACAAACGTGTTCATTTTAACATGTTCTCAAGTTATTTATTAACTTGATAACTTAAGTATTTAAGTTACTTTTAAGTTACGCAACAGATTAAAATGTGGTTTGGTTAAGCGACTTCTGAACTTGTGTATCTTTGTAATGTTTGAACAAGATAATAAGTGGAGGGAAGTAACTTGATGTGTCTTGTCCAAAGTTTTGATAGATAAAAGGAATTGTACTCGTACATTATTATGGTTAAGAAAATACATACTTATAAGAATGGCTATAGAGAATATTCGTACCGCCCTAGGCACGTCTGGCTTGGTTAAATAGCTACTTTTTTATGTATATCGAAACTAGATTACCAATAAAATCGCAATATGTCAAATTTTGTTGTGGTAACTGGCTTGCACTTACATACGTCAAACAATATGTCGATAATTAGCTCCACATGTTTCGGAACACTGCGGGTTCCATTATCAGGAGGACGAGTCAGCACGCGCGTCCCGGTTGGCCGCCTCGTCCAGACTCAATGTCAAATCATAAATGGCGCTTACATATGTGAAAGTTTTTATACCACGATTTAGATTATATCTCCTTGGTTTTATCGGAGTCTTGGACAGAAAATTAACTGTTTATTCGTTTGTTTGTTTCAGAAATCGAAGCAGCAGAGGCTTGCAAATGGCTGAGAGCTGCTGGCTTCCCGCAATATGCACAGATGTACGAAGGTAAGATAAAGTAACATTAATAAATTAAAATAGCATTTGGATAATACAATAAACAACAAAAAAATATTTAATTAGCTTAACTGGAAAAATCTTGAAAAACCAAAGTTTAAATGGTTTTTATTTATTTCAAGCAAGCATTAAAATTCTTGACTCCATATGTTTACCAAATAATTAATAAGAAAAAAAAACCGTAACTAAATTGGACTTACACCGTTCGCACAGTAGCAAATAAATTGAGTGACAACCAAAACATAATACAATAATGATTCTGAATACATTTTATCAGCGAATTTTGTTTCTTATTTTAAACTACCCTACATTTTAGGTCATTGGTACAAAACCGGGACTTTATTCCATTAAGGTTCCCGGAACTGACCTGTCTCAACACACCATTAATCATAATCATGCTTTCGCTGCAACTGCTGTCCCATACTAATACTTTGTATAGGGCGTTTGGTAAATAATGGATTTCTTAATGCGGTAGGAACTTTTTAGGCGTTTCGCTTGACAATCACTCAGCTGATATTTAAATTAAAGTGTGTGAAAAATATATGGACTTTATGTCTGATGATAAGAAATTATTTTATTTATTATTGGCAGCTATTTAGGTATAGTTCGAAACGATCAGGTTTATGAACCAGTCATACTGTTACTAGCTGGGAATGTTCCTAACCAGTAACAGTGTGACTGGTTAGGAAAACAACTCGGCTATTAGATGGGTGATCTAAAAGTGGCATTTAATAGAGAGCTCGTCTGATTTAATCAATCTATTGTAAGAATATTATAATCCTGAATTAATTTAAAAATTCTTGACGCCATAGCCTAAATCTAAAGCCAGAGACTATTACGGCTGTGTAGCCTTAATCGAATAGTTATATGACGCATCCTTTATATTCTAAACATAGTAACGAAGCAGATCTTTGAAGATGATCCTTTCAATTGACCACTATTCTCAGACACTTACGATAGGACTACATGGATGCGACTTTATTTAATTTTTAAAAGGGTTGGTTTATCTGGTCTTAGTATTTATTATTACTTAATTAAAGGTTTCACTGATCACATCAATTTAATATTATAAATTAAAAGTATTTTTGTGATTTTGTGAGCCTGTTAATTCCATTTTCAGGCTAAAAACTTATTTTAATAAAATTCGGTGCGCAAATAATAATAATTAAGACTTAAGACTAACACAATACTACTACTTCATATTACATTCTGGATTTACAAGAATAAAATCGTTACACGACGACGTAGGTACTAAACTAAACAAACTAACAATTCATTCTTCTTATAACATCATATTTAAAGTTTTAACCGCTATTCGTATCAACACAAATCCACCGTCTCAAACGACAATATAAACTAAATTATCCTTAACTAGCGGCAAAGGACTGAGGCATTCACTCTCTATGACAGTAAACATTCCATTAGATCCACACACGACATCACATTCGATAGACGGGACACAACGTAAACCAACAATCAATCAATCTATCTTTATTGCACACCAGAAATACTCAAAAAATACAAAAACAAAGAACATAATATAATACTAAAAATTTCGATACAGTCGGTGGTTTTATCACATTAATTAATCTCTTCCCGGCCTGTATCTTCCTCCTATTCAAGTAATAGTTCCTCATGGCTGAGGGTCGTGACTTCCCTATAGAATTGATTCCTTGGGGAGTTCTCTCTCATGTCATTATGAAAAAGCAAAATGGTGTGGACACACAAACATTTCATTGCTCGTTTACACCACAACAAAGTAATGACTCATATTTTTGGTTCTCTGTAGTTTCGGGATTGACACTAGTTAACTCTTCTTCTAGTTTAAAAAATACATTCGCTTTTCTCGTCTGCCATAAAGACCGTGGCTGATTATGATGATGATGAGTTAGTTATGTGTCTCCGACTGATTTAGTCGATTGGATCGAGCAGATATTCCATTGACTGGCCTGATTGAATACTCCTTCAATGGAAGTCCTTTTGAAAGGGATCGTTTAGGGTTAAAAATAGAATATGAAGATAGAATATAAATGATTTCGGAACTTGTGTTGGACTAACGTTTGTTTTTTTTTCTTTTTACTTCTTTAGAGTCTATGATTAGCTGTAGAGATAGAGAATGCATTGTAGGAACATATAGGTATTTTCAAACATTTAGTATAGTTTCCTTTAATTATTATTTTATTATATATATTAAATTTATTTGACGTAGTTTCTTTACTAAAATGTTAAAATATCAGGTACTTTATAAATGTTTACATTTGATAAGTTTTTTTTTAGCCAAGTTTGTTATCATTGGAGTAAAATTGACGAACAGATAATCCCGTAAAAGGTTCTTAAATGTTTGCGTTTGAAAGGTTTTTACCAAAATCTTTAAGATAAAGCAAAAATTTAATTCTAAAACACATTTCTTATCGTAGTTTTTATATTACTCAATAGTTTAGGAAATTTACTCAACTGTAATGGAAAATCAAAATTGTATACCTCATTTTTATCTACAATAAATAATGAAGTTATTATAAGTAAGCGTTACACATTTTATAACACATGTTTATCACTACTGGCTTTTTTGAAGTCGGCTAAAAACGATAATTAATAACAATAAAAATTTATTGTACCGATTAATAAAGGAAATTAACCTAAAGTGAAAGGATCAGAAAAGGTCTGATTCTAAGAAAAAAACGTAATAATTACCGCGAAATTAACATAACTCCTTATTTGTTGAACACAATGTTTACAAGGAAACTGTTGAATACAATTTTATTTGTTGATATCTACCTACCTATACAGAGTTATTGATACCCTATAACGCAGCTTTCATTGCAAGTTTTGGGTTAATTGTTTATAAAAATTGTATACAAAATAGGGTAGGTATTTATTTATGTGTGCACTAACTGTTTATAAAAATTAAACAAAATTTGTTGATATTGTTGTATACCTTGATAGGTAGAAAGATAAATTAATATACATATTGGTTCTTATATTTAAACAAATGTAGATTCTTTTATTAGTGTTATACATTAACAATACATGTAATTATTTACTTTAAAAATACGTATAAAGACGAAGCCTAAAGAGCATTTAAAAGATCGTTAGGCACAACTTACCCTGTATACACATTATGGTGGTAAATATATCAGTTTTTTTTTAACATCGACAATTAAATCCAAATCGGGTTTATTACAAGCATTAAACTTGCAACACTTTACTAAATAACTGTCAGAGGTGAATGACATGTTAATTTGTAACCAATGCGTTAGTCTCTAAATAGAAATATATTTTTTTACTAAGGTTACTTGACTTTAAGACTATGATTAAAAAAAAATCTTAAGCTGAAACAGTTTTAATGACTAAGTTTTAGATAGATAGATAGATAAAACTCTTTATTGTAACACACATTAAAAAAAAAAAAAAAACAAAAAGACTTACAAAATAGTGCCACAACTGGCGGCCTTATTTTAGTCACCCTTCCAACAATGATCTTGATCACTTGTAGTATAAAAGCTTTCGCAATTATTATATAGTAATTGGGAAGGTTACAAAAATAATTTGCAATCTTGCGAATTACCTAGTTTACTAGACCATTTCTGCATTTTCTAGAATATAGAACTTAATCAATAGATATGTATTGTTTATTACGTAATATTATTCACTAAATTCCTCAGCATGTACAATTGTACATAATAGCAGGCATTATCTATAGTCTATACTTATAATATTATAAAGCTGAAGAATTTGTTTGTTTGTTTGTTTGAACGCGCTAATCTCAGGAACTACTGCTGCGAATTGAAAAATTCTTTTTGTGTTTAGTAGACATTACGCTGCAACTAATATGAGCGAAAAAACAATGGAAAATGTGGAAAAAATCGGGGAAAATTATTCATCTTTGAAGGCTTCCGTTGCGTGCGCTGCGAAAACGGTTCAAGATATCAAAAAAATATGTATGAAAGAATTATTTCTCTTGAAATGATGTAACAAAATGTCAACAGTATATATCTATCTTTTAAGGTTAACGCAATAGACCCGTTTTTATGGTAATACATAACTATTCCACGCGGACGATGTCGCGGGAACCAGCTAGCCAAATAAATAATTTATGAACCTGCAATGCGTTTTATGACTATTTATGAGTAACATTAAAATTAATATTGACATAGCAATTGTTCGCAGTGAATTCCGTTACACTGGAACGTAAATATAAATAAATATAAAGGTCCAATAAACACTGGTACAATACTTTTGTTGACTGAGGGAACGAAGCGAGCGATCTGCATCGAAAGGTCAAATTATCTTTTGTAGAAATAAAGCACATACTTTTGTTTTTATTTTTTTATTTGTTACTTTATCAGTGGTGAAATTATCGTACTGTTTTAATGATGATATACGAAAATAAGTTAATTAGGGGCTACTGAAGGCCCGTTGCCGCTAGATGGCGCTTTCTTCTATCTGCAATTTCGAAGAATTAAAAAAAAACTAAAATCTACTTAAAAAACAAAATAAAAAAACATTTCACTATAATTTGCTGATACATCGCTGATGCAGCTGATGATTTGAAATTTCAAGAATGCAAAGATCCAAATGTTTTAATTACAATTTGTTATCGCTTGGTTCTATAATAAAAAATGTAGATTTGTCATAATTTATTTGACCAAGTCGTTGCAACGTTTTGTTCTAGTACTTTTACTTGTTGTAATTTTTTTAGTCTGTTCGCCTAAACTATTCACGACGTCTATAAGTTGCAGAATAATATACAACTACTGCTATACACAAAGCAAGATTTAAAGCAAGCGCCAATGTAATTTGACACAAATATGACAGTTGTAAATATTTGGGACCAATAAAATTATCATATTTACCGAGGCGTATAGGTATATTAGTAGGTAATCAATTTACAATTTACATAAATTGTAAAAGTTGCTACCCAATAAAATTTAACCGTTAATAGTTACGTCATCAAATTTCACGCTTTGAATATAGGTATTATACTTTGTACAAATTTTAGTTAAGTCTAGATTTATTTCATATAAATTTTTTTCTTGAAGACACCCATCCACAAACTGGCCCTGACATATAGCTAATCTTTTTGCAACAAAACCAACAGATACGATATCCCAACACAATATATCCGAATGTTGCCCAACTTTTTACCCCACCTCCACAAAAACGGTACTCTCGCATACCACAAACACCCGAACAAAGGCATGTCGAAAAAACTCCCAACCGTGCTATAATAGCGCTTTATCGGTTTCCAATGACATAATCCAGTTTTTGCTCGAATAAATTTCTAAGGGCCGAAAAGGTAAGCGAGAGTGTCCGCCTACAAAACAAGCGTAACTAAGATTATGGAGGCAAGAAACAAATTAAATAAAGTAGACAACTAATCAATTAATCTATATTATGTTTGACATGATTTTAAAAACAAAATTATTTTTGGTAATAAAACCTTCTTGTGAAATTTTATGAAAACTAAATGTATCGAGATATTGTAATTTGTGTAGCATATTCTCTGATATAAGCACTTGTGTATATGTTGTAACTTTACAGTACCATTAAAGATTCTTTATCTTTATACTTAGTAAATATATTCCAGCAAAGAATGTATATTAGTTCTTGGCCACAGTGAGTTTTAGCTTCAAGCCGGTTGTAGTCAAAGGCAAGTTAAAATCAAACCGTTCCGCAACCAAATGATAAGTAAATTGTATATGTACGAGTACATATGTATATGCAGATTGGCCAGTCTATGGTGAAGGTCCAATCAGATTCCAGACTTATTGTTGTCTTTTTTTCGAGTTTGCCCATTCGCCTTTGTAATTCTAACACTTCTTGGAAGCTATGAATCCTGCACCGTCATTCTGCTTAGGTATTTTATTCGCACCTTTACATAAAACGTATTTAGCGTTATCAATATGTTTTCCATAATGGGAGGTCTATTTGTTATAATTTTCTCGGCTAAACCGATCGTTTACATCACCCCATGGTCAAACAAAACATAACCGATTAGCGTTATCTTTCCTTCGGTGACAGGTTCTCTGAACTTAACAATATCGACTCTAACTTAACGTCCTTAGGATGCGATTCCTCCTTAAAATGTAAAGCCAAAGAACGTGAGTTTTTAAACGTAGCTGGGAGAATTAACGATTGTGTATTATTGGACTTTAAGGTCTTAGTTGTAAGACATAAATTGTTTTGTTAAAGTGACTTTCAAGTGTTTTAAATGATGGCAAAAGCGACAGGGGGTAGGAATGCTCGACAGTTTTTGAGGTATCCATCAAAATATTTAGACCCAATTCGTTCAGGTAGATTCTGGCTGTCAGTTAGTAACAGTATGTCGTAATGTACAGTCTATTTTGTTGTTTTATCAGTTGATGTTTTTTTAAGGCAGGACAAAAAGTGTGCGGTTGTTTTGAATTTGTAGTGGTTTTGGTTAGAAAAGTTTTGTTATTATCGTGAGTTATGTGATAATTTGAAAGTGCGGTTCCCGTTTTGACTGGTAAGTGCTAAAAGATTTATTGCGTTTGACTGTGTAGGTACTTTTGAATAAGGTAAGTTACATATTTTTAAATTAATTAATTTTGTTTATGGACATTTATAACTTTTGACTTTGCTATGGTATCGACTTGCTTTTTTGGTTCTGTTTACTACCTCCGCACCAAAAAACATTGTTATGGTCGCGTTGTTCTATTGCAGCGGAAAACAGCAAACTTATCAATGGACATGTTTTCTTTTGTCAAATGAAAAGATAAACATATAGATCTATATAATGTTTCGTTAATTTCCTCCAAAAAATATCGAAATATTTTCCTCAAAACACTTATTATTGAAAATGAAAATTATCGTTTCAATTTACAAAAAACTTTCAGCTATCTAGAGGTTGAATTTAAATTGCTAAAATATTTTCCCAATCCCGTCGTGGCTGAGAAATCTCTCTTCTAACGAGTAATGACCTGATTCTTTCGCTACAAAACTCTGATTTAATATTACTGCTTCAATTTTTTATACCTATTTTTCCCCGAAATCGTTCTTACTAGAAATTTTGAACGTTTACTGAATTTGACAGAATTGTATACGAATAAAATAACCTAAATTCTACTAATTATACTTTCCTTGTTGACAATCAAGACATCTTTTCTAAAGATTTTCTCAGTGCCCCTTTTTATGTTGTAGTTATTATGTTGTTTTTGTTTAGTTTTTCTTCCCTTGTTTTTATATTTTATTATTATAAATAGAGATTAAAAATCAAGACATTATTTTGATATTATATATTAATCTCCTGATTGTATGTAAATATACCCAATCAAATTGTCATGTATTTTTTTTCAACATTTGTATAAATTAAAAAAACGTGTTAAATAATCTTATTCTCTCTTTCAACTAAATCTAACTTTAACTAAATTTTTCTCGATTAAAATCTGCCTTAGTTATTAACATACGTATTCATTAATCCACCGATCAACACTTATACTCGTAGCTATGTTTATATTTATATAACAAGCTTATGTGGGATCACCTTGATCAATTCACTGGAAATCGCACTAGTAAGACGGTGCAAGTCTTAAGCGGTTATTTTCCTCGTAGGTCGGTAGGAGAAATCTATGAATAAAATAAAAACAAATAGAACGCACGTTCTGAAGATGGGTGACATTACATCCGAAACGCGTAAACAACATACGCGAATTACACGTGAGTGAAGAGTGAGTTAACATATTAAAAACAAACTAGTAAAGATCAAATCTATGTTAGCTACCATTTGGGGCTTAACAGTGGAAGCTTTAATTTAATACTATCGTATCTGAAGTCATTGCTCATACTAAATCTGGATCAAATAATTTGGTAGATACTTACGATATTTTTTATAGAGATAAATAGGCTACTTTTACCTTAGGATATGTGTCTTTTCTTATTTGAACAACATAGGCAAAACCAAGAGAACTCCCCTAGTGACACAATTTTGGGGGGGATTCACGACCCTCAGTCATTAGGAAATACGACTCAAATAGAGAGATCATAGTTTTATAAGGGTTAAAAGAATAATAGGTCACATTATGTAGGGAAGGTACGAATTATATAAACTTACTTATGTATCATGTAGTACTATTTATATAAACTTACTCGTACATTGCGATTACTGACCTAAAGAGCTAAAGACCTAACCATCTGCGTTCAATTGGTGCTCCAATGTACAAACAATGAATTTATTATATTATATACTAACCACAAGGTCGAAGGATTATTCACTTCAGTGGAACAGCTTTGATGGTGCCGGTTCTTAGAACGCTTTGAACTGTTTTACGAGGTGTATCTATTAATCAGTGAATAGAATACAATGGAGTGATGATGTAAAAGAATGGGTAAATTCTTGTTCAATTCTTCTTCTTATCGAATGAGAGTGGCCAACTCTGATGTCGAGAGTTTATAAAGCCGCCCTAAGGGCCTCTGACATGGCTTAACGACTGCCGTACTAGACGATCAACCGGGACCTACAATTTAACGTGTCATACGACCCACTGAAGCGGTGACGTGCCCTTTCTTTACAGTCTTTCAGCGCCCTTACACAATACTGAAATCCGTAGATATCTTTATTTAAAAAAAAAACTACAGAATTCATTTGATGAAACTTTAATAGTTTTATCACAGAATACAATATAAAGATTTATTCCAATTTCATAAAATTTCGACAAAATTTACATCGTCCGAATTGATATCATCGTCACTGCATCGGTAAAAACAAGAGATTATGTACTGATATATATTCACTCTTATGTGATTTTGTCAAAAACTTATTCATATAAAAAAAGAGTATGCGATCTAGCATAAAACACCACTGAAAAAAAATATTACAACAAACCTGCAATGCAGAAAACGGGCTTTAAAATATGCATTCATTAAACAGATAACATTAAATGAAAAGTAAGACATAACAAAGGCTTTTTATATTCAGAAGACAAGGTTAATCATCGTTTGTGTTTACGCTTTGATCCGTGGTTTAATGTGATCTCTATCTGTCTGATCTTTAGTTAATTGCATTTGGTGAATCTGCGTTTAATTGAGTTGAAATTACAATTGAAATGGGAATATTTGGAAACCCGTTGGGATTGAAGGAATTATTTTCTTGATTCTTCGTAGGTTGACAAAATAGATTTACATAAAGTGCATAGAACACGTTGGGCCTTATTACAAAACGTGGTTTAAATTTAAGTCTAGACCAAGTCCGTTTTAGTTGTTCTAAAATTTGTCTGTCTACTGTCATAATTATCAAACTGTCAAAATGTACCAATGTTAAATCAAAGTTCCAATTTTTTTGTGTTTTTATTGCTTGTATGTGATGTTTGAACAACAATAAAGCATTTTTTATTTTAAAAGTCCTGGACTAATATTTAAGCCGCGTTTTATAATAAAATAAGCGATAAAAATGTTTGATATTTTTTCCAACAAAACTTATATTACAAGTTAATAAATAAATAAATATTTCATGACATATCACACAGCGCCATTTAGTCTCATACTAAGTTTACGCTTGTATCATGGGTACTAGATAACGGATATAATACATATATACTTTTCTTTTGTAAATACATACTTATTATATATAGAAACGACCAGACTCAACACAAATAATTACAAATTTAAATATTCATAATTACTTGTGTTATGCGGGAATCGAACCCGCACCCCTGGATTAGAAGGCAGAGCCACTACCAACTAAGCTAACAGAGCAGTCAGCTAACAGAGCAGTCACATGTTACAGTTGTAACATACCTCGACACTTCACCACACCTGAGCTTATTAAATCGAATCCAAGTTAACAAACAACTTGCTTAAGAGGAACTTGAAGTTTTCGAGACAAGTCACTGTTCTTACTTACTAAGTTAGAAGATAATTGAGATGTCGAAATAGTTTTGAGGTCTAAACTTTGTTTTGGGCTTGTAAGTACAGACTTAAACAAAAAAAAAAAAAAAAAAATGGTTACCATAAAAAATCTCCATACAAGAATATGGATATACGAATCTTCTTCTTATCGAATGAGAGTGGACAACTCTGTTGTTGATAGTTTATCAAGCTGCCCTAAGGGCCTCTGACATACGAATAAGAAGATAATACTATCGGTTACTTTTTTACTACTCAGAAACTGCAAGTAAAATTTTATAAAACGTATGTTCCGAGAACAATTTATTTTAAGTTTACTAATATATAGAAGTCTATGAAGCCAGTAACAGCATAAATTAGGTTTTAAAAAGACATAAGTAGGTAACATTTATTGCTTAAAGAAAAAAAAACTTTCTCCAGTAAAGTTTCATGATAGATTCATGTTTATTTCACTGAATTGTTGTCACTTCGCACCTATCTGCTTCTATTGTGAATGTATCACGCCATCGTTTGCTGAAAGGCAGAAAAGGATAAAAGTGCGTTGTCATTTCTCACTGTTGGTATCTTTTAAAAAGACACAACACGGTATAAAAACCTTATTATGTCAAATGTAATGCGAAATCAAATAAACTATACTGTTGTATACAAAATAGTCAATCAATTCACAAGTTTCTAATTGACATTCGCAGAAATAACACTGTGGTTGAAGGAAGAGTATTCCTGTGAAGTTGACGCAATGCTGGAACTATTCTGCATGTTTATTACGCCGCCTAGAAATTGTCATAGTGATGGTCAAATTTCTAGATGGGCCGATAGTGAGTACGAAGGTCTGAATTAACAGTAAGTCTTGCATAGGTAGAAACTACATATTGATGATGAAGATAATTAAAAATGATATTAAGGGTTATCATAATTAGGTGTCTCACAATTATTAAGTGTTTTGATTTCCGACATTTTCCGATGTTTTGTAAAAGGCTTTTCCGTGTCAGCAATATGGGAGCGTGTTGAGGTTTTTATACGGTTTTGGTGAAAATATTTGGAAAGGAAAATGAAAGAAAATATGCTCGTTACTTGCATAATGTTGTACGAATAATGTAGGTACAAAATATACAATCGACCGAAGTAAATTTTGCTGTAGTGATACCAAAATGTCTAGAAATAGAAATTAAACTTTTTTTTTTATTGCTACATATATGTAAGTGGTAAAATTTTATACAGAAAGGCGTTTGTTATTGATAACTTTTTATATCTGTATCCGTCAGGAAAAGGATAAATAAATTGAACAACTAGGTTATGTAAGGTATAATAAGTTTATTTACGTAAAAAAATACGGTAAAATTTCCGAAACATACGGTAGATAAATGAAAGTTGTACGTGTCAGAATTATTTTGTAAATGGCTACATCAAGAATAAGCTGGTGAAATAGAAAAAAATGGTGTCTGTTTTTGTTTTTATTTTATTTCTTTATTTAAAGCCCTGATTTTATAAATAAGTGCTGCATGCTACAAATATAGCACTGTTCTTGTCGATTTCTAATGCAATATCTCCTTGAATCTTGATTATCAAAATCCAACATGCCTCAAAAACTTACAATATCATTCAAGAAAACGATTGAAATGATATTTAAGTGATACTTAAAAAGGTCTTATGCTATTTTTATAAAAGAAATATGTTTTGTTCAATTATGAAAGGTAATATTCAGGTAAATAATAGGAATAATAACATTAATAGTGTACATGTATTATAACTTATCAAATCATTATGCTATATACAATATATCAAATTACTTATGTACTATGTAACCATATACATATGTAAGCCCAGCTGCATAATTCTAGCATCAATTAATAGTCATAACCACAAATTAACCTCTTGTACTAAACGGAACATAAACGGCTGTGTTCGAAGTGGTTAAGTCCTTTGACCGCAGCACCGCAACAAAGGGTAAGCATTAAATTGTGTAGTTAAACTAGAGGAGCATAGAGTTTGATTTTATATAGAATGGTATCCCTTGGTATCTAGAAGATCACCAACGGAAGACCAGCGCTGGTTGCTTCAACTCAACCAGCATTATGCTGAGTTGTTTGTTTGTTTATTATGTTCTTACTTGTGTTTGTTTCTCTGATAAATCTGCCATAATAAAATGTTTTCTTTCTTTCAAACACATTGATTTTCACTTTTATTCTCCCATTTAATCAATTTGTACGCTGTCACTGGTGATTTTAAAATTTTCAATACAACTAACTGGAGGAATATGCGGAAAGTAGCGTATTGCAAATTTATCCTAATTTCTTCTCTTCTTCTTTGCAATCCTCAATAAGTAGCTGTCATGAAATATTTTAATACATTAAAATATGTAATGTACACTGTATAACTGACATACATAACTTTTTCACAAATTCATTTTTCAGCTTGTTTTGGCTCACAAATCTTCTGGATTCCAAAGCGGAGGAAATTGGTCTCTTACTATCTCATAACTATTCTATTACCATTTTATATCTACGTCTATCTACTACTACTCGTAGTAAAACTTAACCGACAGGCAACCTAATGTCGGTGTCAAAGTAAAATTAATGTAGCAGTAGTAATTTTCAGGAAATGGTGACTTTTTATATTGGCGTGATATTGACGAATTTTCGTTAAAGATACCTACTACCATTTATTTGCCAAAGAGAATAAATTAATTCCGAGGAGAGTCCTGCACGTCCCTCAGTAATTAGAACGTTATCATCATCTTTAATTTATTTGTTCTATTATATTACACACAAACACTACCTTTCCAACCAAAGTCCAACCCGATTGGCTTAGGTAAGGTGATAAAAATGGCTACTCGTTTATGTCATTGTTATTATTTATGCCATTTGACTGAAGGTGTTACAAATTTGTGTTTCTTTACAAATACAGTTACAGATCTTTTCTTTTTTTTATACTTCTTCTTCTTCTTATCGAATAAGAGTGGCCAACTCTGGAATCGAGAGTTTATCAAGTCGCCCTAAGGGCCTCTGACATGGCTCAACGATTGCCGACTATGACAAACAGCCGAGACCTACAATTTAACGTGTCATCCGACCCACGGAAGCACGGAACGCCCAAAATAGAATGCCACTTTTCGGTCGCCCATCCAAGGACTGACCGCGTTAGTCGACCGCCTTTGTGAAGATTTAGGGCGGACCTTCAGTTTTGTCCTCCACTAAAAAATACTATTGCAAAATGACGTCACTTTGCGCTTTGCAAATTATTAGAGCAAAACGATTATTTAGTGCTATGAATGTTATCAACAATTATCTTTTACAATAGCCTCGCAAAATTACAGATAGCTAATTGACGCAAAGTATCTGAATATCCATTGTTATTAGAATCTGGTGGATAAGAGCTGATAATATGAAGTGGATCTATTTTGCAACTCGTAAATTTATAAGTATAGTAGATTTAGCAGTTAGCACCATTGCACTTGATGATTCATCTTACAATTCACTAATTATTAATGGTCGTTAAAAGTCATGCTATCGATTCAATGATTCATTAGTTCAAGTATTAGTAAAGTTATTTCTTAAAAAAAATCTCCATTACTTTTTTTCTAAAAAATGATAGGGTTTATAGTTGTACTGTTTATAATGTGGCGTGCTTGCCTAGAAGAATACGATTTTGAATGTCATTTTTGAATAAGTTAAAGTTTAAACAATCATAATAACAAGGAAGCGTGTATTTGCATAGTTTATCCAGACTAGAAATAAATGCTAATTTGAAATCTAATCTATTTGCAACTCAGTACCTATTTAGGTATGCATATCATAATATTATTTTGCTAACACGAGTTAAATAAGTTTTTCTGTTTTTATTTTTAAGTTTGAAAGTTTGCTAAATAATAAAATTAGAAATAAACAACTAAATCTGAAAAATTATAATGAATCACCAAAATCTGTGCTAAACCTGATGATAAAAAGATAAATGTGTCTAATTTTGTAACCTATAAATAGATTGCGATATCAGATATTTCGAATTGGCAAGATAATAATTGTATCACGAATAGGTGGTATTTATTATTTCCGGTTTAAAAAAATGTGCACTGATATGTTACACGAGTCCATAACATTCAAAATCATGGAAAAAGAGACAGCTATAGCTAAATTAGCATTCGTCATCAACTCGCCATGGTTGTCATCAAGTTTGTTAATTGCGGTAATAAATGTTATTGAATTTACTAGATTTTTTTACACGGTATATAGGCAAACGTTTGACTACAGCCTGCCTGATGATGAGCACTACTATAGTCTAAAATGCTGCACGTTTGCCTAGGAGAAACCTATTTACTCTGGATTAAAAAAAACCCTGGGTTATATTTTTTTTTAGATTTTCTAATAGCAGTGTTCAAATAAATCATTAATGTTGAACCACAATCAACAACAACAACCTGCGAACTACAATCCAGGGGTTTTCAAATCTAGAGTTAATAGGTATCTTCTAGGTAAACGTGTTACACCCTAGGCTGCAGCAATGCTTGACATCAGGCAGGCTGTAGTCAAACGTAAACCCATCCCACGTAAAAAAAAAAAATGTTTTCATAAAATCCACAGACCTGTGTGTCACTTTTAAGTTAAAAATATCAAAAGCAATTTGACTTTCCATAGGTCAATATGTGCTACATTTAGGCCTTACTGGTAACAACAATGTATTGTGTGTAAAATTGAACATTTCTTTTAAATTAAATAATAAATAATTAATCGAGCAGCTGCCAGCGTTGGCCAAAATATGTATGGTTAGACTAAAAAAAACTCAGTCAGTTAGTTTATGCTAAAAGAAGTTTTGCACTCGCTTAACTGTGAAGGGAAACCGATATGTTTAAGGACCACAATAACCGAGGATATATGTCTTCCTTGGAAGCACCTAGCTATCCACCACGATGTATCTGCCCAAGAGAACTCCCTTAAGTATTCCATTCTGCGGGAGAGTCAAGACTCTCTCAGGCATGAGGAAATACGACTCAAGACATGATATTAATTTCCATCCTCTTTTTATTTTATACTCGTACATACCCAAATGCATAATTTTCCATAGCTGGTTGTCTAAAGCACAATTTTCTGCGCCCCACCCTTGTAAAGTTAGCTGATCAATCAATCAATTTTCTCATAAAATCCGGACAAAGGGCCGGCGGCAGTGAGCCGTGGATTCGATTAGCGGCCTCAAATGGACTCGCTCTTTTACTATTTGCTACACTCCACTTTCGATATCGATTGAATTTTACTGTCGTATGTCTGTTGTGTTTCTTTTGTTGTTGCTTATTCTGTTGTGTGGCAACTGGTAACTGGAAATAGTGGAAAGGGTTGCGCACTTGTGTTTATTTGGAATTGGTGCCAGTGTGAATGCGTCGTATAAATAGCTGCCCAATTAAAATTTACTTATTAATGATTTGTGATACCTTAGACAACAAAACTTAAAACTTACTTGATGCAACAGCTAACTAGAACTTCACAATATTATTTTTGAAGTTTCATAATTAGTTTCAAATGTACAATATTATTTTGTTATACATTAAATTAGCCAGATTGACCAGCACCAGCAGTGTTAAATAAGATTAAATATGCTTCTGATAAAATAAAATTCTATATTTTAAAATTCTACTTTCGACACTACCACTTTCATAAGAACTTAATTAATTTAGACCATGAATCTTACAAAATTTCGCAATGATATGTTTCAGAATGACTCAAAAATAAATAAAAACTTTATATTGGACTGGAATGCTTAACATAAAGCTGGCTGTAGTATGTCGCAAACTTATCACCACGTTTTTACGACGTAAAAAAGTACGTTTAATTAATTAGCTGACCGTTTAACTCCCTTGAAACTAACCACACAGGTTGATAGAGTATCTAGGTATACTCGTATGTAATCGAAGGCACGGCTCAGTGATCGCGACCCTTTGTTACTAACCCGCTCATAGCGCGGCTATTTGTGGACAAATTGAACTACATATATGGGGCAGACTTAGTGGGGTAAGAACTTGAACGGAGGTTATTTTGCGATGTGCTTTTGTTTGCATTTCGCATTCCTTTGTTTTTTCGATTTTGATTGCCCCCACAAACAAGGTTTTTTTACATGAGATAGGCTCACGCTTGATTACAACTTGCCTGATGTTAAGCAACGTTGTAATCTACGCTCTTGCGCGCTTACTTAGAAGAAACCGGTTTACTCTCGACTTGAAGACGGACAAAATAGTTCAAGGGGAATAGAGTTTCGGGCAAGGAGTTCCACAGTTTGGCGGTCCGCACGATGAAAGTCGAAGCAAAACGATTGGTGCGATTTACAATTATTTATGTCGTATAATATCAATATTTTATTTTCAACATGTAGTGTGTGGATTTGTTTGCATTCCTTTCATGTTTTATTGAGAATTGCTTAACACTGCTAAGAATTAAAAAAGAACCGCCCATTGCTTGACTATTTATGGACAAATTGAACTTTATATGGGACATGGTGGGGAGAAAACTTGGAAGTTATTTTTGCTCTATTTTAGCGAGTTAAGTTAGCTGTTGTGACGGAGTGTGGCTTTTGTTTGCATTCCTTTTTTATTTCTATTTGAAATGCCTAACAAATTCTTTTTTTTTTCAAATTTTGCCGTAATAAATCTATATTTTATTTTGTTGTAGTTAGACGTGGTATGTTTAGTGTTTCTTCCCTTGTTTTTATGATTTATTTATTGTAAATAAATATTTTATTTTCACCCATAACATTAAAATATTTATTTGATATAATACTTCTAAAGCCTAGAATCGAACCTTTCTAAGAAACATGAGCTAGATGATATTGCAAAAGCTTTTTCTAAAAACAAAATCTGGCCTGACACGCTGAACTTCCAACAAAAGCTTCGTAGGCAATTCAGCAAAAGCCCGCCTAAAACAAAGCTTTAGCCATTTTGCTTTTAATTGGGTCACCCACTGCAAACATATTAAAACAAACTCTGTGTTAAGGTGCAGTCGCGTGGGCATACTTCTATATACAAATGTACATATACAATATACGTTTATACCTTAAATTGTAGGTATCTACACAAAAAAGTCGCTTTTAGCATAAAACTACTACTTCTTTAGTTTAAAGTGGTTTTGAAACGTTACTTTGAAACCATTAATTTTTGTAAAACTATTGAATTACTAAACTTTGGTTAGTTGGGTGTAAAGAGCTTTCAAACCGCCCTGGGGGTCTCTAACATGTCTTAACGACTGCCGTGTTAAGAAAAGCTTGTTTGGTTTTTTTTGAATGCCTCTCATGCGAGGTATTGTTGATTCGTCCCATGTATAATTCTACTATTATTTACATATTTATATACAGGACTGACACGCCTTTCCGTTCATCATTTTTTACAATATCATGGAGGATTATTATATCACGAAACTATACTCAGGCAAACATCACCTTAAACCAACTCACTACGTTAAGGCCCAGTGATTTAGGAAGGCGCGACCAGTGAAGCGCCCTCTCTCGGTTGGATGGCCCTTGCTAATTATAAACCTCCCTTGTGGGTCATATACAGTATACAGCTGCCATATTGCTTGATGTATTGAAAACTCGATTGAATTTGTTTATGACGAAAGCTGGGATAAGTTGTATGGATATTTTATACGTAGAAAATAAACAACACAAAATTCTCAGGTTGAACGCAATCAGCAGAAGTTATTTACCTCAATTGTGTTTATTTAGTTTTATGTAACAAAATGATTTATAAAAAAATCTTCAAATCTAGAATTAATAGACACTTAGATAAGTGATTTACATCCTAGGCTGCGACAATGCTTAACATCAGGCGGGCTGTAGAACGCAAAATGCAAACGCAAACCTGTAGCTGTTTATACCACGTAAAAAAAGCAATTTTATTCCTTTCCTTACCAATTTAATACCTAGTCGAATACTGATACTGTTTGGTAGAGAAATAACTGCTAAAGACTCACACAATTGCTGAAACACTGTGACTGCCCACAAACTCCCTGGTATTAAAGTTAGGTAATTCCCACGGGGTATTTCAAGTGTCCTCAACTTACATTGTCTAACTTTATCCTCTATTCAACAAATCTCTTTATAGATACAGTGTGTAACAGACCATTTTGTACATCCGAGTACATCTGTGGTTATTTTTTTTATTTCTTAAATTTGATACAACATTTAATACAGATCTATATAAACTTATATAATTACTTTTTACCAATAGACGGTGAAAAATTAGACTAACAGGTAAATAAATAAATAAATATTTCAGGACATATCACACAGCGCCATCTAGCCCCATACTAAGCTTACGCTTGTATCATGGGTACTAGGTAGCGGATATACTTAATACATATATACTATTTTTTTTGTAAATACATTCTTATTATATATAGTAACGACATATATATATATAGTCAACACAAGTAATTAGTAATTTTAATAAGCATAATTACTTGTGCTATGCGGGAATCGAACCCGCAACCCTAGATTAGAAGGCAGAGTCATACTACCAGCTGCTAACAGAGCAGTAAGCATTGACACTTGTGTTAATTGACTCTCAAACTTCATTGCCAACTAAAAACTAACTAGGAAATAATTTCATGCTTAAGGTTAAACGTCTCCTTCGATTTTAATTTGTATGAGAAACGTAATAACGTACGTGCTACATCTTAGACTATAGTGGTGCTTAACATCAGGCAGGCTTTAGTCAAACGTAATAAAAAAAAACGATGACTCGGCGATCCAATGATACACGATTGACCTATGACTAATATACGCATACTATTATGTAGAAAATAAAAGATGATTTATTCCCGACTTACCTTAAAATTGATTTCCCACTGTAGAAAGAAAACATCGGGAACTTGTTGCCCACTCGAAGTGCAGACAGAAATCCTTTTACTACGGATTTGCTGGAAACGACTTTTTGCAAGGACTTTGCGAAGCGGTATTTAATTTTGATACTAGAAAACTAGTATCTTGCTGATGCTAGAATAAGAATTCACTGATGGAGTGAATGTTTTTCTATGACTTATGTGTGTAGTTTTGTTGAAAAAGGGCTATTGACTGTAATGGTTTGATTCGTTTTGAATGGTTGTTCTTAAAAAAGCATTTAAAAGATCCTGACTGTTTATCATAAATACAATCGTTATGCTTAAAGTCTTCAAATCGTAAGAGTACATTTTCTTCTCCCATCTCATTGAGTCATATTTCCTCGTGACTCCTCTGCAGAATTAATCCGTTAGGGGAGTTCTCTTGGCCAGATACATTGTGGCGGGCGCCCAGGTCCTCCCACGGAAGACACAATATTTTCTCGGATATTGGTTTTCTCTCGATGTTTTCCTTCACCGTTAAGCGAGTGCTAATCCACACATAACTTGAAAAACAAGTTTTTGTGTAGGGCTGGATTCGAACCAGGGTGCGTCAGAATGAATAGCAGACGCTCAACTGCCGAGCCACACTCGCTTACAAATCCAGTAAACTGGGCCACAAAAACAGCAATTAAAAAACTCTTCAATTCACAGTTTTGACTCTACAACAAATCCTTCATACTTAACCAAGTTATAAGTTAAAATAACCACGCTAGCCCTCAAAATATCAAGCAAAGTTTCCAAAAATTTTGCTGAAAACTCGTGCGTTATCAGAGTCCCGAACTAGCCAACTCATACATTGTTCGCAACAATATATCAAGCCCTGACGTGGTTCAAACGCGTACGTCATCTACAATTTGTACAGGGGACTGTGGAGAACAGTAAGGAAGCTTACACTTACCAAAACAATAAATTACCTAAGTTATTACTTGTCATGTTAACTGCATTATGAATAATAATAATAAGTGTTGGCTACGGCCCCACTGATGCCTTAAAAATACCGGGCGCAAGGCCCGAGAATCTGTGAAGAGAAATAAAGTGATAATAATAATAATTTACTTTATTTACACAAAAATAAATAAAGACTTGTAAAGTTTAGAATGAAGTGTATGAACTTTATAGGAGGTAAAAAAAACATTATTTATTAATCGGAAAAAAATTGACTATGAAAGAATATTACAAATGTAGATCACCACAGTTCATCGGATTGTTAGTTTGTGACCGAACTAAAAAATGGCGAAAATTACTACAGTTATGCATAGTTTTACCTTATTGATTTACTTTTTACAAAACCTTACACACTTAACAATTCTGTCACACAAAACTGTCTGTTTTTACTGCGTGAATTACAAAAAAGAAACCTCATCTTTCCTACGGTGGTTTCATATTTGTTCTGTACTTACATGCTTGTAAATTACCACTAAAGTTTTGTAACTGTTTCCTTCAATACAATCCGTTACAGGTAGTTGTCAGCTAGAAGTAGGTCAGTCGGAATAGGAGCATAATAATAATTCAGTTGATACTTTCGTGTCTCGCGCAAATAAGGGGATGTTTGAGGGTTAATTAAGTATATTACTTGACTCGTTCTCGATAAATTTTGTTTAGATTGCTGTAATAAAATGGAAAATACATTAAAAATTATTTTACAACCAATATATAAAAAAACATTAGGTACTTAAAAAACCTTCCTTGAGTCGGACGACACGTTAAATTGTTTGTCTAGCCTATTTTAGGTACGGAAGTCGTAAAGCCATGTCAGAGGCCCATAGGGCGGCTTGATAAACTCTCGACACCAGAGTTGGCCGCTCTCATTCGATAAGAAGAAGAAGATTACTTAAAAACTTCTAAATGAAACTGGAGAAATATTTTATTGAAGTTAAGTTTGAAGCCGGTTAAGGAGCAGTCGCAGCGGAAAAACACTACATATTTCGCCAGTTTCATTTCCGCAAAGTAGCGCCTGATTCAATATCTTATCGTAGAAATTTTTGTTATTTTTTTTTAATGGCGATTTCCGTTATCACTCGGCCTTATACGTTACACTTTTGGCTTTCCACATACTTACATTTTAGTATAAATAAATAAGAAAAGAATACACGAGGTAATAAAAAAACTATGCTTTAATAATGATTTATAACAATTTTTTTTTATTAAACACAGTATTTCTATTCCTTCGATCTGATTATCGTAAAAATCCATTCCTTCTTCAAAGACCATTTGGAAAACTAAATATTTGTACGCCCGGAAACGAAATGCGAACATTTATTATATTTCCTATCATATTTTATTAAACGAGCAATATTCCATATTCCGCGATCTAGTACCTATGATACAAGCGTTTGCTTAGTGTAAGGCTAGAGGGCGCTGTGTGAAATGTCCCGGTTTTTTTTTCAAATTTCCAAAAAGTTCCAAAATTCATCACAAGTTATGATTGTTATCAATACTCATTGTCATCATTGTGACGTCACTGGTATAATTTATTGTTGACGTCATCACAATAGTACACCCATGTCATATACCTGTCACTTTCGAGTTGACATTCTGTATATTATGTGTGTTTACCTTGGTATTATACAGGGTTAGCGAATAAGCCAATTTTGGAGACGTTAATGTTTTTAATTTGCTTGTTTGATTTCCAGGACACACATATATATAATGCCGCTTGTACCAATGTTGCCACTACAGGAAACCAAGGGTATTAAACATAGTTTGTTCTACGAATTCGGCATAAAAATGATCTATCTTTATTTATTTATTGGATTTGTGTATGTGTACATTTGTTATATATCTGTAAATCTATCTCAATAAATGTTTTATTATTTCTATTTCTAATAAAAATATACGTACCCAAATATGTGAGACATATATTTGACTACATATTTTTTATGTTATCTAAAATTACATCACAAATAGTTTGAATGTTAAAATAATACTACCTCACCAAGTAAATAGATTTTTGTCTACGATTAACCCAGTACTTGTGTATGCTGTTCTATTGTTTTTGATGAGAAGCTATGAAGAGGGTGCCCAATTGTTTTCGTGACATTATTATGGATTATGGCGATATTTGCCAAGGAATTGTAAGTGGGTAGTAAAAAAAACGCCGCAAAAAGAAAAGTAAATGCTATTCGTATAGGGTTTTTTACTGACTGGAATAACCTGAGACTGTTACTTTAGATGATTAAAAGGTTCACAATCTTAATATTACGTTGTTACTGCGTTCTTTTTGATCTAAAAAAGAAATTAAACATGCGTAGGATATTTCTTGCCAATAATTTTAAATCATCAATATTGATCTTTACTACTAGTAATGATCTTACAACAGCCAACTTATAATGGAAATAAATCTAAAGTACAATTTCCCTAGCCGTCGAGATAAAAGCAAATAAAAATAAACACCAGCTACAGCGCACGTCCTACATCTTCGACAGCTCGCGCGCGACTGCGACGGAACCCGCTCCACTTCCGCTAGTGCCTCCTGACCGGAAGTTGTCAACCGCAATACTGTGACATAAACAAGCGTCCTAGTTTTATGTCGCGATAACTGAAGAAGCATTTTACCCGATAGACGCATCCTTATTCATAACTACTAAGTGGACGAATGAGGCTTCGCTCGCGTTATATCTAAAAAAAAGCATGTCACTCAAGGCATTACACTTTCAGCATACCAGGGAACACGATGAGCCATCTCTGCGTTACATCGCGTAAACTGAACAAACAGACCTACAAACCGACAAATACAATATTCTTTTATATTATAGTACATGACTGGTGCCTGAGGAAGTCGATATATAATATGTCGTTACGCTGATTAGACTGTCAATAAAATTATGGATTCGTAATAATTAAGGCTGCTGATTGGTCCATGCTAGTCATGGTCGTTGTAACAATTTGTAAAGAAGTCATAAGGATTGTTTATGGATTATATTGTCTATGTTAAAGACGGTAAATTTTATGGCTTTTCTAATTTGATGTCCTTTTTATTGTTGACTCGTTTGAGGGAAAATAAGTCTTTATGGTTATGTTGCGAGAAATTTTCTCGCCAGAAATTTTAGAAGTTTTGGAATATTTTGTAAACAGAATGGTGTAAATTAGGTGCTGTAGGAAAGTTTCTTTCAGTTTTTTTTTTAAAATAGAGTAATGAAGACATTTCTTATACATATTTTTTTTTGTATCATTTTTAAAGCGCCTAATAGGGTCAAGTTAAACTTCATCTCACCTGATTTTAAGCACCGCTGTAGTGGGAAGTAGCACGATTGCCTAGAAGAAACATATCTACTCTGAATGATTCGACCCCTGGGCTGATCAAATATAAAAATACTCACAAATACAACGATAGTGTTAAAACCACCCTTGTGCCTTTGTACAAGCATTCCATCCAATAAGCTGACTGTTGATTTCATATAACTATAACCTTGTTTACAAAATCCTACCAATGTGCATACTATACCAACGTATAACATTTTTGAGATAAGAAAGCCAAACGAGATATTAAATACAAAACCCCTTAGTCCCTTTCCTTTGTTATTTACAACACGCACTCTCTTCCCTCCTTTGAAGAAGCAAAAAGAAAGTTTTTCCAATTCAACTAAAGAAAATCCAAGGATTCTCTTTGTTCCTACATTCTTGTCTCAGAAAAGGCACTCGTCAAACTCTATAATTTCCCCAAACAAAGGAATAACGTTTGATATTTGCGTAAAACTACAGTTTTAGAAATTTTGTAGACTGAAAAAAGAAGGAATAAATTAACATTTACATATATATGAGTCAATCGATCATTGATGCTTTTATCAAGTATATGGTTAGTTTAATATATTTTATGTCATTTGTTGAAAAAAAAAAACAGTAGTATTGTGAGCAAAATCCAAGTAAAAACGTCGCAGTATACTATTGTACCAAAAATATCATCAAATCACTTTGAACGCCCAAACTTCGGTTGCAAATGGGACCTGAACATCTATACACAGGCTGAAGAGAGTCAAAAGACTGAACATTGAAGATATATAAAAAATGTGTGGGTACACTTTTAGTCGATAATAAGCAGTTTTTATATTTTTTGTCTGTTTATCTTTCTCTGACTGTTTATTTAAACGCTCATAACGCAAAGCGGCTGAAGGAGTCTCATGATTTTTGGTGTGTAGGTAGTATGAGATCATACGAGTGTCATATGCTACTTTTTATCCTGAAATAATGCAAGCGAAGCTGTGAGCGTCCACTAGCTTCCAATAAAATAAAAAAATAGCTTTAAAGACCTTTTTTTTGCGTCTCACCAAATTCAACTTCAAAAATCGTAAAGCAACATTTCAAGATTTTCTTCGCAATATACCACAGGAACGCACCAAAAGCTGCACAGATAAGTTCGTGTCTGAGATTCCGTTAAATGACGTCAGATTTGAGATAGGTATTGTAAGGCTTATCTTTATTATCTGCCCACCGACATCAAACCTACGACTACCTTCGTCATAGTCATAGATGTATTTAGACGTAGAGAGGAAATAGCGATGTTAAAGAAGATTAGAGAAAATAGCATTGAGATAAAAACATTTTGTGAAACGTTTATTGAATAAGATAAAATTACAGGTGCGAAAAGGCATTGAAACATAGTAAGTTGATAAAATTATAGAGGAGTAATAATAATAATAAACTGTATACTACTGTAAACTGTCTCCATAAATTCACTTGTGTTATAATGTGCCACATGTTTATTATTTTAAGATTTTTGTTATTGTAGCTGTCAGTTTCTCTCCCACTTACCTCCACCGTCTAGGTCTAGTCTAAAAGCTGACTTTGTAACTGTGATTCGAAACACTTTTAAATTTAATCAGCACTTCTTCTTCTTTTCGAATGAGAGTGGCCAACTCTGGTGTCGAGAGTTTATCAAGGGCCTCTGACATGACTTAACGACAAACAGCCTAGGACCTACAATTTGACGTGTCATCCGACCCACGGAAGCGCCCTAATTATTTTTTTATTTCATGATGTATTTGTCTACAACGTATCGCCTCTATGCTCCACCATGAGATCACAGACACTGGGTGTCGTAACAAGTCACGTTGACAACGATGTTCTCACTCAAGAGTGACATTTCCTCCCTTTTTAAAGCTTCCTCATACATAAAAGAATTTATATCAATAATATATTACGGGACGACTAATATGTACTGCAAATAATAAACTTTAATCACTATACTTAAGTGTAAAAAATGTGTTGACAAGTCGACACAATATTATTTGCCTAAAATGATATTGATAAAATGTAAAGGTTTTATATTTTGGCCTGCGTACATCGACAATGTGTTAATACTTAAAAAAGAGAATTAAGAAATAAAAACTTTGTAAGAATCGTTGGGAAAAATGTCTGCTTTACAATCTGTCGCGCTCCGGTTCGATAAATTATGGAGGAAAGAATATCAAATACCATGGAAAAATAATAGGAATTAAATATTTTTACAAAAAATTATATGAGGTGAATATTCATATATTTTTGTCATGTATTTTATGAATCTAAATATATAAAACTAACAGATGACTGACTGACTGAGTGATAATAGTGATCTGTCAACGCACAGCCCAAACTACTAGACGGATGGGGGTGAAATTTGTCACGCAGGTAGATGTTATGACGTAGGCATGTAGGAAGGTGGAGGAGAAAGGAAATGCCACTTTTAAAGGGGTGCAATAGGGGATGCAAGTCTTACTTCTTAAGCCACAATCACTGTGATTGATGTATTAAATATTTATATAAGCTCAGCAAAATAAGAGTTAAAAAATCAGTGATAATATTAGTCAAACAAATATTTTGGTTTGTTTATCTTATTTCCTGGTAGTCTATTCTGTATCAGAATACCCTTCACAGTAATAGGTTTTAACTTGCCCAAGACTGAACGGATTTGGGTTCGACATAGAATTGAAACGAGATCGATTTAGAGAGAAGTGCATTTCAATTCATTTAAGGCATGTTAAAGCATTTTTAGTTCTGGCTTTTCATAGTTTTATACTCGTAATTTATTTATGTAAGTATTTAAATAATGACACATTGTTATGAAAATATAATATTACATGTACATTGGTACTTGATTAATAATTTTTACAGAGGCAAAATAAGATGAACATAATTTTATTAATATGTTAAACCTATTGTACATTTTATGGGCAGTATTTAATTAATTAACAATTAATAGCTCTTTAATGATTTATTTATAAATTTTATTTTAAGAAAATAGTTATAAAGTTATTACCTTAAAATTTACACGGTACACGTGCTTCTATTAAATTTAAGTGTTAGGGGCGACTGATTAAAACCCAAACGTTGATTTCAATGGCGTCTTTATTTCCTTCCGTCTTACTCTAACATACTGTATTTTACAAATATCTATCTCGTTTTGACAAGCACGACGTTGCTTGCCTGTGTCGCTGGATGTCGTTCCAGTCGACATGGTTCTATCGGGTTCTATACTTGTTCAATAAAAATAACGTTTTCGTAGAAACATAGATGGCGCTTACATAAGTAAATAATTCAATTGTATATTCCCTTCTTTTTTTATTATTAATCCATATCTCTGGTATAAGCCTACCCTTATAGGATTATAGAGGCCCGCCTTTGTTTTGAAAGGTGTGTTTTTTTTCTTATCAATAGAAAATATGTACGAGAAAATGGTGGTCTATTTTACTAAGCAGCGTTTAGCTCCGATATTAAAAAAACCTTCGACAGGGTGTGATATTATGGCTAAGTTTAACCAAAATAAAGGAAATTCCTATTTCGTTTGTGTTAAAGATTGTTTAAGGTTCTATCTCTGCTAAACCAGGACAAATGGCGTACTAGAAAAGAGGCCTATGCTCAGCAGTGTTCAATAAAAGATTAAGATGATTATGAAAAGCTAATACAATAACGATACTAAGTATATGCCTTTTGTACACAAGACAAAAAATAAGAGTCGATTCCTGTGAAGAATTTTAACCAAACCACCTTTTGTTAAGACGCCCAATGTCTCTGGTTACCTTCTACCTTTTTTTCTGTAAATTTTATCCTTTATTTAGGTGAACAATAAAGTATATTTCATTGATTGATTGTTGAAAGCACTCAAATCTAGATTAAAACCTGAATCTAGCAAAATACTAAAAAGTTTCTGAGAAAAATCCCGCCTGTTCTTGGAAGCTGGTTTTCCGAATGACTCATTTCATTCCCATTCATACCATTCAAGGCATGAATAGATAGTACGTAGGACATAATACAGGGTTACTACACAGGAATTGACCTTTATTGTCCTCATAGGACCATTTTATGATAATTCCATAGCCAAGTTCTAGGTTTCTGGTTTGTCAAAATGTCGTTTCAAGTATGAATTTACGCGCTGTTTTTTTGTTATTACGTGATTTCGTATATAAAATGACCAATATTCGTATACTTTTTTTTCCGTTATGTTGTTTAAATATGTTTATTATAAAACTTGTTCAGACGTTTGTTTTATAAAAACGTACGAGTATATTTTAGATAGAAATAAATGCCAATTGATCTCCAAACTTCTATATGATGATGGCATCCGATGATACAGATATACGTCAATATTTCTTACCTGAAATATACGTCAGAAATGTAGCATACCAACAGGCAAGATTTAGTCAAGCATCTATCCAATCTAAAAATCTAATCTTTCGCAAATACCTCTGTATAAACACATAGAATAATCTTACGTATACGATACCGATTTCTGTGATCGCGATGACGTATATGATAATGAATGATTCAATGTACACCGCCTGTTTACCTGTTAGTTGTAAATATATCGCGACTTTGTAAGGACGTTTTTTCGTGAATCTTGTATCATATCAGATACAGATGTTGTTTTGTGAATCTTTTGCACTATCTGATGAAGATTAGATTTGTTTTTCGTGATTTCAAAGTGGAATGAGTCAGATTGTGTAGTTATTTTGTGAAGTTTGTGAGAAAATGGTGTTAAGTGAATTTTAAGGTTGTTTTCGGAGAACTGTTTTCATGGCAGATGTTTTCGGACACTTTGACCGGACGAGTATGTATTACGTCATGGACTATTATTAAATTATTGAACATGTTTCTCGAAGCTACATACATATGTATTGCTTGTCAGTAAGAAACAGAGCTATATTTTCTGATTCAAGTGCCTTCCTTGCTAGTAACTACCCTCAAAAAGTAAATATTGGTGCTTAGAGCTAGTGTTGCTGCATATTTCCTCTCACTGTAGTTATGTGTAGTGGCTTGACTCCCGCACAAACGATATAGTGTGTTGGTAATAAAAACATCTGACCACATCACACTGATATTACAAAGGCGAATATTAGTGAATGTTTGAGTGAGTGAATAATATGTTTCTTCTTTAAGCCCAAACGGCTGAACCGATTTGAATAAAATTTATTATGGTGGTAGATTAGACTCTGTATAAATGTATAGGCTTCTTTTTTATCCCGGGACAATGCGGGTACCACCGCGGGGCGCTGCTAGTTATGGCATAAATTTGAGACATTGAGATCTAATGTCGTCTATAATAATACACATATGATATTATACCTGGCGGTTTTTGTACGGTGGTCGTTAAGCCATATCAGAGACCATTAGGGCTTGAAAAGCTGGCCATACCAGAATTTGCCACTCGAAGAAGAAGAATACATTTATTTGTATCTTATCCTAGTTTTCCCTTTATTCCAGACCTCCAGTTCCCGATCGATGTGTCGGGGGTCCAGAACGATCACCCGTTCCTGGACGAAGACTCGCTGCAGTCCCTGTTCCGAAGACTCACGGCGCTCAACCGATGTGCCAACATGAAGTTGGAACACCATCATCATCAGAAGCGATCCGTAAGTGCCATTTATTGGTTAAGTTTCACTTAGTAAAATCATAGTGGTGTGATATTTGCATGAAAATGGTCTGAAGATAATTTTTACTTTTACTAAAATATGGACACTAAGTAAAATAATATAATATGTATTTATATAAAACTCAAAGGTGACTGACTGACTGATATAGTGATCTATCAACGCACAGCCCAAACCACTGGACGGATTTGATTGGGCTGAAATTTGTAATGAAGGTAGATGTTATGACGTAGGCATCCGGTAAGAAAGGTTTTAGGAAATGCCACTTTTAAAGGGGTGAAATAGGGGATGCAAGTTTTACTTCTTAATGCGAACGAAGCCGTGAGCACCCACTAGTTTTTTTTTTAAATATAATCATAGAATGTGCTACACAAATTACAATATCTTGTCAAGTTGAATTTAATACATTTAGCTCAATTACATTGAAGTGTTAAATAACTATAAATTTTACAAAGTCAAGATTAATAAATTAGGCGTGAAAACTATGATATAAAGTGTTCTAATCAATATTTGAGACAGATTTTTATTGAGAAGTTAATTTAGACTTTATACAAAAACATTTGGAATTTCGAAATTAAATGAAAGTAGGACCATTATGTGAAAGTATTTTCAATAATTTTGGACGAATTAATCAATTATCACTTTAATTATGACAATTTGAAGCATTTTTTGTTAGCTACAATCTATAACTTTTCTTTTTTAAGAATCCTTAAACGTTTTACAATCTAAAATTGAATTTTGCTTCAAAACTAATTTGCAGAACTCGGTTATTGTTCAATAGTTTGTTAATTTAAAGGCGATAGTCAATCAACAGGTCACAAATCAAATTCAATAGAAAGTAAAATTAATTATTTATTTATTTATTAATTATTTATTTTAAATTAGTAAAATTTGTTTTGTAAGTTTTTATTAATTAATTAAATATATATCTTATTAGAGAAAGTTTATCAAATTAGTTTAATTAAGAATGCTTAGTCAATCAAATTAAATCAAATTTTACTGCAGTGCTGTAAATTTTATAGATATCCGACGTCTAAGTTATTTCCTATATTATTCAAATTTAGAATTTAAAGAATAAATAAATTTTATTTTAGTTGGCCACTCTCATTCAAGAAGATGAAGAAAATGTTTTGGAGTGAATTTTTTAAGCAAAATGTGAGATTAAACTCAACATTTGTCAATTAATTGTGGAAAGCTAAACTGTTATGTTTTATTTCTTAGCAAAAATATCTCATGTTTTAACTCTTAGTTTCTATTCGCAAAACACAAATAGTCGAATTGTTGAAATGTTACGATAATTGTTTTATTTTGATCTACCAATAATCTAACTGACTATGCTTTTCAAATAGAGCTTTAATAACTTAAAAAATACGCATATAGAAAAAGTATTATATACAGTTTCTTACGCAATTCTTTTTCCGGCTAATACATTTTTGCCTCGCATACTCTGTATAATTTATAATGGTAGCTTACCGCTCTTGTTAATTATCAAACAGAATATTTTGGCCAGCCCGTAGAATTCAGTTGCAAAAAATTTGCTGAACAAATATTAACTTTTGTTGTCTTTACTAATATTGATTTGCAGTCTTGTTTAATCATTAAAATTTAAGCCAATGTTTCGAGTCATATTGTATATTTCGGCACTGCAGATGAAATAGCAAAATATCGTAAGTGAAAAAAATACTTGATTACTATAGGTAAGTATTTTTTAACCCATCTTTTCTTTTATTACTTGTAATTAATCGGGTTTTATGTGATGACCAAACTTATTTTCTATTAAAAAACCCTCTTATTCAGCTGACCAATCAATTCATTCCTGTTAATTACTAGGGAAGCAATTAAACTGATCTCGACAACGCCATAAACCGTTTTCCTATGGAAAGTACGTCTTATGACGTGATAAAATCTGCTGCGAATTTGATTTGCATAATGGCTTTGCGTAATTTGCAGATTAGCTTATCACAATATAGTTTAAAATGTCGTAAGGATTTATGTGAGAATTTTGTGAAAATACAATTGCAATAATATAAAAAAATACAGAAATATAATTATAATGTAACAATAATTGAGGAAATACTCGCTACAAGGTTTTATTACTTTTAACTTGATCTTTATTGCCACGTGTATAAAGTTATGTTTTTTTTGGTTAACTGTAATTCAAATTCAAATTTCCAAGAAATATTTTCCTTCCTTCTTCGTACTAAGGGGTCGTCCATTAATCACGTGAGGCTCGAAAGGGGGGGAGGGGTCCATAAAAAAGTCACGAAATATCACAAGGGGGGAGGGGGGGTGTAGTAACATATCACGTGTATTTATTTTTTCGACTAACGCGCGAAAAGCAAAAACAATCTGCAGGTCCTGTAACCTTTCCGTTTACCGCTAGGCATTATTGTAATATTTAATTTGAATAAAAGTAGAAAATTAAGATTCTTTGTAGGTCTAAAAATACACGTGATATATGGGGGGGAGGGGGGGTTAATCATAAACATCACCATGTATCACCACGGGGGAGGGGGGGTTAAAAAATGCCAAAAAAACATCACGTGATTAATGGACGGCCCCTAAGTATAATTTGTTTTTAATACAGATTGTGTTTAAACCGCATCTATCTATATCAATGTCTATAGCACTGACCAACTGTCAAACAAGAACAACAACATAATGAAAACTGAAACTTTACTCCAGAACTCATCACTTAGACACAAGTTTGTAAATTATCTTCAACACTTACAAACTTAGACAAAACACGTCAAAGACAAGTAAGTATGTATAAAATATTCTGTGAATAAGTCGTTTAATCTATTGTTTGTCTTTCTTGGAGTAATAAGCACCTGAATACGTAAGTTTTATCAAGCATATCTATACTAATATTATAAAGCTGAAGAGTTTGTTTGTTTGTTTGTTTGAACGCGCTAATCTCAGGAACTACTGGTCCGAGTTGAAAAAATCTTTTTGTGTTGGATAGACCCTTTATCGAGGAAAGCTTTAAGCTATATAACATCACGCTTCAACTAATAGGAGCGAAGAAACATTAGAAAATGTGGAAAAAACGGGGAAAATTATTCATCTTTGAAGGCTTCCGTTGCGTGCGCTGCGAAAACGGTTCAAGATATCAAAAAAATGTGTATGAAAGAATTATTTCTCTTGAAAAGATCTAACAAAATGTCCCAAACAGTACATGTCTATCTTTTAAGGTTAACTCACTAAACCGTTTTTATGGTAACAACTATTCCACGCGGACGAAGTCGCGCGCATCAGCTAGTAAATAAATGTAGTTCTGACAGTCGCTTAGCTTTAAGCCGATTCATTGCGAGCGTAGGTTATTTACTGACGGTTCAGATTTCACAGTAAATGCAGTGTAATTCCGAATGTTATTCAATTTTACCATCTAAAATTAAATTGTCAGACTACTGAGTAATTGTGAATTATCTTCTAGTAAGTATTTGACTTAATTTTTTTTTCCTTACTTAAGTAAGGGAAAGTAAAAGCTTTTTTATTTTTTATTAAGTATTTGACTGCGACACGTCTACTGCGACGAACCAGCTAGCTTAAAGATTTATCGCATAAACTGTCTGAAATTAATCTAAGATAGATAGATAGATATAATTTATTAACATACAGAATTACAACAAGCTTATTACAATAATAATAAGAGTTGGCATCAATCATGTCTCGACAAACATTATTACAATTTTAAGTAAAAAATTCTTATAACTAATTAAAATTACATTTAAAAAAAATTAAGTTATATAAGTAATGTTATGCCAGAATATAATGCCAAATGAGATGTCTATTGTATATAATATCGTTGCTTTTAACAACTCCGTTTTCCCTTTCAAGTAGTCCTGAAACGTCTGAAGTGGTGAAACAATAGTAACTTTACGATGTAAAGGAAATGACCAGTTTGTGGTAATGGTGACTTAACAGGTAGGAAGGGTTTTGTGGAGTTTTGAGGTTTTTTATAATCATAATCATTTATTTCCAGAATGTAGGTTTTACAGAGTTATTCAAAAATAAGATATTGACCGCTACATTCTCTCCCATAAGGCATGCAAATTGGTTTTACAAAGTATGAAGTTAAATTTAAATTTAAATGCCAAAAAAATATATTAAAATTAGGTACTTACATCATAAATGTCAAATAGTTTCATCATTCAAAAATAATTTTATGGAATAATAACACTTTTCCAATAAAAACACTGAGTCGTTTTTGAAATATACTCGTAGCTTCAGACTTGATTTCTTTGATTGTCGCAGGGAGCTTGTTGTATATTTTTGAGCCCATATTGAAAATGCTGTTTCCATATTCTACAGTTCTATGTTTTTCTGTGCAGAGTCTGTTGTCATATCTTTGTTTTTTTGTTTGTAATAATAATGTTCAGTTTGAAATTGTTTTATTAATCTTACTATCACAATAAATATCAGTATCTGTGAGATTTTTTAAATTCTATGTGTTTCGATTTGTTTCATAAACATATTACACTTGATCACAATACACATCTAACACCGAAAATCGAATTGTTTATTAGTAACCTGATATATTGGTACAGGCCTTAACCTTTATTAGGGCTGATCTTAAAATGTAATTTTACCATTAACATCAGGTTTTGGCTACAAGTTACCTACTTATTACAATTCACAATATCTGCTCATACCAAAATAACCTACCGAGCAAATTAACCTCTTTTATAAAGAGATTAATTACGTAACCAACATGAAAGAACTTAATTATACCAACAATATATCATAAAGTTTATCGTAATATCTGTATTGTACAACATTTCAATTACAGGCCAATTTCAGGCGTGACCGAGTGCATACAATGGTTTATCTGTGCATTCTGTGGCTTTCAGGGATTGGCTAGTATATATACGAGTATATGTATGTATATATACATACACAATAATACACATAATGTATGGAGACCACCTGTGTTACACGCGGGGTAAATAAGTATGTGTGTGCGAGAGTGGCCAACTCAGGTGTCAGAGTTATCAAGCCCTAAGGGCCCCTGAAACGGCTAAACGACTGCCGTACTATGACAAATAGTCGAAACCTACAATATTGTTGCAAATTAAGTGTTGGAGCGAGTGTGGCTCATCGGTTCCAGTGTCTGCTTTTCATCCAGACGCACCCTGGTTCGAATCCGGCCCTACACCAATTAATTGTATATTCAAGTTATGTGTGGATTTGCACTCGCTTAACGGTGAAGGAAAACATCGTGAGGAAACCGACATGTTTGAAGACCACAATATCCGAGGACATGTGTCTTCCGTGGAAGGACCTGGGCGCCCAACACGATGTATCTGCCCAAGAGAACTCCCCTTACGAATTAATTCTGCGGGGGAGTCACGACCCTCAGTCACGAGGAAATACGACTCATGAGAGAGAGAGAAGTGTTGTTGCAACAAAACAAAAAAAAACACTTCTAAAATGCACGGTATCATTTCGTTATTGTGACACCAGGAAAATAACGTGATTAATTTACTTGGTGATAAAATAATATATAAAATAAAATAAAATTTAACTACTTACAAAAAATGCATTCGTAGGCTATATTGTAAAGGACATCCAGATGCATCCTAGGGTAAATTAATTTGTAAGTCCTCAGTCATTTGGTTTCTTCGAGATGCTGCTTTCCTTCTCTCTGCATTAAAAAAGAGACAGAATGTCTAAATAAATCGGAAATAATCTGAAATTGTGGGTAGGTATTGTAGTACTGAAGAGAGTGTAACCGGCATGTTTGAGGACCACAATATCCGAGGACATGCGTCTTCCTTGGAAGGACCTGAGCGCCCACCACGATATTTCTGCCCAAGAAAACTCCCCTAACGGATTAATTCTGCGGGGGATTCACGACCCTCAGCCATGAGGAATACGACTCAAGAGAGAGAGATTTTAGTACTGAAGTCGTACTTTACGTTTTATGTCAAAAACATTATGAAGCAAGTAAGTTTTATGTACAAGTAGTTTCATTCTGTTTCATTTCAAATCAAACTAACATCACAAACACGTGATATCTATTTATAGTATGACCATCATGATCGTATTGTTCAAACACGCTCGAAGGTTCTTATCTCAGTGGTCATAATGTAAATTGTAATTGGTTTGACCTCAAAGGTCGAAGAGCGTATCCTTTGCACTCAATTCCGATTAATTAGTATGAGTAAGTTATATAAATGGCTAGTAGGTATGTACCTATAGTGAGCACATATAAGAGTCATGATAGTTGAGGAAAACGCAACAAATTATCTTTTTTTTATGAATGACGCAAAAGGGCACATAAATAGTACATTATGAGACTATGTATAACTTTTTTTAAGGCTTCTGCGATCAAATATGGCTGTATCTTCATAAGTAAGTACGTATTAAAATAGTTATTGTAAAATTCCGACAGAATGTTGCTCGCTTTATTTTGTAATAAGGGCCTATGTCACTCTCGGAAAAGTATACATACTACATCCATACCGAAAACACTTATGATTTAACGCTCCAGAGTGACTTGAAGACGGAACAAACATGAAGTACTAATAAACTACACGACAAAAATATTGTTTTCTTTTTTCAAAGTGCCAAGTATTTTCTTATTCACCTAAACTACAAGCAGTTATAAATAGAGAATGTATGTATGTTTTATATAAACATACTCTGTTGTCACTATTATCACGTCACTCACCAATCACAGTGAGTTAAATATCGCTTTACAAACTATTTAATCATATTTACACCACAAAGGTTGTTATTGAAAAACGATAAATCATTTCTGTTAACGAATGTCGGAATAACTAAAACGCTTGATCTTCTAATTTCCGATTCCGCGTATCATGCAGTCAAATTGGTTGTATAAATTTATTGATAAGCAATTTTGAGCTTAACATGTATGGAAAATAATGTTGTTTAGATATTAAATCGTATAGTAATGAAACTGTTATGATATTATTAACAAACCTATTGTATGTTGTTTAATGCAACACATAAAAATGATATCAATGTCTAGTATTATTTTAGTTCTGTTCAAAAGAAATATTTTTATAATAAAAAACAGACGCTTAGTATGTAAGTTCGTATGACAGTGGCCATCAATGGTGTGGAGAGTTTTCAAACCGCTCTAAGGGCTTCTGATATGTAACTACATAAGATTTTTAATTAAAACTCTTTATTTGGGTTACATTTTAAACTAGCGGACGACCGCGGCTTCGCTCCCTTTATTTCGAGACAAAAAGTAGCCTATGTACTTCTAAGACCTCATACCTGAATACCAAAAATCATGATGATTCGTATAGTCGTTTTTGCGTTATGAGCGTTTAAATGAAGAGAGAAACAGATAAACAGACAAACATTCTGTAAGTTTTTGGAACGTGTTGTGTTATCAATTCTAAGTATCTCCAAACACTTTATTTTGAAATATCTTCAATGTTCAGACATTCGACTTTCTTCAGCTAAATTATTTTATGCTCTAGCAAACCCGGCGAACTCCGTTTCGCCAGTTTGTAGTACATGCTATGTATCAGAGATGGCGCTGTGAAAAATGATTTTCCCTGTTTTCCCGTTTTTCTGTTGAAATTTTTCCTAAATTTTCTTTGCTATAAACTTCACGGAGCCCGAGACCTTTCCAACGAATGCAAAACCGTGGAAATCGGTTCGTGCGTTCTGGAGTTATAGCGTCAGGAAGAAAAACCCGACTTATTTTTATATAGTAGATTACAAATATGTTGATGCTGACTGTCTTTTAATACAAACAACCAAATCGTCAGTTTACACTATTAATTTGCGTCTATTGAAGTTTTGATAGGTGTTAACGAGACTATGACAAGCCGATTTTAGTTCATTCTTTATTGGATTCGTTCATTCAATGGTTTGATATGTCTATAATTACAAAATTATAAATGCGTAGACCTGATGGCAGCACTTCTGCAACGTACCAAGGATTTTTTATATCATCTCTCTCATTACTTCCATGCAACGTACTAAACATCACTATCAAACTTTTTAGTTCCATATTTATCCGCACGCATTTAGTTAACTCTAACACATGTCAAAGTCAGATTAGAGTAATGATTAATGGTAGAGGTTATAAATGAATGCTTCTAGTCTTTGTAAAGCTTTTTGAGTTTATAATATTTACGCAGTAGTCACTTTCTCTTAATCAAGTAAGTAATTAATGATAAAAGTTGTGTCTAGAAATTGCGATACAGGAATAACAATATGTAGGTTATAACCTATAACCAGTTTATTAAAATATTACTATTCTAAAATCGTGGGTCGAATGACACGTTAAATTGTAGGTCCCCGCTGTTCGTCTAGTACGGCAGTCGTTTAGCCATGTCGGAGGACCTTAGGGCGGCTTTATAAACTCTCGACACCAGAGTTGACCACTCTCATTCAATAAGAAGAATTTCTTATTTAAATTCTAATAATTTCACAAACAAACAAGTCGAATTGAAAGTACATGCAGAAGGTATTAAAAATTATCATAGAAGCCTAGTCAGTTAAAATTCTTTTTAATCTGTTTTTCTTTTCGTTCGCTCTTTGTATAAATCCCTCCATGAAACTCACAATGGTTCTCAACCTTCTCACATTTGATAATGAGGTAAGATACAAATTACATAAACAAGGTCGAAACAATCTTACACGAAGGAAGTACTGAGCAAATTGAATCTATTATTAATAAGGACGCACTTTATACCTTCATCCAATGATAGACATATCTGTAATGGCTATTAATTCGTGGAAGTAAAAAGATTATTTTATGTACAAGTTGATGTTTATGTTCGTAAGCCATGTCACAGGCCCTTACTTACCAAACTTTCGACACCAGAGTTGGCCACTCTCATTCGATAAGAAGAAGAATATGTACAAGTTTAGTGATAAAATTATGAAACAAAAAGAAATGACTTCCTATATTGAAACTAGTGAGTGTTCGCTGTATTGTGACTAATTAGTGCCTATGTCCTTTTAGAGATACTCTCTCTCTCTCTGTGAGTCGTATTTCCTCATGACTGAGAGTCGTGACTACCCCGCAGAATTAATACGTTAGGGGAGTTCTCTTGGGCAGATACATCGTGGTGGGCGCCCAGGTCCTTCCACGGAAGACACATGTCCTCGGATATTGTGGTCCTCAAGCATGTCGGTTTCCTTACGATGTTTTCCTTCACCGTAAAGCGAGTGCAAATCCACTCATAACCTGAAAATACAAGTCATCGGTGTAGGGCCGGATTCTAACCCCTGGATGTAAAGCAGTCACTTGAACCACCGAGGCACACTCGCTTAGAGATACTATACCACCTTTATAGCAATAATCACATTGATTCGTTGCACCGTAAAAAAAGGAACAAACATTAAACTAACAAATTTAATTTCGCTTTTATATAATGGTTTCATTCGAACCTTGAAGTTTCAAACTTTTGGTCTACATATAACATTTTTATCAGCAAAATCTATAACATTGTCGACATAAAATCCAATTTTACTCCGGTTCCCGTCAAATTTCCTGAGGCGTGATCGTTCAATCTACAATAATAACAAGTCGATTTAAATTCATTGTAGGTTTATGTATAAAATCGAGCCAAAGGTAGAACACCCCGATGAAAATTCAATAACGTTTTGTATTACAAAACATCTTTTGTTTGTTGTTAATGGACTTTGTTAGTAATTTTGAGATGAAACAGTACCGAAAAGAATAGAAAACAAAGTAGGTAACTAATTTGATAGATGTGAGATCTAACCTTACAAAAAGCTTATTTTAGAAGTTTCCACTTAAAATTAACAAACTAAAAATTCCTTGCGGTATTCATTTCTTGAGCATCACACTTTTAGCTTAGGCTATCAACCTTCGGCGAAGGTATTTTGATTTTGTGGGAGATACATTTTACTCGACTTAAAAACTTAGAAGGAAACATCTGGGCAATAACAGCGCAAGACTGGTACTATTGGCGTATTAGGGAGGAAGCTTATGCCCAGCAGTGGGCTCTTATGTGCTGATGATGAAATAATTCTCGTTATTCAAATTACACTAGATTCCATGTTTTCCCAAAATTCACAAAAAAAAACATCATCATCATCGGGTACCATTTTCATATTGAAGTTTGGAGGTCAATTGGCAAAATTTTCTGCGATCCCATGCTGTTTCATTTAGATGCGGATAGCTCAGTTTTGTCCACTTTTTAATGTCGTCTAGCCACTTCATTCTCTATTGTCCTGGGCTACTTTTTCCTGAAATCTTGCCTTCGAGATTCAACCTTGGAAAATCATAGAGGGATCCTGTCTGCATATGTCCAAAGAAAGCGACTTTGCGTCTCATGATAGTCGACATCAGCTCCCTTTTGCGGTTGGCCATTTGGAGTACCTTGACGTTCGATGTGAAACTAGTCCAAGGGATCTTGAACATTGAAAAAAATATTCCTTGGTGTAATTTTACAGTCTTGAGAAGCAAAATGCTTTGATCGATATTCTACAACTTTTATCTTAGACAGTTTCTATAATGTTTCAATAAAGCATAAATGAACCAAATTCATTACTGAATCGTGAATTGAAATCGTACTAACCATTTTACTTGAGAAAATATCAAAACGGTTTTAATCAAGCCGTGCTTTCAATGCCCATATTACAAGTGAGTAGATTTATTTAATCCAACGACAAATTACTCCATTCTATGACAAACCATTTCAATTAAGAGTTTGAGTTAAATTTACGAACATTTTGATATAGTTTGGAAGGTCCTGATTGCTCTTATTACTTATGGAGAATGCTCAATCTGTATGCCATTTTATTATATTTTACTACTTACTAAATTTGGCAGCACATCTTGTAACATATAATTTCAATGCTTTTGCTTTTTTATTTTCTTAGTATTTATATTCCTTTTAGCCAATAAATTCACACCATGAAAAATAATTATACGGTATGATTTGTCCTAAAAGAGGTAAAAAAACTACGTCTTAGCGTTTTTTAATATTGTCAAGATATATTTTTACTTCATTATTTAGTTTTCTTAATTTAAAACCAAATATAAAAACTCTTCAAACATTTGTATTGCATATTATATAAGGCCTAAGCCTAAGGCCTAAGGCGATAAGGCCGCCCAATGTGCATTAAATTAGTTTTTAAATTTCTTTCATTATGTAATTTCTTTGGGTGCATTAAAGACATACTCCTATCTTATGTTATTATATCTGTGACATAATGTCAAAATTGAAGATTGTCTTAATAACAGCCAGTGTAATAAGATCGGCCACTATCTCCCAAACTACCATACAGTTACACAAGTGATTTAACATCTAACTCGCATCTTAACAGAGACTTGTAAATGGAGTTAAATTCGTAACAATGTAAAACCGCGGCTTAAATTAATGGTGAAAGCACACTCTATGTGTCAAACTTTGTGTTATTCAATTAATGTGGATATTATTATGAACTGTGCACAAGTTTGAGTCAGATTGTTTGCGATTAGAAGCGTAGTAGCTTTGTGATTAAATTGTTCTATAAAGTGGAGCTGGTTTGTTAAAGAGTCACAAATAAAAAATGTTTTGTTAATAATATTTTAAACTATTTACAACTGCCTCAACTGAAATTATAGAGATTTGAGCCTAGAACATTATTGATCAAACCATCACTCTCTCCTTGTCAAAAACGAAATGTTTTCAACTTGACAACACTGTATTAGCACATGTTTTGTTAGTTTACCAATTACAGTTGTTACTTTCCTTTTTATCTGATTTTTGATTACGATTATTTTATTTTCCCTTAAAAATTAAATTTGTCTTCTTAATATTGTAAAATATTCTAAGCACTGCCAAATTGCACAGGAGGGGATACTCTGAATCCACTTACAAGTAATTGTTTCCTTGCTCTTGGGATGTCTTCCGACTGAATCGCTGCAAAATTGGATTCTTGCTTTACGGTGAAACACCTTGTGATTTGAAATACTGATTTTAGATTCGGAGGTTCTATGTTGATATTGATATATTGTACTGAGATATTTAAATAAGATTTATTAAAATCAGCGGGGTATCGTTGTGGTGTTCGTAATTAAATAAATAAACAATAAATATCCCGGGACATTGCACACAGCGCCATTTAGCCCAACACTAAGCTAAACGCTTGTGGCGTGATACTTACATACTTTTCTTTTGTAAATACATATTTATTATACATAGAAACAACCAGACTCAAGACAAGTAATGATAGATTTTAAAATTCATAATGACTTGTGTCATGAGGGAATCGAACCCGCAACCCTAGATTAGAAGGCAGAGCCACTACCAAATAAGCCAACAGGCCAGTACGTACCACGGCCAGGCGTACTGTCAACATCTCTGTAACACTATCTCAAGCGTAAGCTTCAACATCCTAGGCTGCAGCAATGCTTAACATCAGGCAGGCTGTAGACAAACGCAAAGCTGTCCCACGTAAAAAAAAATATAATCAATCTCAATACTTAATTGTACTCTTCCTTCCAGAACGATTCAGATGACGACCAGTGCGCGCTGAGCGACAAGTGGCAATATGAGAGGAAGTCGCGGCGATGGTCGCGCGTGGTCGAGATCACACCGCAGGCGCAGAGGCGGTTACAGGTGGGTTTGATTGTTAAAACATATGTAAATATTGACCTTTATATTTCGCGCTAAGAAAAACTAGACTGACTTGTTTTACCAACGTATTACTGTCCTGAAGTGGCAATATGGTCGCCAGTGTGCTGGAGTTCAATAAAATGATGGAAATACGAATTCTGTAGTGGAGAATACTTCTTGGCAGACGTAGTTCAGGGTGCCCAGTCGCTAGGTGAATCAGTAGATCTTGTAGCAGGATGTTCTAAGAATATGATATTAATGTGGAAACGGATTTGGATAAGGGATGTACATATATGTATAAAGCATAATAAAAACGTAATTGTGATAAGAATCATGCCTTGGGTAAAACTTGTGTCCAAAATGGTCCTCATTACGTCGAAGTTCTGAGCAAAACAGCAGGTTCTTCCAAAAATAGCACATATCTTCAGTTTCCAAAGATTTTGAGCCTTTACTTACTTGCTTACTAATGTGGCGCTGCGACCCAAAGTGGATCCTGGCCTCCGACACAAAGAGACGCCACTCCTTTCGGTTCTGCGCCTTCTCCTGCCATAACAACATTAATTTCTCTACATCTTCAAATCCGCAGGTGATAGCAGCGCGTGCGCTGGCAGAGCGCGAGGCGCGGGAGGCGCGGGGGGAGGTGGAGGATGATGAAGACGAGACCCTGCCTACCATCCGAGTGGGGCTCGTGGACGCAGACGGACACTATACCGACGTGGAGCCTGACTTGTAAGTAGGATTTAACTTTTTTTTTTTTTTTATCACACAGCGCCATCTAGCCCCATACTAAGCTTACGCTTGTATCATGGGTACTAGATAACGGATATAATACATATATACTTTTTCTTTTGTAAATACAAACTATCTGTCTATTAGACTTTTGTTGGCTGCAACTCGCCTGGTGGGAAGATGAGCAGAGGTTTAAGAAGAATGTATATCAACGTAAGCCTATGCTTAAAAAATAATTAGTAAAGCCCACTTTACTGTTTAATCACATTTAATCATCGCTCCTGCCCAAAGGATATAACTTCTTCAGGACGGTAATATCGAAGATTTAGTAACATGACCATAATGGAATTCACTCCTTTGACAAAGGCGTGTGGTATTAAAGGGGAGTTCATATAATACTATTTTTGAATCAAAATCTCTTTGCTTGCTGATCAAAAATACACTACACATTACTGAACAGTAAGAAACATACTTATGAAATACGCAGCATACGGATTCTAATTGTCGTGCAACAGGACTCATTTATGAGTTAAACGTTAAAAAAAACTGCATCGCTTACTATCATATCTTAAGATACTAGGTACATCAATACAAACAAAACAAATGCATATGAAGCATCAAGTTATAAGTGAATAGAAGCTCTTTCTCCATACATATTGATTGATAGGAATGTTAAGTGGATTGGCTCAGATACCAATTGTCTGCCCAGACTGGTAATGAAGATGATAGATATCTTTGAAAGAAATTATCATCTTTTGTTCGTCTGTTTGTCTTGTTAGCAGAATGACTGACGGGTTAAATGTTGTCTGTTAAATTTGGATCAAGTGGTCTTGGCACCCGACTTTTTGGTATTACACAATATGTTTTTTTTTTTTTTTTATTTGATATTTTGATATTTTGGTGTGTTCTTTTTCTTTTAAGTAGGTATTCTATTATAATCTATTCTACATCATATAATTTATCCTTTAAATCTATACATAAAATAAAGCTGATGAGGGTCAAAAATATGAACATAGAATATGTAAACAAAATGTTTGGGTTTACTTTAAATCTATAAAACAGAACACGTTTCAGCAGTTTTTAGGTTTTTGTCTGTTTATGTGTGTATCTGTTTATTTAAACGGCTAAACGGTTCAACATATAACATAGGCACTTTTTGTCTCAAAATAAAGTCGTGGGCGTCCACAAGTATACGAATACGTGCATATGTCATTTACGCCCAATCAAGTGTGGTTAATCTTCAACAACAGTATCGTTTGTGCGAGTGTCGCTACAGAAGACTTTAAATGCCTTATTTCCGAGTGTATAAAAAGCTTTCCTCTGTTCGCAAGTCGTTTAAGTAAAAAGCGCACTTTCCACTTTGAACGCAAGTATCGTAATTAAGTTGCTCCCTTTAGTTTCTACTTAGTTTCGTACAACCGATATAATATAATTAATCAGGCACTAAAAGCATTCCGCTCCAAAAAACATGGCGCCCTTTATTGGGGCTATTCGGGCCAAAGTCATGCGTAGGTTAGGGTTGAGTGCGTTTGTTGGCGATTCGTAGAATGTACCTACATTTTCAAAAATCACTCTATCACTTATTTTTATTAAATGTCACTATCACACACGTTGTCACACACCTAGTTGACTATTACATACACTTTGTCTAATAAAAGAGCTTTGTTGAAACTAGAACAAAATAATCCAAATCACTATCGTTACAAATATTGATGTCAAAGCAAACTAAGTACATCAAGATTGTATCAGTGTGTTTTCTATTAAAAACTACTAGCTGGTGCGCGCGACTTTGCCCGCGTGGAATAGTTCTTACCATAAAAAAGGTTCTAGTGAGTTAATCTTAAAAAATAGACATATACTGTTGCGGACATTTTATTTGATCATTTTAAGAGGAATAATTCTTTCATACATACTTTTTTGATATCTTGAACCGTTTTCGCAGCGCACGCAACGGAAGCCCTAAGAAGGTGAAAAATTTTCCCCATTTTTTCCAAATTTTCCATTATTTCTTCGCTCCTATTAGTTGCAGTGTGATGTTATATAGCCTAAAGCCTTCCTCGATAAATAGTCTATTCAACACAAAAAGAATTTTTCAATTCGCACCAGTAGTTCCTGAGATTAGCGCGTTCAAACAAACAAACATACAAACTCTTCAGCTTTATAATATTAGTATAGATTTGCAATGCAGTCATGTATTACTTAATACTAGCAGCTTCCGTGATTATACTAGCATTAATCAATAACAAGTATCTTATGGGTAGAGATCTAATCTATCTCCATGGCAAATTCCATCTAAAATCAGGTGGTGAAGAGCTAACAAAAAATGCATAATTAAGTACATACTAATTACAAAATTTCAGGTTAACTCGTTAAATCAGTTACTGTGAGTGTAATGCACAGTATGCACCTAAATATATAAAACTCAAAGGTGGCTGACTCACAGACTGACTGATATAGTGATCTATCAACGCACAGCCCAAACCACTGGTCGGATTGAGCTAAAATTTAGAATGGAGGTAGATGTTATGACGTAGGCATCCGCTAAGAAAGGTTTTTTTTGGAAATGCCACTTTAAAGGGGTGAAAAAGGGGATGCAAGTTTTACTTCTTAATGCGAGCGAAGCCGCGTGCACCCACTATTCTTAAATATGTTCAATTATCTCTCTTACTCGCTTACAATCCGACCACACCCTTACACAAACCTATCATTATGGTTTGGCAATGCACCGTGAATACCTTGATAGGTGAAGGGCTATGTAGTACCTATTGTACCACCATTAAATATACTGCGAGATCACGACCATTGTAATGGTTCGTATCTATTTTTGTACGTACTTGTATTTCTGGTATTCTCTAAGTAATGTTGCGTTTACGCGATGATAAACTAGATGGCGCTGATTAGCGTTGACTCGCACAAATGGTTTGTCGCTACTGATTCTTAATTACCGAGCTTTGTTTTTAAAATATGTTTCGTTGTTTTATGAAATTTCTTACAGAACCCTATGTTGATCGATTTCTTGATTAACATTAACAACAAGTTAGAGGCAATTTGTTATACTGTAAATTGAAACGATTCACGCAAGTAACACCACAGCGCTCCACTAGTTCTTAATATTCATAACTTATACAAATATTATATTTCACCGTCTAATTTCAACTTTGCACTTAAAAACTTCATCCCGCAAATGTATGCCTAACTTTGAAGTATGCCAGTTTAACTTTTACCGTCATGAAACTTTCCGTTTTGAAATAACTTTTAAGTTATGCGAAATGATAAACATAATCACAATTAGAAATTAGAAACACCCGAGAAATCCATTAACCGAAATTACATTTTGATTAACAGAAAAGATTGATCTGTTTCTTATTCAAATAAGTATTATATCGCTCAAAGAGGAAAATGGTATAAAAGAAAATGTATTTGGGCAAAGCGGTAAATTTATTCGTGAGTATAATATTGCTGCCACTCGAAAATAATACGTCATTCCATCAAACTAAGTTAAAAGCAAAAGGCAGTACATTTCTTTTGTGTATTTTTGTGATATCACTGAATAATAATGTTATGTTTTAATTATGATTATGATTATAACTTGACTTTAGGGTTTGTAGATTGTATCGTATTAAAATTACGGAATATATTTGGTATATGTGAAGGTATCTACTATGTACTCGTACATAATGTACACTTTCTCTTAAATGGGTTAAAGTACGTTAATTCGACAGGAATTATTAAAATTCAAATAAAATATCTTGCCAAAAAATTGTAAGCAAAAGACAAACAGTGAATTACACAAACATATTTTAGAAAAACCTAATAATAAAGTCAATGTAATGCGTCAACCAATAGTGTACCTACCAGTTATTTCGCATTTTCTAAAATTGGTATATGGTCTTATTTCAGATTAACAGTACCAGGCCAGCCAATGATCCAGTTACCAAGCGACAAAGAAGACGAAGATGAACCTGGCACCAGATTCAGAAGAACTGGTTCTGAACGACTCCGAGACGGAGCCAAAGCCCTACTCCGGAGGGTAGAATCTCTCAAAACCAGGCGAAGAAAACGACAAAACCGAACTGAAGTCATCGTATCGTCCCCTGGCTTCTTAGACGTATCTCAAGACAAATACGCAGATCTAAGTTACATAGATATGACGCCTACCACGCCAACAGCATTTCCATTCCCAGATTTCCATTGTTCTCCCGATCACGCGCCTGCGATAAGAACTCAACCTCCTTCGCCAATGACTGTGTTACCTCCTTCTCCAATAGCTCCATTAGAACCTTCTTTTGTTCTCCATCCTCCTTTTGGCGATGACAGTTCGAGTTACGCTTCAGATGGCAGCATGGGGTCTAGTAATAAGAGTTCCAAATCCAAACTTGGGAGAGCAAAACGTATATTTCATAGAGGGATGAAGAATGATGACTCAAGTGCGTTGAGCGATTCGGAATGTCAGCCGGCTAGTTGGAGACATAATTATTATAAGGAGCATAATACTCATAATACGCATCAGACTGAGGTAAGTAGATTTTTATTTTTTTTTCATAAATTAGAACATGTGCTGTAGAACGTTACAACCCTCATTAAGTTTTGGTCAATTTTAGTCGTAGAATCTTAATTTTCAAGCAAGTCTATCGATACAATTTGATGATTATGATTTTATGATAATATTACGATAAGTAAGAATGCTATAGAGCTTGTTTTACTTACAAGCCCCATTTGGGGGTAATAAGGACCTACTTACCGAACATGAGAGATGTAAATGACTTTTATTCTATTGCATACAGCGCCATCTAGTTAAAATGTTACTAAACTAATTCCAGGTGTACGTAGAGCCCCCCTCCCCGGTTGAGCTGAAAGCGGACCCAGCAGTACTGCGCGAGGTGCAGAAGTCGCCCGGACACACGGTGCACCGGAGACAGGCCATCAGGACCAGCTCGCTCAACCTGGGCAAGGATGGACAGAAGTAAGAACTTAAATTCTACTTTTTTACTTGTTATTTTCTACTCTCATATTTTTTTCTACTTTTTTTCTTTTTTTTTACCTATGCTGTTTTATAGGTTGTTATACATATTTGGTGTTACCATTATAATAAATCTGTATTTTTGTATTATTAATCGAATCTAACCTATACTCCATGTGTCTAAATTATATGTCTAGTGATACAATTAATAATTATCTATTTATCAATCGAAACATTCCAAGCTTTATAGCCTCTGATATTAGCTTTTCAATTTCAAAGGTCAGTCCTTGGATATGTGACCAAATAAATTGTGTTCTAATAGGGTGCTTCCATGGGATGATAGTTATGCTAAATTGTAGGTTTCAAAAGTTGTACGACACACTGTATTATGAGTATATTAAAGTCGGCCAACTTGTTTTATAAAAACGTTTTAGAGAATCCAATATGAGCCGATATCCTTTGCACTCGGCGAATTTTTTGGCGGATCGCATTAAAACATGCGATACAACGAATCTGAAAAAAAAAGGGAGTTGACTTCTCAATTAGATTTTTTTTATAACTAGAATTAAACATATTGATAATAATATGACGAAATGATTGCTTAATGAGAATCTTAATGAGTTAATAATAACTAACACTAAGTTCAAGTACTGGGATTCGCACCGGTTTTGCATTACCGATGCACTCCAACAAGTCTACATAACTCAACCGCAGCTCATTGATGAGTGGCGGTTACGAGGGTACGTAAACCATCATGGGAATAATATTGTTTCTTTACTAAAATAATGTACCAAGAGTTAAGCAAAATGAATGAACTAATAAAATTGTTATCAGTGTATGCCTTTTTGCTACGTTTTTGGTAGGTAATCGATTCGTTCTCCTTAATCGTATTCCTCATGACTAAGAGCTGTGACTCCCCTGCTGAATCTATTTGTTAGGGGTATGCAGATACATCTTGGTGGGCGCCCAGGTCTTTCCACGGAAGACACATGTCCTCAGACTTTGTGGTCCTTCGACGTGTCGGTTTTTTCACGATCTTTTTTTAATCGTCACTTTACAAACTGTATCAATGTGAAAATAAAAGATGACGTTAGTTTATTCTCACCTGTCGAAATGCTAGATTTTATTGATATTTTTGATAATATCTTCGTAATAGAAAATTTTTAACTAGTTGACTGCTTTAAAAACTGAGCTTTAGATTTGATCCACATTATATTTTAAGAGAAAAGATGCCTATACTCGGCAGTAGGTGATATCGGCTGATGATGATGATATTTTAAGTATTGTTATTTTTTTTAGTATATTAGAGTATCCCCCATACCATTTGAAATCCCTCATTACCAGTGACTAATTGACTCAAAGCTGGCCCATTAGCGCAAACGATGCTTTGATAATGACTAAAGATACTTCACAACTTATTGGCATGCTAATTCCGGCCACAGCAGTTGTGATTTATATTGCAAAGGTTTTGAAACGGTTTCAGTCTCCTTTTTGAAACTGTTGAGGTTTATTTTGACGTTTTTCGTCTTGTTTTGAAGTTTATTTTAGTTGGAGATTGGTTGGAGTCTTGTAGTTTAATATTTTTAAGTGTTTTAGTATTGTTTGTGACGTATTTTGTGTGAGGAAACTGGTAATCTCTAGTATTTTTATTGTTTTTAAAAGTGGTCAAAGTGATGTGTTTTGTGAGACTCGGACAGGTGGGCAATTAAATTATTTACGTTTTTAGTAAATTTTAACACATATACAGGGTCATACTTATAACCAGTTCATATTTTTTTAAAGGTGGTATTTGCAAAGCAACGAGTTCCGTAACAAAATAGATTCAAACAGTTCGTCGCTCCCGCATTTTCTTCTTTCTCTCTCTGTCTCTCACTTATATAATACACATAATATGTATATACATATGTACTTATAATCTATGTTACCTCTATAACCAAAAACCACAATCATCTATCACTTCGTTACGAAGTAGCTTCACCTAAATTATAAAATTGATCCAGTTTAAAAAAACTTATAAAGATCTTTCTTACTTGAGTCGTATTTTTTCATGAAATTTATTCTACGGGGGAGCCACACCCTCAGGGTCGTGACCACTGTAGAATAAATTCGTTGGGGGAGTTCTCTTGGGCAGGTACGTTTAAAGATCACTAACAGAGATCGTTATGAATATTCCAGATTCCGAGACCGAAGCCTGAAGCGCGACAAGTCTGCGTCCAGGAGTTCAGAGCTGGAGAGCAGCCCCAACTCGGCTGGCTCGCGGTCGCACGACGGGGATAATGATGATGATGATGACAGCGTCGATATTAAGAGCAAAAAGTATGTACCTTGTCCTTGCTTTTTTCGTCTTATCTTTCAAGTTTTCTAGTATAATATTATATAATTATAATTTGTTGCGTAAAGTTTTTTTTTTTAATAAAATACGATATTTTGCTGTTTGATTTCAAACAAATGAACTAGCTTGACGTGAAAAATCGCTTTAATATAATAGACCACGATTAATTCGCAAATACACTGTATACTTTGAACAACAATAATGTCAGTTTTTCACTAGGTACTCCGCGATAGATTATTTAGCATTTATTTCTGTATACCTGTCTGTCTTGCTTGATCAATTATCTTTAAACGCCTGCTAAGACCACACATTTTTAACAAAATTGTATTTTCCCAATTCCAGGAACAACATCCAAAGATGGTATTCGTTCAGGACAAACATCCTAAATGGCGGTCCCAAAGCGAACAACACGCTACAACCGCAACCCACACAGAAAGACCCTGATTCATATTGTAAGTACTATGTTAACCATTAAAGTGCATTTAATTACGAAAGGCTATCAGTAAGCCCATATAGATTTTATTCAAGATAATGATTTTCAGTAAAAAAATTGCTGATAGAGTGTAATAGATCACTACTAGAGACGCTAATGTAGCATGAGGTCTGAAAAACGTCAAATTTTCTCCTATTCGGTTAGTTAGTTTCTTAACTTTACCAATTTGCCGCTAAAATCTGGCCTGATATGTCAAATATCAAAAACGGTAGGAATAATTTGTGTCCAGCATTGAAACACCAAAAAAACATCCACATTTAATTAAACACGGATGATTTTACTGAGTTGAGCACTATATGTTAACAATTCTCTACTAAACTCTAATACCCACCATTCTTTTAATTCCAGTATCCCGTCCCATGTCATCACTGTCATGCGGCCAGCTTCACATCCTCCGCAAGCTGGCGCTCCTCCGCCTCACGGCGTGCATGGAACGATACTGCCCTTCACACAAGTCTGGCTGGAACTGGGAGCTCCCCAAACTCATAAGGAAGATCAAGACGCCGGATTACAAAGGTATGACCAAAAGAGCCTGTAACACACGACACAGGATATCCTATAAGTATGGGGCACAGTATACTAAAATAAAGATTTTTGAGGATAGTCTCGCGTTAGACTATAACTCGTTTGTCTAGAACACCAAAGCTTAACAAATCCAAAAAGAGCCTGTTCGTCACGACAAAGGTACATATGTGGAACAAATAAATAAAAAAGAACCGGTACCCTACGATACAGGCTATCCTAGTGTGGGACACAGTGTCCTAAATTAAAGATTTTTGAAGATAGTTTCGCGTTTGACTACAACTCGCCCGATATGCATGGTGTGGGCTATGCTATGATATAGCTTGCCTATAAGTAACTACCTAGATAATAGTTACAAACAAAAGCGAAAACATCTTCTAGTTCTGGGATTCTGGTGTCGGTGACACCGTTTTGGTGACATATATTATATTTTTTATGCTTTCTTTAAATTCTAAAATTTTTTTCTTTTATTTCTTCCAGATAAGACAGTATTCGGCGTGCCACTCACAGTATCCCTACAAAGGACGGGACATGCGTTGCCTAAACCCATACAATGCGCTCTCAACTGGCTCAAGAATAATGCTTTGGATCAGGTAAATGTTATAAAATACTATAAAACTCTTGTAAAAATGATAAGTATAAAATATAAACAGACTTTAATTATTTTGTTTTGTGTTCTACAAGGCAGCAATTAAAAATCGATTGCCACTCTGCAATTAGGTACTTAGCAGTGTGTTCTGACAGGCTGAGAACTAGTTCAATTAATTAACCGACTTCGAAAAAAGGAGGTTATCAAGTCTTCGGACAGATTTTTTTTCACAATCATGTTCCACTAAAATATAACTTGTATAATCTTCTACCTAGTGTTTAACTGAAGCTTACCCTTTAAAAATTAAGTATGACGGATTTTCTAAGGCTATTAAAGTTTGATTCAACATTATTTTCCCTTCTAGATGGGCATTTTCCGCAAAGCAGGCGTAAAGTCCCGCATAGCAAAACTCCGCACCGTCGTCGAAGCAGCGGGCGCTTCCAACGCCCCTTTTGCGATAGAAAACTTGAACACACTCGAAGCGGCACAAAGCTCTCTTTCCTTCGACGGTGCGCAGGCACATGATGTAGCAGACATGGTAAAGCAGTACTTCAGAGAACTACCGGACGCGTTACTCACTAACAAACTTAGTGAAACTTTCATCGCAATTTTTCAACGTGAGTATTAGTTCTTGTTTTATTTTTGCGCCATCTAGCGAACATTTGCTAAATCAAAACATGATCATTGTCAAAGTAGAGCAAAGTTCGCTTTTCTTCTACGGTGTGCAGGCGCATGATGTAGCAGACATGGTAAAGCAGTACTTCAGAGAACTACCGGACGCGTTGCTCACTAACAAACTTAGTGAAACGCTCATCGCAATTTTTCAACGTGAATATTAGTTCTTGTTTTAGTTTTGCGCCATCTAGCGAACATTTGCTAAATCAAAACATGAGCATTGTCAAAGTAGAGCAAAGTTCGCTTTCTTTCGACGGTGTACAGGCGCATGATGTAGCAGACATGGTAAAGCAGTACTTCAGAGAACTACCGGATGCGTTTCTCACCAATAAACTTAGTGAAACGTTCATCGCTATTTTTCAACGTGAGTATTGGTTGTTGTGTTTTAATTATTGCGCCATCTAGCCAACATTTGCTAAATCAAAACATGAGCATTGTCAAAGTAGAGCAACGTTCGCTTCCCTTCGACGGCGCGCAGGCGCATGATTTAGCAGACGTGGTAAAGCAGTACTTCAGAGAACTACCGGCGTTACTCACTAATAAACTTAGTGAAACTTTCATCGCTATATTTCAACGTGAGTATAAGTTTTTGCTTTATTTTTGCGCCATCTAGTGAGCGCGTTGCTAAATGAAAACACGAACACTATTGAAATGACGAAAAGATTTATTTCCTTTCAAAATGGTTAATTATTATTTATCCTTTAGCAATTAAGTCATTTCGTGCTATTATAGTAATAATGACATACCTACTCGCCATATTTCTCATTCATCGAGCAATATTCAACTTTTACAGCATCTTAATAAAGCTCAATTTCCATGTTCCAGATGTTCCAGAACCTCTGCGACCAGATGCAGTACAATGTGCTTTACTGCTGTTACCAGAGGAACACCTTGAAGCATTAAATTCCTTACTCGTATTCTTGGCAGGCGTAAGTATCTCCTAACTACCCTCTTTTTTAAAATAAGGCGTATGTAACTAATGCTACTTATACATAATTATCTAGGTATATTATAGTAAACAAAATGCACTTTCGATTTCGATTTGCAATGGTATGATTTAAATAAACTGTAGGTACTTCTTAATAATCTAATCTTCCGAACCTATATACACTATACATAGGGAATGAGCTATGACCTTACAACACAGGCTAACCTAGTGCGGGGAAAAGCGCTATTCTCATGCATTATAAAAACACTGGCGTAAATTGTTAAAATTGTTGTATCAATAAATCTCTATTAAAATATGTATATTTTTTATATTCCCAGGTGGCCGAGCACGCAGCAGTGAACCAGATGACAGCATCCAACCTAGCAGTGTGTCTCGCTCCCACACTGTTAAGGCTACATCACGCGCCGCCCACCACCGGCAGTACCAAGGAGGGGAACTCTAATAGGTAAGACTCTCAGCCTAATAAAAACATAATAGAAAGCTCACTTAAGCCTTAAGATAAGATAACTTTATTTAGCAAAAATTTAGGTACTTTTACAACTTTGTTCCGTACACTCCACACTAGGATGAAATTTACCGTCTTCCGTGGAAGGATCCACTACGATGTATTTGTTCAAGATAATGTTTTCTATTATTTAATCCTGCGGGGAAGTCACGGCTCCCAGTAAAGAGAAATAAGACTCGAAGAAAGAGGTGAAAGTATCTTACGCTGGTGTTAAGTTTTTAAACCGCCTGAAAGATTCTGATATGCATGGTTTAATGACTTTTGCACAAACAGCCAGAACATGCAATTTGACAGTTTTTTTATTTTAAATTGAGCCATATGATAACAAAGTCCAAATAAAATAGAGAGCACTATGTTTCCACCCGCAGGCCATGCAAATAGAAACTTAATCTTGATAACTGTTTTATTTAACTGGCCTGTTAGCTTAGTTGGTAATGGCTCTGCCTTCTAATCTAACACAAGTAATTATGAATTTTAAAATTTATAATTACTTTTGTTGAGTCTGGTCGTTTCTAGGTATATTATGTATGTATTTACAAAAAAAAAGTATATATGTATTATATCCGTTATCTAGTACCCATGATACATGCGTAAGCTTAGTATGGGGCTAGATGGCGCTGTGTGATATGTCCTGAAATATTTATGTATTTTTATTCCCAGAATGGTGATAGAAAGCGTCGCCGACCAGCGTCAAATCAGCGAAAGTCGCGCGGCGCATGCTTGTCTACTTTTACTCATACAGAAACACGCGCAACTGTTCCTGGCACCCGCCGATATGCTTGCTAGGTGCAAGTTTAACTACTTCGAAGAATCTGTGCCGGTGAGATTTGAATCCTAACGAAATAGAAATAAGGTTGAAAGTTGCAATTGATGTAGAAGTTGTTTTATGCGCCATCTAGCGAGGAACACTTTAATTTAAATTCAAATGAATTACCGAATGCTTGCTTGGTGCAAGTTTAACTACTTCGAAGAATCTTTGCTGTTAGATTAGAACTCTAATTATGTAAAGTCGTTGGTTTCTACGCCATCTAGCAAAAGTCAACTTATTTAAATTAAAAATAATATTGATAATGGCAAATTGGTAATGATAATTAATCATTACCAATTTGCCATTATCAATATTATTATCATTAGGTACCAATTTGCCATTATCAATATTATTTTTAATTTAAATAAGTTGTTCTACCACTACTGTGTATTATTAAGATCAAAAACTGCACTAGACGTGCTAGTATGTCCAGATTGATTTGAGCGCCATCTATCGTGAAACAAGAGGACTGAAATTTAAACTTGTTAGTTGCTTGTTCTGGGTCAAGAGAACGGTGTATGTACTCGTATATATTTATGTTTACTCAGCATTTGAATTTGCATACCTATGTTTATTAATTTTCAGGTGGCATTAGAAGAGTTGGGAGCAGATTTCAATCAAGACTGGAAAGGGTTTCAACAAGCGTGTATCAAAGCCCTACTCAAAGAAGCCAAAGAAAAGTAAGTCTTAAATTAATCACATAACGACATTATTGACTTGTAATCCATTGTAGATAGATTTACTAACATTGATCTATTCTATCAACCTAGCTGGGAGAATTTGATAGTTAATTAAAACATAAATTCAAATATTCAATCAATCAATCTAATTTACAGAAATATTACTTAAGTTAGGTACATTGGTTGGCCTTATCGCGTAGATCGATCTCTTCTAGGCAACATTGATAAATTCTGCTTTATTTTGCTAACGTTTGTATCACTATCAAACTTTCCTGCTAGGACACCCTATAATCCGTGGCCAGGATATTTAGAGAACAAATACAGATAATAAAATCGTATACCTTTGTATATCTATACAAAGATAACTTGATTGACTAAATACGCCTTCTATGAATATACTCGATTTCAAACAGAATATTATAAAATGTTTATCGATTCGTGTTTTGTTATATTTTTTCTTACCACACCTGTAAACTAGATGGCGCTTTCCTTAATTTTCTTCAACACTTGTATCCTGGCCACGGTCAAATCCTTGACAATCTGTGCCACAGTCTAACTATTTTCGTGCTTTTTTAGAATCTGTGGGCGATCGGGCAAGAGGTGAGACTTGGTGTTAGCGCATACGCCATTATCGCTTCATGACGTCATCGTTGTAATTTTTGTTCTTTGCAATTGCAAGAATTGTGTTCTTATCAATCGTGATAGACGAGCTTAAAAAATAAGCTTAATAGAATATAATATGTGCGACATGCAACGGTTCTTGTACTTAGATTCGATAGAAATTAGTGTATATTAAGTAGTCTATGTAATTAACAACTAATAATGTGCCTTCATAACTCGAAAATCCTGTTCAAAGACAATCAAAAGTGCTTTGAGGCATGAACATCATTTGTTGCATTGACTAATCTATTGTATTGTTACGAACTAGGTACAAAAATATTTCATTAAAAAATATTATTGTTTTATCTTATAAAGCAACCTATTGGAAAAGAACAAAAATTATATTGGTCATTCATGGGAAACATTTCAACTTCTCACTACATGTCCATTTTAGCGGTCTCGTGCCTACTTTAGGTGTTTTGTGCAATTTTTGATGTTTTCTCTTGACTTGACACGTTACTTCGTTGAGGATCGAATCACATTTCTATGCTATTTATTGATTTTTTACAGATTGTTCAAAAGCTTCAGAATTGGCCTATGATTATCTCATTAGTATATATACTACTACTTAGTATGATGACAAAAGCATGTTTAACAAATTTTAATAAAACGATAATTAAATAATGGCTTGTGTATTTTGCCTGTATTGACTCTTGATAAAATCTACATTAATGACGAATAGCGCCATCTCGCGCCAAACCACCGTACTTTTTCGTATCTAACTCATCGCTTGCCATGTTTCAGAACCCGAGGTTGGATGTCAGTATCAGGTGCCGCGCCGCACGTAGAGTTGTGCTGCAAGAAGGTTGGTGATGGACATCCGTTGAGGTTGTGGCGAGCTACCACTGATGTGGAGGCGCCACCACAGGAAGTTATGCAGAGGTAACTATCTTACTTATATAAATAAATAATTTATTGAACACCAGAAGAAAAAAAAATACTTACACAGATAAACATAGATAAACAGATAAACATTTTTATTCATAATTTGTTAGAATTACATGTCATTACATTTCAATTTGTCTTTATACAAAATAATAAAAGATCAATAAAAATTGATAATAAGTAATTCAATAATTAAACAATAAATATGTCACATTACATTGGTTTCAAACATTGGTACACGAAATGAAAATTACTACTTACGCCCAATTGTGAAATTCCATTAGTTTCGGAATTACTTTTCCTACGTACAACGACTCTAAAACCCATTTAGTCAATTTTCTAGGTAATTTTGTTGCTAAATTCGTTTAAGAATCGTAGTGCAAGTCGTATTTGGGTCTATTCGTTTCTATTCTGTCTTTTAAAAAAAAAACTCCTTTCCTCAGGATACTCCGCGAGCGTCACATCTGGGATGACTCGTTAGTAAAATGGCGGGTGGCGGAGAAACTCGGAGCGACTGCTGAGGTGTTCCAGTACGTCACTGCTTCCAGCATCAATCTGCCGCCGAGAGACTATTGTGTGCTACGGTAAGGAAACTTTATAAAGGACACTCTTGACCACAAATAGTGTATAACGTAGAACTCTAAGATTCAGCACACTACTATTTGCCTCGAAGCTATCCCTAAAATTTTCACCTCAAAGACCTGTGCCTAAAATTAGGTACCTAGTTTAAAATATGTCTGACTGATCTACAGCGCCATCTCGTTAAAATGTTTCAAATTACTTATTTTGTTACAAGAACCAGGTGAATTTCACTTGCGGCTCGCTATAGGGCTCGTGTCTTAAGACTAATGCACTTAGAAAGATTTGATTAACAAGCAATACATTAATGTTGCTGTTGATCCTCAAAGTTCCAGCCGGCTCCCAATCTACCTACTTATATCTAATCAGTCGAATTGACAATCTCCTCATTTTAGAAGGCATACTTAATCAAAATAATTTGCTCAGAAATGAATGTGTACTGGGACCTTTATCTAAATGTTCAATAATGAAAAACTAAAAAGTCACTGTCACAGCCACATGTTTGTCTCTGGTTTTTGTTTTTATTTGTATCGAAATTGGAGAATGTTTTTACTTGATATATTATGTGAAATGTAGATTTTTAAATCGATATAATGTATTTTGGACATGAAAGTAAATAAGGTATGATTCTTAATTGATTTCACTATAATATTTGCATGCTATGTGGCGTAGAATATGGCGGACCACAGCAACAATGTACCATCTTTTATACCACTATTACCCATGCTCTTGCGAATAAATGATTTGATTTTATGATTAAATAATTTTAATTTCAAAAATTAATCATTAATATATCATCTGTCCAGATCGTGGCAGCAAGGCGGCGGCGGCGGCGGTGGCGGGTGGTGCGCGGTGGCAGAGACGTCAGTAGCTCACGGCTCGCCACCAACAGATGGCTCTCGCGGCGTCGTGCTCGCCTCGCGCTACCTCGCGCAACCCGCGGGGAAGGGCCGGAGTCGACTTGTGCATCTGGCTAGAGTTGATACTATGTAAGTAATGTTTGTTTGCACTCGCTTAACGGTGAAGGAAAAATATCGTGAGGAAACCGACATGTACATATGAGGACCACAATATCCGAGGACATGTGTCTTCGACCTTCGTGGAAGGACCTGGTCGCCTACCACGATGTATCTGCCCAAGAGAACTCCACTAACGAATTAATTCTTCGAGGGAGTCACGACCCTTAGTCATGACGAAATATGACACAAGAGAGAGAGAAGTACTGTTTGTTAAAAGAAAATTAGAAGTATTTATTAAATACATATTATTAAGTATATGCTTACATTACCACTTTAATCCCTTACTTCTTCAGGCCCCATGGACAAATTGTAATAGCTTGATAGTAGGTAATGATATGATGAGATATAGTTCTTATTCCAAAACCTAGGTGGCGCTTTGCATACGTTTTCTTAAAATATTTTCCTCATGTTTTTTTTGTATTTCAGGGGCCGAACTCCCGAGTGGTACAACAAATGCTACGGGCACATTTGCGCCCTCTATTTAGCCAGGATTCGAGCTTCGTTCAAGCACAACACAGAAGGACCCGAATCGAATGTATGATCCAAGCATTCCACTTAAGCCGACGCCATCTTGGATTCGACTTAAGTTTGACGTTTAAACGTCAATGTGTAAATAAGGACTAAGCAGTCTTGATACTTGCGTATATCGTTTTAAATTGCATTTTCGTCGATAAAATCATGTGATAACTACTCGTATTTTAAAGTGTTTATTCACAGTTGAGGTGATAAAATTTGCTAGATTAGGTAGTATAAAAAGAAACAGTGAATCGTATGTGTATAAAATAATGTTGTTAAATCTTACTTTACGTGTTATAATTGGAGTGATATAAAAAATAATAGTAAATGGATAAGTTATCGTGTGTAAAAAAGATATGCAATTTTAACCACGGATTTCCATTACATTTTGAGCAATAAGTAATTTAAATTGAGTGTAGAAAAATTACATATTGTGTTTGTATATGTAAGTATTGACAATTATATCATAAAAGTGATAAAAGATCTTAATTACTTATTAGTTTTACCTTTGCTGTAGAAATCAATCTGTTCAATAACTTAAAAAATATTATTTACTTAATATAAAGTTAATAAACGAATAAAGTAAAGTTTATGGAATAAGATTCAACCATTGACCAAAATATAGTCTTGATCTGATATTATTACATTTATAAATCTGACATTATTCTTAGTGAAATTATATTAAAATGCATAATAACTACTTTAGACTAAAATATTGAATACATTAGCTACCTCTAACAAATACAAGTTATTTTTGACCCTAGTTAAAAGCCTTTAAGAAAAAATACCAAAATGCCTGAATTTTTAAATAAATGTATTTTGTATGTTTATTTCTCCCTTGTGGTGCAATGTAAATAATAGATTACAATTTTAATATAATGAAACATATATGTATTGTATATATTGTAATGTAACAAAGATAATTAAATTAACCCGTACCATACGGTAGGTAATTCTAATGCGGACAAACAGTAATCAAAATGTCTTATCTGTACCCCTAAGGCCGATACACACAGACAGACAGGGGGACAGATAAAACATTAAGGAGGTGAATAAAGTTCGAACTGTCCCCTTATCGCTAACAGGGGGACAGCTCGAACTTTTTTGTTCGATCTGTCACCCCATGGGGACAGAGCAGGGTGACAGATCGGAATATTTCTTTATTTAAACCAAGTTGAATTATTTTAATAATGTTTACTTGTATAATAAATAAAACTATCATTAAAGACGTTATTGAACCACTCAAATAATTGCTGTTTTACCGAAACCATATGTAAAGTTATCATTACATATCACTAGTCATTGTGTAAATAAATTATATAGATATAATTATTATTAAAATATATCAAACATTATATATATATAACTGTACCTGTTCTGTGTTCAGGAATAGTATTATATTAAATATTATTCATTCATTTATAGTACCCTTACAATGTAATGCATTTTATGAAATAATATGAATTTTTAAATTAATAGGATTTATTTATTAATTAGAAACGTATTGCGATTACAAGAACATACAAACAATATATATTAGGTATACACTAAACTAAAAAAAAGTATGTACATTAATAAATAAGTGTGTAAGATAATGAAGTAAGTAAATGTTTTGTAAAAAAGTGACATTTACCAAATTAACAGGATGTTTTCCATCCAGTCACACTTTGTAGTTAAAAATCAAAAAGCGAACAAAAGCAATACTTATTTAATTTATAATATATAAATTATGTAAGCACAAAATATTTAAAACATAAAAAGCTTTATTGATTTAATTGATTAAAAATATATATTTTTCATCGGTCGATCAATATTTCTTTACAGTTCCATATAATTATATACCTAAGGTACATATATTTATAATGCACAATGTTAAAGTATTTCAGTTTGATATTTTCTTGGATTGTACTGTAGGTATATATTTTTTTAATGTTTTTCATTTTCAAAATTATTTTACAAAATCTTACACAAGTAAATTTATCATTCCAAGTATTTTTTACACCTGCAATAATCGTTGTTGGTTTTTCATGATTGTATAATTTCTTTATGCATCTTATTTCTAAGTAAAGATTCGTCATTACCAATCAAATACCTATGTGTATATTGTATATGTAATAATAAAATTATATGTAAAAGTGCAGCATATATTATCTATTTATATCCTTCTTATATACATAATTTATTATTTTTATGAACCATTTTATAGAAAAAAATGTTACAGAGAGAAGAGGAATTGAAGCCAAATATCACAATTACTATCATAATTATTAATATTAAGTGTAAATAATTTTAATTATGTAGATATCTGTATTCTCGATTATTCAATGTTAGTTACCCATGATATCACAATTTTGGTGCAAAATAATTATACATTTACCTATCTATTAATAATAATGGTTTCTTGTATGTATCCTACGTATGTTTTCTTATAGCTCCATGTAATTTGGCATACATACCGTAACACACCTAATTGTAAAAATGTTATTAGATATTGTGTTGACCTAAATTTTAACTCAAAAAATATTTATTAAGATAATAAATGAAATAAAAATGTGATTTTATTCTCCAAACATGAAAAATAAATGGACCATTAAGAAAATTATTCTGTTGTTTCTATTTTATTCCACGGTAAAAATATGTAGAAAAACATACACTGCAAATACATAACGTAAGTTGTCACAATTTATTGTTATAATCCATTTCATATAGCAAGGCACCTGTGACACATATAAAACGTCACTTGTCAATATCATTTTGACAATTGTAATGATGTACTGCAGTAATTCGAATTAGAAATTTACCGATTATCGATTGTGGTTACTTATGGCTATTTTCATCTGCCTATCCTAAAAATGTTATGTGAATTACCGACAATCACAAAATAATATTCTTCGAACCCACAATAAATTCCTACAGATAAATTAAGGAAGGGACAAATTGAGAAGAAGCAAAGAATACAGTTTTGATAAAAAAATATTGCCAGTATAATATATATGAAGCCAAAATATATATTAAATTATTCAAATAAAATTATGATACACAAAAATTTTATGTTTTTCGCTATATTTTTTATGATAAAAAACTCATAAATACCTTCCTTAATTATTTTAAAATAAAAAATCGCATAAAATCATTGTGCTTGAAGTACATAAATCATTATCTCTGATAGATCGAAATGATAAATACTTGTTTTTGCGATATTTTTTTCATGTCAAAAATAATCGATTACCAAGTCCCAACCCTACGAAAATGACGTCACAAATAGCAGTAATACGTAACTTTGCTGTGCGATGAAATTTAATATTTTATTTTTTTGTAACATTGAATGCGAGTATGTACACGCGAAAAATACCCTTTATTTGATGTCTTATAATTTTTACTGTTTATATTAATAGTTATTTTTATTAACTTACATAATGTTTTCACTAATAAATAGAAATATTTCAACATGAGCATGACGTCACAATAATTTATGTACATGTTCTTTTACGTTCTACTGACCTGTCACAGGTGACTTGCTATATGAAATGGACTATAGTGAAATTTGTATGTAAATTTCTTTTCATTGTTGTGATCCAACAGTCCCATAACATAGGTAATAAAATAAATAAAATTAAACTACCTAACCTAGTATTCTTCATTTTTTATCATTTTAGCAAGAATATTTTATGAAGATTTTATGGTAGGTATGTACTGTTTTTTTATATATTTAAAAGTGGCGCGCCGTGACGAAACCTGCGTTTCTTATTACGTTTTGGCTTCACAGACAGGACAGAACATTATGACTGGATAATAAATTTAATATTTAGTTCACACACGTCCTTGCTATAAGAATAAAATAAAATTTAACTAAAAATATTTTGTTTCTTTCCCCTAGTTCCCAATTATTTTATAAAATATTTCACAAAATTCGACTTTATTTACACTAGGACAAATACACGTAGAACAGAACGTAAATGTCAAACACAGCTGATCTGTCAGTCTGACACGGATTCATTTTCGCGGAGAAATCCAGTCAGTCATTTAATAATCGTATCACGAAATGGGTGGTTAGAAAAAAGAGCGAGAACATTTTTAGTGTTTAAATTAACATTTAGTTATCGTAAATAGTAAACAATAACAATGAAACTAAAGTAGAAAATTAAGCAAATTGATCCGTGAAATTGTGTCGTGCGTTTCCTTACGCGAATCACTTTCGATCGAAGCTTTCTATTTTCATTAAAAATTGCGGGTCGTCTCTTCAAAGTGTTTTGTGAGCTAAGTAAAGAAAACAAAAGAAACCCTTTTTAATTTCAATAAGAAGTCATGGATAATACAGCCAGTACGCCCGAGAAAAAAGAAGAAATGGAGCGAAAACATGAACCTCTTTGGGTGTTCGGCTATGGATCTCTTTGCTGGAATCCTGGCTTTGAATACCAAAAATCTATTACTGGATATGTAAAGGGATTTTCTAGAAGATTTTGGCAAGGAAACACAACACATCGTGGCACAGAATCCAAGGTAATTTTCACAAATAAAATCTGCGTGGCACGACCTCTGCGTTATGTTCATATTTATCGTAAAAATCGCTGTGCAAATAAGGATGATTTACAAAATTTTAATTGTTTTTATACATTTTACGGGATATTTTTGATGGTATATTGCTGAGTTTAATTGAAATTGTGTAAGGTCAGTGACACCAGTTCACAGGTGTTTTGTCTGACGCAACATCGCGTATGACTTTCATACACGTGGTTATAAAAAAATGACCCTGATTTCTGATCTTCGGAGAAAAGCTTTACTTACTATCGAATGTTGATGCTCTCATTTTTATAATTCATTCCAATTTTATTCAATCATAATATGTTTAAGAGCTTTAATTAAATTAAATTGTAATATTAAGTAGGTCTGTATGCCTACCTATTCCATCTTAAAATTAAAAAAAAAATTATAGTTAACTCATCACCTAAATTACCTACTTATAATAATGTTAGTTCATTTTTCAAATCTGCAATTATATAAGTACTTAATAGAATTTATTAATTGAAAAATGATATCAAAACGGGTCATATTGACCTAGTTGGTTCAAGTCTTATTATTTTATTAATGCCATTTAGTCATGGTATTGAGATAAAACATACATAGTTAATATAGCAAAATATGTAATTATCACCATTTTGCTTGGTTCATTTCATTGCTGACCTTATTTTGGTGATAAAGTTTGTTATTTTACTGTGTATGCCTACTTAGATTATTAAATAGCTAAAGTTTATTATTTGGATAGTTTGAGAGTTTGTTATGTGGCAATGTAGAATAAGAAAGTTATCATAAAAGTAATAATATTTATGTAACACCTACATACATTGTAAATTTATACCTACATATTTTATACAATATTGTTTTTATTTTGATAGAGTGTACTTGTTGTGTTAAATTTTAGTTAGGTACATACAAACATTACATACTTACATCATTAAAGTCTTTTCTAATTTTTTATATAACATGTTACTGCCTAATTGAACAAATGAACTAAACAATAGTTATTCCTAGTTTCCTGTTAAAATATTTTTACTGAGTCTAACATGATTTAAAATTATATGATAATCTCGGTCTGTAACTATCTATTTATTTAATGCAAAATTATTTTTGTTTCAGCCAGGACGAGTAGCTACATTAATAGAAGACAAAGAAGTAAGTTTTAGATGATTATATAATATACATTATGTTACCTATATTATTCTTCATCTACCATGTATAATTACAGTCAAAACTTGAACAATATTTACCTATTATATCCATTATTGAATACCCATGAACCAATTGCTTGTCTAGTATGGCAGCCGTTAAGCCATGTCAGAGGCCCTTAGGGTGGTTGATAAACTCTCCACACCAGAGTTGGCCACTCTCAATCGATAAGATGAATCTGAATCTGAATCTAATCTGTCAAGTTATAGTCCTGTTCATAGCAAACATTTCTTATAATTATTTTATCGACTTTTGGAGCCATGATATTTTTTTCATGTAAAGTGCAATAGTATAACTATAGGTATGTAAGTATACTCAATTAGTATTATTATTATCATCATTATCATCATCAGATGCTTATATCCCCAATCCAGTTTGTTCTACCCACAACCAATAATATCTTTTCACATACACCTTCACAATAAAACACTATACTCTTTATGAATGCTAGTCTGTGTTCGTATTCATTATTATTTCATTGCTATCCTTCTTATCTCATTATATTGTACACACCGTCTATTATTCTTTATGATTTCCGCTCCATCCTACGGTTGCCTGGAAGAGATCGCTTTTAGCGATAAAGCCGCCATTTGTGGCATAAGATTTAAATTTTCTCTTGTTTGTGTTGTGTTCTATTTTATTTGTGTGTCCAATAAAGCGTTAATCTATTTATCTATTAGATAAAGGCCTCTCTCTTTGTAGATAACATGATCTTCGATGTTATTGACTATAGAATATATTATCAACAGACCAATCAAACTATCCACCAAAGTCGTGTTTATAGTTTACGACGTCTATTTTAAAACCAGGTTGGTGGTATTCGGGTTATGAGTCGCGGAAATTGCGTCTTTCTCGTTTAGAGATATGCTAAAAATAAATTATCACGTGAAGTATTGGTGATCAAAGATGTTCGAAAGCGTAGAATGAAAACTCTGGTACAAGTAGATTCAGATATAGTTCAGCTAGCTGAGGTAAACACATGCCCAATGCTAAGCCACTATCGACGCGGTCAGTATTCGGTTGGGTGACCAAAAATGGCATTCAAAAGCAGCGCTTTATCAAAATTATAAGATAAGCTAAGATAATCATTTATTCATCAATAGAAATAGTCAACTTATGAACTAAACGTAAACAGTTGGCAATTCTATTGTCTCGTCTTACAAAAATATTCATGTCAGTTAAAAGATTTTAAACATGTCTAAAATTTTCCAAAAGTAAATTATTAATTATTTAATTAGTTATTTTTAATAATGGTAAAAATGTCAGAATAAAATAAAATGTCACATAAATTTAAATTTTCAAATTAAATGAAATGTCAAGTTAAACTACAAATCATCAAAGTAAAAATGTCTATATCATTATGGTTGCGTGTACATCGTACAGCAGTTGTTAAGCCATTGGGATAAATTAAGAAATCAATACCATACCATCCATCATGCTATACTGAACAGTATTCAAAAGCTATCATTAATAAAAAAAAACACTTAAACACTACAAAGTTGCAAGCTAAGATAACCTTTTCAGAACTTGTTACTAATATGAATTACTTAATATGTCACTTATTAACATAAGGATAACAGTAATAATACTTAAAGTGCTTTATTTTAATTAATATCGTACTAAACTAACATAAACTGTTTGCATAAACGCTCCATTTTAAAGCCATTTATAATACCTACTTTACTTTACTGGGATTAGTATTGTTAAAAGCATTGTGCGTCCAAAGTGCGCTTGAATATAATAAAAGATGTAATCTATAGATTAGTCCTATAACGGCCACTTCAATACATAAGTAATATAAAACCTAAGTACGAGTACATAATACATAATTTACTAGATAATCACTGATAACTTCCTCTAAACATGCTCTCTAATAACTATTTACTCAGATCGATATATTTATAACTATACTCAGGCAGTAGTTACTGAAGTAATACGCAATGTCTTGTAAAAACTGCATAGTATTTTTTTTAACACTAAGTAAATAGGCTTATGTTTGATGTTAATTAATGTAATGTAATTTGTGTGTTAATGTAGTTTTTTTAATTTTGTATTTTTTTTTGTAACACAAGTATTTATGCATTTTAAAAATGTATAATTACTTGTGTTGAGTCTGGTCGTTTGTGTGTATAATAAGTATGTATTTACAAAAGAAAAGTATATAAGTATTATATCCGTTATCTAGTACCCACGACACAAGCGTTTGCTTAGTGTGGGGCTAGATGGCGCTGTGTGCAATGTCCCGGAATATTTATTTATTTTTATTTCATTTGTATCACCAAGAAAACAACCAATAAAAGTGTGATTTGGAAAAAATAACCGATTTATTTGTATCCACACCTATTTGGCCATAACTAATTTAATAACCCGATTTTAATGAAACTCGCACTGTTTCCTAAGTTATTATGAATCATAGCGTAGCGATATAGCTTAGTTTTTTTTAGTCGCGCATAATAGCACTAGGTTACCTGTAGCGGCATTCACACAAACGACTCTGTGACCCTGATATACCTATATACGAGTATGGTATACCTAATTATACTTAAATCAGAGATTTTCAAATCCAGAGTGAATAGGTTTCTTCTAGGCAAACGTGCAGCATCTTGGACTACAGTGGTGCTTAACATCAGGCAGGCTGTAGTCAAACGTAGGCCTATTAATAAAAACAAAGTTCCCGTGTTCCTTTTTATGAAGAATTTAATTTAAAAACCGATTTTGTTGTTTGCTTGTAGCTTACATTGAAATTATTTTGGATGCTTTTGCACGGAGTTTAATATTGCACGTCGACCTTTTAAAGTTTTATCACCACTGCGACCTCGGCACGTCTCTCAAAATTCTCTGAAATCCCTCCATCTTTACCAACCACTAATAATCGAGTTTGAAGTAATCTCATGGCGGCCATCTTGAGTAATCGAAATTGCGGCTGCCTTTGTTTCATTACGATCGATTGGTGTAAAATTGTTTATAGATTGAGCAATTCGGCTGATCGAATTATTCGATTCGTTGCATTAGGGTTTAGTAATGTGACCTTAGGTCTAGTTTAGTTTTGTAATGATTAAAGGGACACTTTATTTTGAATACATGGTATGGGTTGTTTGAAAACTTTTTAGTCCAAAGTTTGCCACTGTGCTCCCATAACTAAGTACCTACAATCAAAATACGAATACCGAATTCGTCGCATGTTAGTAAGTTGGTATATTAAAGCAAATTACTACATGAAGTGATTATGTAGTATGTACTGTAAACTGTTGTGTATTATTGCGTTAGTTTTCAAAATATTTTTGTTAGTTTATAATTATTGTATGTTATTTTCTATAACAGCGTTGTTTTTGTTTTAGCCATAATATTGTAAGCTACGTACGACGTCCCACATTGAGAAATTTGCGCATAAGATTACATAGACATTACATGCGTCACTAACTTTAAATCTTTCTCTGTATACAAGCGTCTTTTTATTTTTTTTATGATGCGTAAAAACCGATAGAATCACGACTTATATACTTACAATTTTCTTAGTCATAGTCATATATTTGCGAATTGTAAAGGACACAGTTACACAAACAAGATGTGGAAAGTGAACACTGAACAATAACCCTGATAGGGTATGCAAATATTTTTAAGTGAGAAGCGGCCCGATTCATATCTCATTAAATAGATCGAGATTATTGAAATACTTACTGCTTTTCATAGTTCTCAGTAGCAAAGTTATTGCCTAGTTTGTTAGTTGTGGCTAAGTATGTACATATGTATATATAATTGATAATTGTACATAAGTAATGTAAGACAGCACTCGTTATTTTTCTAATAGGAGATAATCTCAGAAGAATAGTGGCTAACATATTAAACATATTATTTACATTATGTGTAAAACATATTATTTACGTTTGAATAAATATTCAAACGTAAATAATATGTTTTACACGTGTAGGTAAATAACAATAGCTTTCCCTTGGGAAATAACTGTTCGTAGCTTACCTTACTAAGATTATATTATACTTACTAAAGTAGTTTGTTACCACTATGTACTACTTTTTTTTTTCTATATCTACTATTTCTATAGGACTTTAAACAATATAAGGTAGATGTAGCATACTATTAAAGTACTAAAATTTACCATTTTATGCATTATTCAAAAATGAATATATCTATAACATACTCGTAATATAATTAAAAAAAAAAAACACTTTGCATGAAGAAAGGTTTGAATTCTGAAAGCACGCTGTTAACTTAACTGTAAGTACGTACAAAGCTCTAAAACTTCAGCATCCTGTCAAAATGAATAAAAGTATCTAAAATTATGCTTAATCCCTTTACGGCTACGGTTACCCATCCAAAAGCAATCTGCATTACCCATTACCTTACATTTGTAATCACATAACTTATCAACTTAAACGATATGTTAACTAAAACGGTTTTCACTCACGTGTAATTCGCGTATGTTGTTTATGCTTTTCGAATGTTATGACATCCATCTTCAGAACGTATGTTCTGGGACCGCAGCAGCACGCAGACAACTAACTTTAACGATTATATTTATACCTTGTTAGTATTTATATTATACCTAAATAGTATATGCAATAGTGCTACAATTTCAAAATATCATTATTATTTACACAAACATCACGTTAACATCGTATCAAGTGTCAAGCAAGCCACTAGACAGGATTACGACGCATTTCCATCAAATTTAATACGACACGTGTTTGTCTCCACACGTGTAAACTTACTCATCCATGTCTAATAATATTAAAGGATAATATACAACGCTAACTGCGTTATTTCTATATGTTCTTTATGTTTTATATTAATACTCTAGCAGTAACATAAACACACAAAGAACTCGCGGCTTCGCTAGCATTAAGAAGTAAAACTTGCATCCCCTTTTTCACTCCTTTAAAAGTGGAATTTCCAATAATCCTTTCTATGCGGTTGCCTACGTCATAACATTTACCTACATACCAAATTTCAGCTCGATCCGTCCAGTAGTTTGGGTTGTGCGTTGATAGATCACTATATCATTCAGTCAGTCCGTCACCATTGAGTTTTATATAATATAGGTATATAGATTCTCTGGTCAGTATGAAAATAGAATTTGTCATCTAAATAACCGCAGGTTCGATTGCATACAAATGTTTCTCATTCAAAGCGAACTTTGAATCACCAAAGTAAATCAACGAAATCGCATCGGTTGGCCTTTATTTTGCCGATTCCTTAAAAATCGTAGACGAAAGATGTACAATAGTAACTAATTATATTGATGTTTTTTTTCTACTTAGTCCTGCGAGGTAGCTGCTGGTTTTTAGGTACCTAACCGTGTATATCTAATCAAATTAAACAAAAGACTTTCTGCCTGACTCCCTGTTCCCCGCGGAATATAACCTTGCGATCTTCAAATCGAGAGTGAGTCGGTTCTTATTGGGTAAGCACGTTCCATCCTAGACCGTAATGATTGCTTACCATCAGGCGAATTACGGCCAAGTGCAACAAAAAAAAAAACAATACCTACACTTATGTGTCTGTTTGATTCTACGAATGAATGAGTTTTACTTACGGTTTTCTTCCACTGCTGCGACATTACAAATTGATCTAACATGTATATAAAAATATACTATCGTGCAATAGTAATGACTTTGTTTTTGTTTTTTATACCTACTTCATTGTTTGTTTTGTTATTTAGTTACACAATTTTTTCTTGATTATTTTTATCAGTTGTAATGTAGGTAAAACCGATGTCAACAACCGGTTGACTGTGCTTTGTTTTTATTACGAAAGCTCAGCGTTTGGCAATGATCCCGACTAATGAATTTGCCAATTCTTAGTTATATATATAATATGTACTTGTAAACTATATTAAGTATAACAATATATGTAATACTTAAAAAATCGTAATCTAAATTATAAGCTTAGAGAACCAGAAGTACATAGTTTAAATCTTATACATATATATTCAATTCTTTTTTTTAATATTCGTTGAAGTTCAATGATGGTTTTTACGAAGGGAAAAATTCGAAAAAATGCCGGAAAATCCCTAATAACCGCTCTTTTCTTTTTCCCATACGAACGTTTTCTAACTAACTTAAGAGTAAATAGTCAACAGACAGGACGACGAAGTCTGTCGGGTCCGCTAGTGTTACGATAAATATGATGACACTTACTCGGTAAAATCTTCGGGAAAATACTAGGTATTAACACATCACTGGAATCACAATTTTAATAATTCTAGGATTTTGGTGTGTCCAATAATTTGTTTAATTATCATTGTAGATTTTTTTTAATACTTACCTCGAAAATGTAACGCCTTTGAAAATATGCGTTGTTTACTCGTATAATAGTTAGTAAGATTATTGCGAACTTCACTTGTTTTTTTAATTAAGTACATATATATGCGATAGTTTAACACATATAATAACTTAATTAAATATTAATCTTAGTTGCACTGTTATCAGTCTACTTAATAGGTATAATCTTCTGCACAGCACCGAACCAGTAATAACTAGTACTCAGAGGTCACATGTATCTCACAATAGCTTTGAGTCCGTTCGTTTATAGCAGTGAGCTGTACTTGTACATATAATATCATTGGTTTATAGATTGTGTCCGGTGATTTTCGAATCTCCATTATGCATCATACGACTTCAACGTCTTCGCCACCTTTCAATCCTCGTGATTTTACAGGTCTTGACAGACAGGGATCACGTTTGGCAGCTATCTAACGATAAGCATCTTTTCATACATTGTTTTAGGTAACTATATTAAGCCTCAATAACAGTAAGAAAATTTAAGAAATATTAACTGACTGGGACCTTAAAGCAAATTAAATCTGGTGTATTAGATTCATTAGTTGACAATCGAGGATTCACTATGTATCTTTCTTTTTAATTTTAGGTACTTACGGTAGTTTTACCTATAAATATTTTATTGGAAGTAGTTAGTATTTTACTTAAATATGGTGAAACTTTTGGCCTGATTTTTATAGTAATCTACTTAGTCCCTCGATAGAAACTTAAAGATCTTTTAGTTATTATGTAGTGGGAGCACTAAAAAGTGGTATTTAATAACTGCACATGTTCTTAGTTTCTTTTTAAATTAAGACCTAATTACATATTAGGATATTACGGATGCAGTGTGTCGAAACCATATTAGCAATTTAGCTGGCTCTGCCTTTCCTTTTCATAAGCTGGTGCCAATTTTTCAGCGTCATAATGACGACTTGTCTACTAATGGCTTGTTATAATGTGTCTGTCTTCTTTATATCAAAGGTATGGCTAATGTCATCAACAGAACCGTTCTCATTTCACAATAAGAAATGATGTGCTTTCAGACTAGATTTTCTTCATTAGAATTTTGTAACCTTGAGCTGATTTAACTAGGTTCGTAAGGAGTCTTCGGTTGCAATGTTCTACGTACTTAGTTTTGTATAATTGGTATATTTATGTTGGTATCGTCGCTGCTATCGTCTTAATCTCTCCATGAAGTCTCGCTCTTGAATATATGTACATTAGATTTAAAGTTAAGTATATCTCTAAACCTAACATATTCCCCTAAGAATTAATTCTGCGGCGAAATAGTGAATGCTCAGTTCTGATGAATACAACCAAATAGAGAGATAAATAGTTACTCGGAACCAAATTAATCAAATTTGTTTTTCTAAGACAAAAAACAGACAGACAGGTAAAATCTCCTACCGTCCTTAGACATGGTCTGACGGCTATCGTTCTTAGAAAAAGACGTTTTTTCTTTCCTTATTACAAATAGCGAATATGGCTCAGCGAGTCCAATTTGTGGATTTGCATTCGCTTAGCGGTGAAGGAAAACATCGTGAGGAAACCGACACGTTTGAAGACCACAATATCCGAGGACATGTGTCTTCCGTGGAAGGACCTGGGCGCCCACCACGATGCATCTGCCCAAGAGAACTCCCCTAATGAATCAATTCTGCGGGGGAGTCACGACTCTCAGACATGAGGATATACAACCCAATTACAAATACTCTACAGTAAAACGTTAGTTCTAACTGACACAGTGTACAAACCTCATTATTATGACTACACTACATTGTCTATTATCAATCAATGATATTGTTTTCATGCCAGTTGTTTTGGCAAAGCGCACGTGATGTTCTAATAGTGATTGCATTTCTTTATCGTCAGCTTAATTTATAGCCATTCATGACTCTACATTGTTAGAATTGCGACTTTAAACAAGATGTCCATTGAGTGATAATCCGTGTCTTACTTGCTGTATAGAATTGAATTTGCAAGTGCAATTCTTTCATATAGGGATTGTTAGTTTCAAAACGAGGCTAAATATTATAACTTATTTGATTTTATAAATTATCTGAATTCTTCTTAGTCAGAGAAAAAGAGTCAACTCGATGTTGCCAAAGTAAAAGAAGTTACCCTTACACTTCCTTACCCTACACAAAAGTAAAAAGACTGACGAAGTTATTTGTATGTATTTACTGTGTACATATTATACAAATAGTACATTGTTACCCTAGGGGTGAAAGTAACTTATGTAGTCCCGAGACGGGGTTAAATAAGTAATAGTTCGAGGGACTAAATAAGTCTTTAACCCGAGGTAAACACTATGGTTTTCATTACAAATACAAGGAAAGTAAAAATAAAAACATGAATTAGCTATTAAAGAAAAATATTAGCAAAAGGTTTTCCACTACCGCTTTAGCCTCTTCTCTTATAAAATCAAGCGTTAAATTCATATCAGAATCAGATGAACTCATTTTATAGGTACAAATCTCTGCTATACGTATAAACAAGTCTTTATATCGAAAAAATTAATGAAAATCGAATTTACCGCTTTCCCGCCTATTTTGTTATGTAGGTATTCCTTAATCAATACATAACTTTAAGTTATATCAATTTTACATCGTGGCTGTATAGAAAGTTGGAACATGGTTCAATAGATATGTGAAAAAGAACTAGTTTTTTTTAATAATTTGACAGCTGTCAGTTGAAAGCGATTCTCCCTAGGGATGAAAAGTATTACTTTCATCCCGCTCCTCAGGCAACTTCAGACCTACTTTCAGAGTATGAGTAATGAAAAGGTTATTTGCATCCCGGATTAACGTCAAGGACAGCATGCAGTTTATATGCTTGTACCTACCTATATAAGCTATAAGTACACATATAATATAGTTGTTGGGAATGAATCAGAGAATGCATTACGTTTCAAGGTTTGGAATTTCCCTGACCCTGTTTTATTTTTTGCCAATGTCAAAAGATGAATAACCAACACGTCGAAATTCCTTAAAAACGAACTTCTGCAAAATTAATTCGTTTGTCCGTATATATTTGTATGCATCTTTTTGTACTTGATAGCAATATCTTTGTTATTCTCTGATTAGGTACTACTTTTTTCCATGATGTATAAGTGGTATTTGTACTGACATAAAAATCGTTCTTTAATCCTACCTAGAACAATTCATCTAGGTAGGATGAACAATGCAGAAATCTGAAGTAGAAATATAAAATGTTATTGGCCGATAAAAGTGGCGTGAACGATGTGATCTTTACGTAACTAGAAAAATTACATAGGTAGGTACACGTCTACATAAGAAATAACTATATTTACAAACTAATCCTAATGGACTTTTATAAAACCATAAAATTCCAGCACATTCTCTACGCGTAATAACACAAATGCGACCGGAAATTGGCAACATAAAGGCAATAATGCTAACAAGAGTTTTATTATTGACCGATGGCCATTATCGTATTGGCATTAAAAAAAATTACACAAACCGATAACCCGAGTGAAGACTCATGTCATACTTGTGAAATGATAAAGATGACGATAAAACGAGATGTCTAGCCCTGTTATGGAAACAGAATTGTGCTATGATAGTGTGGTGATAGGCAGGATATAACTTGTCTGAAAAAGATTAGAAACTCTCACTAAGCCGTTGCGTGATTGGTATAGGTAGGTTTATTAAAAGACATGTGGCTTTATCTTTATAATCATGTGCTTTGCTGTTGCTAAGTGATTTTGGTTATAATAATGGTTAATATTACGTTGTTGCTGGTTAATTTATCTAGAATTATTACGTAAATTTACTATACTACTCTCTATTCTCTATCTACAATAATGAGTATACTAAAAGAAATAAAGTTAAATTCATATAGCCACAGCCAACATAAACTAAAATCATACAGTTATTCATTAAGCAGTTATGAGAAAATAAATGTAGATTTATCAAAAATCGTATAATTATAAGCAGAAACACATAAGACTGTCTTGCAATAATTTAGCTTTAATTTAAATGGTAATCAAAACAAATCGTATCTTGACACATCTGGTTCATTAGAAATCCAGTTCCTAAAGCTATTAAATTTGAATAGTAATCAGTGTGAAATGTCATATATCTCTAATAACCCTATAGATACACATGTCACAGTATATGGACAGTTACGGCATTATACAAATTCTAGAACCGAAAGGTCCCACACTATTACATGAACAATCATAATCTTGTCCTTACGCAACTTCCTCTGGGCATGTTATGTTAATAAACAGAAACCATTGTTTCGACCAACAAATGACCTATGAACTGCGAAAACAAACGGACACTGAATAAGATAAAACCCATAACAAACCAACTAAACTATAATATAACACGCCGTATTTGGTATCTGAACAAAAACAGTTGTCGTTGAACTATCTGACATAATACTGGTAGTACGAAATATGTTCGTGTGAATCGTGTATCGACTATACCATATTTTATTATATGCTGGCAACATTAGCTGTACAAATTAAAGATAAACCAATTGTGTAAAATTAGATGCAAAATTAGATGCAAAGTAAAGAAATCATTCCTGTGTGTAAACGACGTAGGTAGTGATTGGGATGAATACTGTGGCTCCACAAACACAAGTTCCGTATGGGACTTAGCGTAGAGCTCAGGGTTTATGTCGAACGTACGCCAACATAAAGAATGTAAGCTTATTTTAGAATATTCATAATATGTACTGTCACTGTGTTTCGATAAATAAAATATTTGTATTTGCAGAATTAGATATCAGTTTTGTGACAATAGCACAGAATACAGAAATAGACATGATATTGTTGTGTATTACAAAAGTATGAATATTTATATCAAACGTACTAAAACTCCTTGGAATTGCATTATTTTACTTTTGGTATTCTATGGCAATTTTTTTTTCAGTTAATTTGTCATTAGGATACTAAGGGCTAATTTAATACCCATCACCAGCTCCTACAAACTTTACAGCACCTAAATTAAAATCAATACAAATTAGAGAAGACCAATCACGACGGTTTATTTTGATTAATGTGTAGTATATTTGTATACTGTATATTTGTGTAGTGTATTTGTATACTGTATATTTGTGTAGTGTATTTGTATACTTGCATGACTTATTGTTGATATTCGTTCATTGTTACCAAACGATATGCCAATGTTTGTTATTGAACGTACCATGACATTGCTAAAAACTGCGATGTTGTTTGTATTCTCTGTATGCCTAATGTTTTTGACCTAAAACTGTCTTTTCAAGTATCTGTTCTGGTTTCTTTTGTTCATTGTTTAGTCACCTACTGATGCAATCAGTACTGTTTTCCACGTGACATATTTTATAGCACTATTTAACTAACCCGTTGATTACTATTTTACTTGACGCGTTTGTCACATGCTTAAGTTACTTGTAAAAATGGCGTACCGTCGTACATAAACTTTGCCAAATAGTTGTTCTAATATCCACGCGTAACATTTCATAGCGCTACTATATTTCTACTGTTAATTACTTCTACATACTTATGTATATATACCTCAGGTTGACTCAATTTTAATGGGTTTGGTCCAAATATAGCAGCACGCCTCACACGTGTGATCAGTTGCTCACATTCCGATAGTTCAGTATTCACCTCAAGGTTAGAGATCACCCAACGTTGTTTGGATTTTAATCGTTATTATGATCTAATTATGTATTCTTCACACTGTCATTTGCAAATGTGATAAACCACTAAATATTCTTCAAGGCCGGGCTATTTTTAACAAAAGTTTGTAGTATCAAATTGGTCTACGGAAATATGTCAAAGGCCTCGAAAAACGTCGCGGAGGAGAAGAGTTTTATCAAAATAAATGATCAACTTGTGCTTATTACATATCTATCAAGAGTGGACTACTGCCCTTGGGTACTTCCTTGGTGTGCCGGCCATATACTATTCCAGAGTTTCAACCAATTCTCGCAACCTTAAATGTGGAATATAAACTAATACGACTTTTCTCTTGTCCACAGGGTATCACTTGGGGCAAAGCATTCCTGATCTCAGCGGACAACAACGCAGCGTTACCCTATCTCAGTACAAGAGAGTGCCAACTTGGAGGCTACAGGACTTACACCGTCAACTTCCATCCACAACCCTGTCTTTTTGCCTCCTCCAGTAGTAGTAATAGCATAACAATAGAACCCAGTGAGAAAAAGGATGCTCTATTGTACATAGCAGTTCCAGAAAACAGACATTGGCTTGGCTCAGCTCCGTTACCAGACATTGCCAAACAAATCCTCGAATGCCATGGTTCGTCCGGAACGAATGCGGAGTATTTGCTCCGTCTAGCAGATTTCATGCGAGATGAAATCCCAGAAGCTTTAGACGATCACTTGTTTTCCTTAGAGAGGTTGGTTAGAAAGTTTGCAGCGGACATGAAGATTTGCCTGAATACGCTTATGGGATTACAAGGAGAGGCCAAAGAAGAAGTAGAAGAAGAGAAACAAGCCAAAGCAGTCGTTCCTAGTTTTGCCTTCGCTTCGAGAGTTCCCGAGAAGAAACTGCGTTGCGTCAATATGTGATTTGCGTCATTGTGGATAATTCTGTTAGTGAATTATGACTTTAAATATTACGCTAGTGAAATAGTGAATACGGTTAGTGCCGTTACAAAAATGCGAATAAGATGGATCAAGTTTTGTAAAAGAGTAACGCAGTTATGATGTACAATTAAGTTTTTCACTTGAATTAGACTATTATGACTTTAACAGGAAATTGACGAGTTTGTAATTGAGATAATACCTACTTGTATGAACAAAGTTAGTCGTCACTATCATTGTATTCTACGATTTTTTAAACGCATTTGATTAAGGACGGACATACGATTGTATAAATGAGATTCCATAGACGTGATATAAAGTAGAATGGCTAGATAACGCTAGCATTGAATTTAGACCGTTTTTTGACATACTTATTTTAATGTTAGGTAGCCAATTATGATTATTCTTGAATTTTGATCTACCAACTGATAGATCAAAAAATCTATCAAAAAAAAAAAATCGATCAAAAAGTCTGCTGGAATAATTTAGAATCGGGCTGGATACCCGAAGCTCAACCTGCAACAACAAAATCAAGATTTGAACAGAAATATGATCGAACCGATCGAAGAATCCAGCAGACTGGATGTCATATTTTTGTAGGTTTCTTTATTTTTTTGTTAACTTAAATATCTATAACGTACAGCAATAGCGCTAAACATTTGTGCAAATAATATACGAGTACATACAAGGAAGACAACATTGGGCAGATAATTTTAGCGATATTTCTCATTTAACTGACACTATTACATTAAAATGTATCGGTCTGTACATTCTTATCAATCCTTAAACCTACTGACTTACCAATATTGACACCTGACATGATAATTAACAACCATACGTGACATTTAGTGACATGTGATAATTTATGTTACTACATTAGTTCCTTGTAGACAAAGCTATGAATTTAAACGCGTATTGTGAGTGTGACTCTTTTATTTTAAGTAGGTATCACACTGACTTGACAGATTTCCTATGATATGATAATATCTTACCTTTGGATGCAACATTTTTGTCATTTTTGTGTTGTTTATTTTCTGATATTACAAAAAAGAAAAGGTATTAGAAAATCTATTTTTTAGATCCAAGAAGTAACTTCTGAAAGTAAATAAAAGAAACAAAAACCCATAACATGACATGCTCATACATACTAAGAATGTAAAAACTTTTGACATATTGATTAAATAAAGATACACTTGTAGTTATTTTATATGACATCTATATATTGACTCGTTCGTTTTACATTTTGAAATAATTTTCGATTGACTTATTAATTGAACGTCTGAATATTTTAAGATAGTTTAAAGCATAAATAAATGTCGCAGCTATTAAATAATCAATTTATGTTTTTTGTTAGGAATATACCAAATAATAAAGGAAATTGTGAAGTATTATTATTTGAATCTTTTAGTTATAAGACATTGTGATTCTAAGCATAAATACTGTTTTCGTTAGTAAAATTTTGTTTTAGATTTAAGTTATTATATTTCACGTTAATTTCACTTAAAATCATTTTATTATTTTCATTATGTTATTAATTATAAAAAAGTTATTCAAATTGTGTAAAAAGCATTATTTTTGTTAAAAACAATATAAAACTAGGCGCTGCTAAGAATTATGTTTAAAAGATGTATTAAATAATATAGATATTTATAATAAGTGCATAGTGTAAGTTTATAATTATTGTATAATTTTGTACCTAATATGTAATAAGGCCAAGCCATTATATAAAGTGACAAAAATAAATACCGACATCTAAATAATCTGTTTATTTTATTTCTATTATCCCGTAACGTATGTACCTACTACTCATTTCACAATAATTAAGAGATAAAATAATAAATATTCCGGGACCATTGCGCACAGCGCCATCTAGCCCCACACTAAGCAATCGCTTGTGTCGTGGGTACTAGTTAACGGATATAATACATACTTTTTTTTGTAAATACAGTAATTAAGTATAAATTTTAAAATTCATAATTACTTGTGTTATGCGGAAATCGAACCCGCACCTAGAGATTAGGCAGAGCCACCACCAACTAAGCTAACAGCGCCGTCAGAGAGAGTTTGAACTATTTTGGTAATCAGAATCCTGAGTATTCCAAATAACCTTAGAGAATTAAATAATAATAGTTAAAGTAAAGTCAAACAAGATACTGAGAAGAATATTCTTTATTTTGTGACACATAATATTTTTGTAATAAAAGCCATCAAATATACAAACAATAACTACATCAGACATTATAACGCAATCTTCAACTCCTCCGTTCAAAAACTTCACTCACAATATAATAATGATTACTTATTATAATTTTCCTAATACACATACTCATAATATAAATAGGTATTCTAAAATAAATGCAGAACTGCTAAACTTGCATAGATTTGTGAAATTTCCACCATAAAAACATTATAATATTTTCATCATTCATTGATGGAAAGTAAAATAGGACTTTTCTGTAAACATTAAATTAAATCTATATACTTACCTACTTTTGAAAATACAACAGGAAAACTAGGTACAACACGTATACACAAGAAATAAGAGATTGCATACATAATTTGGTAATACTAAAATAACTAAAATACTTAAAACAAATAATACTCTTATATTTACAGTTTAAACTCAAAATAATTTTAAGATGTGAAGAATTTAATAAGATTAATCGCTACAGATCTTTTAGCTTTCTATTTAAGTACTTGCAAAATAATTAATATTTGGTGGTAAAATGCTAGATTTTAGTATCGGTTTACAACTATAAAAAAGGATATAGCAGACTAGACGCTATTTATTTTACTAGAATATAAAATAACCTACCTATGTACCTACAAAAATAATTTAATTGACAAAAAAGTCATGGATAACGTTAAATTTCTTTGATTGTGTATAACATTATTTTAACCTAAATTTATTCTGCAGAATTATTCAAAACATGATTAACATACACTTTCCTTTGGTTTAAACTAAATTGTATGTACACTTATTTTAATTTTAAAAATTATGTTATTTTTTGGTTTATTTACATCCCAACTATGTAGATATTATGCTTAATTTATTGAGTAATATTTTGAACAAAAAACTAAATTAATATTAATTACCCAATTAATAATTTTGATTCTATTGACTCTAGTAAACCATCTAGATTTATTTTGTAGTATTTTACTTAAATAATATATAATTAAATAATCTCATACAACCCTTAGGTGGGATATCTTCTTAAATCATTGTGATGTCTCGGTCTCACATATCATTAGCACTTGATTGTACTTTATAAAACTACCCTACTTTTACAGTCTGGTAAAAAAGGCACTACATTCATGTAAGCTTTAACATTAAGAAACATAGGTAAGAAAATATTTTATTGTTCTCACTTTCCTTACCATTTTCTTGTTGAAGATTTTTCTAGAAACGTTTCTACGACTAAAAGATGACACCAGCGATTCTATACTATCAATACGGCTTATTCTTGTAATTATCTTATTATTATTCTTGTCTCTCCAACTAGTGGAAAGCTGACAGTCATAGTATGCAAACATACTTTATTTGTTCAATGTGAATCACAAATCGGCTGCCAATACTGCTGATCAATCCTTACTTCTTCGAGTCATAATCCACAAAAGTATTGGTAATCATCTTTGTGACTCGTTTTTGACAGCACACTGACATCCTAAGGAACCGTCAATTTGTTCCGTCCTATCAAAACAGCTAATCAATAATTTCGTCTCTCTGAAATAGTATTCTTTACAGCTGACGTCCGTTCCGTATCATCCTTGAAGGCAAAATATCTTCCATACAACGTAATCGTAAGATCTTTACTTACTTACTAATGCGGCGTTACGACCCAAAGTGGATCCTGGCCTCCGACACAAAGAGACGCCACTCCTCTCGTAAGATCTTTAAAAGCCCTTATTTAATGAAGGGGAATTCGCTATCACTCTCGTCTCCAGAGCCATCGTAGCTGGAGGGGGGTGTGTCCAGCTGCGGCAGGCCGAGGTCTAGATACTCCTGATTGGCGGTGACTGTGAGGATCTTGTCCAGGTCTTCCACCAGCTCCGTGAAGGAAGGCCGATCGCCCGGACTGAAGGACCAGCACTCTCGCATTAGCATGTAACTGGAAAACGAAAGAGGTTTGTTATTTAAATATTTGCCTAAGTTAGTTGTGGACGCGGTCAATGCTTAGACTGTAGTGAATGAAAAAAGTCTGAGAACCATACCTCCTATGCAGGTAATAGGTATGTATCATGATTCTGAAAGCTTATGCCATCCTACTAATACAAAAGCAAAAGTTTGTGCGAGTGGGGGTGTGTACGTACATATGATTTTTTCTTCTTCGCTCTAAAACGGCGGAATGGATTTAAACGAAATTGGGTATGGAGTTAGAACAGATCCTTTCTCTCTTGAGTCGTATTTCCTCATGGCTGAGGGTCGTGACTACCCGTAGAATTAATTCGTTAGGGGAGTTCTCTTGAACCCATACTAGATTAACACTAAGTATACTTTACATCTTGTAATAACGCGGAAAATCCGCGGTGTACCAAGTAGTACCATATAAAAATAGACAGACAACATTATCACCATATAACCATCAAATCACTAAGATATAAAAGGCAATAGTTATCTACCTTTTTTAGGACACACGCATTTTACTGCTGGACGGTTAAAGCAAAAGATCGATTTGCGCAAGGGTGTTAAAATTGTCTTAAATAACCAACGAAAATTCAATAAAAATGACTTACATTTCTAGCGTACAGCAGGGTGGTTTCTCCATGCGGTGTCCAGCAGAGAGGTGCTGGTACATGTATTGGCCCGGCACGGTTGGGTACGGAGTACCACCCAGGGTCATTATCTCCCACAGCAGCACGCCGAAGGACCAGCTGGAAGGGAAGAAGTGGAAAATAAGAGCTATTTATATGAATACTGCATACTATAAGTTAGTTTCTGTTTTACTGGTATGTGAATAATAGTCACACCAGAGTTATTTCAACATTGCATTTAGATATTTAGTGAGCGCTTGAGCGCGTACTCACGTAAAATAAAAGGTTCAAGAGATGTATCAGAGAGATTAGCATTTATAAAGCTATCTTAAGGTTAGGATGCCTAAAAATCTCGTTTAACTTTATAGCGTTTTATACTGCTGCCTTAGTCATTGCTCTACAAAATTATTTTGAGATCTGCGCTCAAGAAGACACTGCCAGTTTCTAGGTCCTATTTGATGTCCCACTTATGCTTAGATCATTTGCTATTAGGAATAGTAAAAACCCTAATGTCGACCCTTGACTTAGACATCATATATAACATACACATACATAAAATTATACACATTATATAAAATTATACTTACACATCAGTCTGTGTAGTGAACACCTTATGATATAGACTCTCTGGCGCCATCCACCGCACCGGCAGTCTGCCTTCAGTCTTCTTCCTATAATAGTCGTTGCTCTGTACGTCCTTCGCTAGACCGAAGTCAGCGATCTTCAGCACGCAGTCGTCTGACACTAGGACGTTGCGAGCTGCTAAATCTCGGTGGATGCACTGGAATTGAAGGGTTGGTGATATTTAAATAACCGTTACTGATCATATTTGTGTTAATCTAGCCGCAAAAGTACCTAGTTGCAAATCCGTACCGACGCTAAAGAATATTTTTTAGGAGATGTAAGTAATACGGCCAATAATGATATGAGACCACCCACCCTATAGCAACTACACTGCTGAGTATTGATAACTACATATACATAGATCTTATTATATAGATATTATTAGGTAGGAGATGGCAGTTCAAGAATACGAACCATTAATATGGTAGGTATGCCTTAGAATTGATTGGCTTTAGGATTGATTTGATCTCCAACTAAAGTCAAATTTCATTTGTTTCATCACAAGAAGTAACAAAGTGCTTTGCCAAAATATATTACTTAATTCTAACTAAATTTACTTAATAGTTGAAGCCATGTATATTTAAGGACACAATTATAATATTTTACATTTAATACATTTCATTTAAAGTATATATGTATTATATCCGTTATCTAGTACCCATGATACAAGCGTAAGCTTATTTATTTATTTATTTATTTATAATGGTACACAAAACAGAATGTGTTCACAAATAAGCTAAGTATACTTTCAAAACTGGTTTTGATCCAGAAGTGTTAGTATGGGGCTAGATGGCGCTGTGTGATATGTCCTGAAATATTTATTTATTTTATTTTTATTTTATTTATGTGGCACGCATCTCCTATACTGAGTGAGATCTCGTGCTGTAGGAGAGTGCATTCTCCTCAAGGTATAAATATGTTACAGCTTTTCACTAATTAATTTGTTTTTTGATATGAGATAAGTTTGCAGTAGATGTGATATAATTTACTACTTATTTATAAAAATAAATAAGTTAGGTACATAAGTTATGTTAATGTTAAGGACATTCAGATAGAAACTAAATTATTATCAGTGCCGTTATGTTATAATAAAATGATATCATTAAAATACTGGAGTTGGAATTGTAACTTACCCGTCTCGACGCTAAATACTCCATCCCTCTGGCTACTTGGTATGAGAAGGAGACCAGGTCCTTCTGTGTTAACGCTTTCTTCTCCTTCAAGTCTTCATTTGGTGACTCATATCTGTAAAAGAAATGAAACTGTTTTAAAGTTATCAGGTTTATTTAAGAGAGAGTTATTGGCACAGCGAAAACTATCTTATTCTTTAGGTACCTATGTTTTTTGTAACACAGTCAGTCAGTAACAGCTGCTACGAGGACAGAGTTTCTAAAAAATGCTGTTTCTTTTAGTATTAGGTTTCTACATCAAATAAATGAATTTTATATTCTGTTTCTATCACACTGGGTATTGTTTGAGTATCTTATATATAATTCTCTGTTAGCTTACTTCTTGTAGTTAGCTAGACCTTAGAAGAGGGACAGTGCATAAAAAAAATTTAAGCCTTACTACGAGTAAGTATATTTTCATTGATTTATTATTAGTTAAGTATTCATGTTCTTAACTGTTTATAATAAAAAAATTCCTCAAACTTCACTGATACGTCATAAAGTACCTACGTAAACAAAGCGAAGTGCAAATTCCCGTTATTTTCCATCTGGATTCACAATGTAATTAATTTCATCAGCCGAATGACAAATGTCATAAATATATACATAGTTAAGTTACGTGTTCGATTAATGCAATATGAAACTAAAGAATATAGAAACTGTAGATAAGAAGGTATATATTTATGAAATTATGTACTACATCCTCGTAGATACCTATGTAACTACAATTGCATAAATGTAGGTATATGTTTAGTAAAATATTTACCACAAAAAAAACTTAATTTTTTAAGTTATGATGTCAGTCGCTCCATGTAAAGATCGTTTCTTTCCAACGCTAAGATTGAAGTTGATTTTAGCGTTGGGTACAAACGATCTTTACAATAGACTTTCCACTGGAAACATCCAAAATCCTAATGAAACGACTACTAAACTATTTCCTACACACCTGTTCCCAGGTCGATGGTTCCTCAGGAACTCCCTGAGGTTCCCGTTAGGCGCGTACTCCACGATGACGTAGAGCGGCCCGTCCTGCGTGCAGCATCCCAGCAGGTTGATAATGTTCACGTGCTTGCCGATCATCTTCATCATCTCCATCTCGGAGACCAGTGCCATCATCTCGGCGTCCGTGTGGCCCTCTGGAATTGAAGAGGTTTTTTGGTTAAAGGAAACTGTTAGTCGATATTATTTAGTTACTTTATCAGTGCAACGGACGAACGTTACAATGATCATTCCAGATGGTTCATAATAAATCCAGAGTGAAAATGCTTCAGTTAGGCATAAGTGGCTTAGAACTATCGACTTTTGAGGTTCTTACCGGTCGGCTGTACCGAACCTTCTTTCATTTGACAGTCAAGAGTATAAATGCTAGGTTGCTAGTAGCAAAATTGTGATAGAAACTGGACAATGCCAAAGAAGAAGTAATAATAGCCAGAAATCCTCACCTTTAAGCATCTTAACAGCGACCACGCTCTGCAGCCCTGGCTTTAGTATTCCCACACACTCCGCCTTCACAACCTTGCCAAACTCCCCCTCCCCCAGCACCTTCCCCAGGCACAGGGACTCTCGCGCCACCTCCCAGTCAATGTCCACTGGGAGCTCGTATTCAGACATCATCATGGAGTCGCTTGTGTTGTTCTGCACTTGGGACAGCTTTTGTTTCTCGATCTTAACTACGGGCATTAGCTGGAATAGAAATGAGAACGTGATTAGAGATTAAGGTTAAGTCTGGTATGTAATAGATAATATATTATTCTTAGACTACAGTGGTGCTTAACATCAGGCAGGCTGTAGTCAAACGTTGGCCTATTCCGTGTAAAAAAAGGTTATGGTTTTCCTATTTGTTTTTTTTTTCATCGAGAAAGTTGCAAATTGTTTGCATTGCACCTTACTTAAAATAGACCGAGTTTTATAGTACCGTTAAAGATACCTAGATATTGATGGTTAGTAATACTTTTAATGTATCTATATGCAATACAAATCAACGAAGTATATATATTTACTCGTATTTTAAGGCATTAGAATGTACAGAACTGCCTGCCACGGAAATACTAGCAACTAGCTCAACGTATTGCTGTATGATTTTTGCCAGGCGCTTTTAAACTCTCACCCTTTTTTGACTACTGTTACTACTGTACTATTAGTCATTTTGAGAAAATGATAAAGTCAAATGATTATATACGTACCAATCCTTCCTCAGCAGCATTAGAGTTTGGTTTCTCGACGACTACCTTCTTAGTCCAGTGAGTCACGATCACTGCCCGCGCTGTCTCGATGGCTAGTTGCTTCTTGATCTTCTCTCTCTGAATAACAAAAGACACGTCTACTTGAGTAAATCAGTACATCAATTATATAATTATTTCTGTACTGAGTTATTAGTTTACCAATGTGTACTGAATCCGAGTGGCAGACAATACAAGTACCTAAAATCTCCGGGGCTGTGCTTAAATTAATTAAATCCAACTAATAGGCAGCCAAGGAACATCAAGTACGATACATATAGGTACGAGCGTTTCATACAGACATCGCTTAGTTACAAATAGGTACATACATGTCTGTGAGTCAAACGTATACGTATAGGTAGATAAAAAATAGGTATATTAATATTCCAAAAAGTTCAATCGCCGAATACGATGAATTTGCCATCACTCCAATACTGATGCGTCTGAGCGAGCGTGACATCAATGTAACATTACAAAATTCATCGTATACTCCACGACCAGGCTGTAGCTTTGTCAATACCAACCTTCAACTTCTTAAAGATCATTACAACAATGATGGCGGCAATGAAGAACATGGCTCCGAGCACCGCCGTCACTATGTTGATGAACACCGCGTGCTTGCCGTGGTCGAGCGCTTCTGTTACTGGGAACGCTGAAACGAGGGAGGAGACGGTTAGAGTTTTAAGGAAAAGTATATAAGTATTATATCCGTTTTCTAGTTTCCACGATACAAGCGTTTGCTTAGTGTGGGGCTAGATGGCGCTGTGTGCAATGTCCCGGAATATTTATATTTAGTTTAGTTGGTAAGGAATACTACCTACATGTAAGAAAAAAATGTCAGTCAATAGTTTTTTTTAGCTTTATCTTATCTTTTTATTAACTTTCGATTTCTATACATCTCACTAATGATAACTTAGATCTATCTACGTATCCTAGCCAAAAGGTTGGCAAAAAATATTTTGGATACTTAAATACACAAGATTGATTGGCAAGCGAATGGGTGTTGGTTTGTATGTTCTTATTTCACATTGGAAGGACCATAAAATCCGACCAAATGTGAATATCCGTGGGCACCCGCCACCTGGCCATGAGAATTTCCTGATGAAAGAACTCTGAGGAATTAAGATTTTTCAATATTGAGACTCAATAATGAGGAATGTGACTCAGCCCTCAGGAAGATAAACAATTCATTGAAGAATTGATTGCAAGTCATTAAAAAACTATTTACTCAGTACCAGACCTCTTAATAATTTCAATACACTAACATATCGCGAATAAATAATCGCAATTAGTATACAGTCTGGTCCTAATAGCAACAACTATCTAAACATTACCATAGGTTGATAAGCAAAGCTAGAACGGTAGTCAAACAGGGTAGGCTTTCTGGCTTCCATTAAACATATCTATGAAACATGGCACTAATTGTCAGTATCTTGGCAATGTCCAGGGTAAGATTATAGTGAATAATGACGTTGGGTTTTATTATGTCGGGAATAAACTACAGAGAGGACCATTCAGAGGAAAATCCGAGGGCATAATATTTTCATCGGCGGAATGAGCTGGGCACCAACCACGATGTGTTTGCTCAAGAACAAAGTTTCAGTTGGTATTGAAGCGCCCGTAGCTCACCTAGCGGAGGCAATCGCATGGGATTACCAATGTTAAGCAAAGGTTGACGCGGTCAGGAAGGGTGACCAAAAAATGGCATTACATTTTGGGCGCTTCCGTGGGTCGGATGACAATTAAATTGTAGGTCCCGGTAGTTTGTCTAGTACGGCAGTCGATAAGCCATGTCAGAGGCCCTTAGGGCGGCTTGATAAACTCTCGACACCAGAGTTGGTCACTCTTATTCGATAAGAATAAGTTGGTATTAAGAGTTTTCTGATCGCCAGAAGAGACTTCGATATAATTTCACAATACTATTAAATTAATTTATGTAAGTACGCAACTTGATTTAGAAAAAATGCGTCAATGCATTCAAGTCCTATAATATAAGTGACGAACGTTATAAAAGTACTACACTTATAATTTAGATAATGCAATGGCCCAAAGCATTATTATGCTGATTTAGTGTCTGGCTCCATTAGCAATTACTAGGAATCTGTTTGTGATTATTTACTTACTGCAGGTGGCTGACACTTTACTCGCGTTTCTTTGAGATAAAATTTAGCTTATGTTAGGTACTTAAAGGGCGCTGTTTTATAACCATACCAAAAATTACAATTATTCGTAGCTCTGTTGCGTAGGGAAGGTGAAACAATCAGATCAACAAACCTCCAATAATACTTGCGATTTTATTTTAGTGGTACGAATTTTATTTAGTTGATATTGAATACAGTTTTTTCAATTTCAATGACTTTAAAAAACTTATCAGCTGGATTATCAAGTTGTAAAATCGAAAGTAATTTACTTTGAATGAAGCATTAATTGAATGCATAAATTGACGATAAAGTTGGAATATATTGTCGTCAAAGAATATCAGACTGCTAATTGGTTTCTAGATAATACCAGTCTAGACTTTTAACAAGAAGCTTGACTTTATAAATGCTCTTTCGTTCATAAGTATTTATTGATTCTGCTTAAATATGCAAGTAGTTAAATGAGTCAGATCAAAGAAAGGGAACCGAAAAGTGGAATTTACGTGTCTCAGCGCAACTAAGGGCAAGATAGTCGGCCAACATTTTTGTTCTTCAAAACTACAGTAGTGGTTCTGGTTAACTTAATAATTGAGTTTATTTTACATGTTTGTTCTTCATCTTTTGTTATTTTTATATTAGATCAGCTCAGTGGCTCCTATGATGCTACTCGTATGAATCCTAGCATGTTCCATCTCCTTACCAAGTATCATCTAAATGAATCTATAGCTTAAGCTTGAAGAAGGAATTAGCACACTCACTGATAAACTTTCACCTTCTTAATGTAATTAAGTAAATTTAATCTGTAATTAATTTTGAATTTCAATAAATCATGTCATGCAGTATGTATGAATAGTCAATGTAAAACACTGGAAGAACCCTGTATACTGCAACACAGGGAATCCTAAGGCAATAGACAGGACCCCAAACGCAAAATTGTCTTCAATGTTCCAAATTGATAATAAATCCATACTGTTATGTGAAGACTTGTAGAAGTATTCGATCGTCCCAGGATCCACAATAATCCACATCTAGGAACAATTGAAAATGATTCATAAATATTTGCAAAGCCATACTCACATTCAACCACACTCAGGTATCCCTTAGCAGTGGTGTTCCCCAGCGTGTTGAGCGCGACGCACACGTACCAGCCCTCCTGCTCCTTGGTCACGTTGTACAGAGTCAGCTGCTCGGGCTTGTCTGACGGGTTGTCACTCTGGGAATGTTTCATATAATTATTTATAAGATTATCTAAAAGAGAAGGAAAATAGCTGTGAGCTTATTTAAAAATGCTTGGAAAATATTATACAGACAAAACTCATCACACTCGGAAGTTATTTCAAGTACATAAAACACAAGCTAAATCATAATACCTATATATACCTATCAATCAGACCATGCCAAATTTGTGATGGAAATTGAAACGTCTGTAGCTATGTATTATATTAACACTGTAAGCCTAGTACTTTTCCAAAAATAAAGTACGAGTGCAGGCAACATATTAAAGTTCTAACATACTGCATAATGCTTGGTAAAAATTTGTGTTTTTTAATACATGGCACTCTTGCAGATGCTTTAAATGGATTTGAGATAAGCTTTAAAATTCAAAAAACTAACACGGAAAGATAAACAAGAAACATGTCAAGCATTTCTACATGCCAAAGCACGTACATTTACAGAAAAAGCAAACAATAAAGCACAAAACATACTGCCCAAAATTGCTACACGTAGTATAAAAAATCAATCTATAAAAAAGACAATTAGGAGTAGACAAATAAGGAGAATATCAAAACATGCTTTAACAATGACGAAAAAAGAAGATTATCTATAACACACGAGACATGCAACAAGAAAACAAAAGATCATCACTCCCATGCGTTAATCACAATCCCTCACCAGGATGATTTTAGTACGATCAAGATAGACAACCGACTCCTTCGGGTCGACCATTTCGGTGTCATTGAAGTCGTTGTAAAAGTCTTCTTTGCTAAGATACATCCAGTAAGCGTACTGATGGAGGTCAGAGAGAAATTCGCACTCGAAATGTGCTGTCTCTCCAACTAGGATGGTTTGGTTGACAGCGCCTTGGGTAAGGACCGGCTTTGCGTATAGCCGCTCTATAAAGACAAAATTGTAACATAATTTAGTATGATTAAGTTTCACAGTATTCATAACAGGTGGCTAAATACTTCTTTGCCAAAAAATGTGACGTTTAAATGTTATATAAAACAAATATTAGAAAAATTATCTACTTAATAAGTATAGGAGGTTATGAACAGAATAAAGTACCTATAAATGTAAAGGCAGATCTGATAAAGAAACCATGTTTTTTATAACATTTGCTAAATAATTTTGCTATCTAAAAACCTACTTAAAAATGAACCACCACCTCGTGTAAAGTATTAGACGCATTTATGACATTTTCCTTACAAGGAGGTACATTATTAATGAGACATAGTAGAGGTAAACCCACAACCGATAAAAAAGAAAGAAGAAAAAGAAACCTTTCTCTAAGAGTATTTAGAAACCCTAAACCTTGATGAAATTGTAGCACAGTAATGATGACAATGTAATGCCTCATCCCAAATAATACCTACAACCTAGATGAAGTTAACAATGACAGTTTCGTAAGCATAAGAACCGGACCGTTATCCGACATTTAACCATCACCAGATTCAAAATATAGAACCTCTATGACATCTCCAGCTGGTATGGGCATATCGCTCGGACCAACTTCAGCGTCTTTCAGGGAATAATTGGACGGCCTTATCCAGTAGAGATAAGGTTCAAGATCCGATACCGGCGGGCAAGAGAGTTGGACGGTGTCGTTGACTAGAGCCGTGATGTTGCCAGGATACCCCTCTTTTATGTAGGGTTTGGACGGGTAGCGTTCTATGGAACAATGAGTGATTTGGTCAGATTCCTAATATTTCAAAGATTTGATTATTTAGTTTTTTTTAGTAAAAATCAACGTCGTGAACGTAAACTGTAGGTACTATAACGTTTTCTCAGGAGATTTGTCAAGCGTAAACCTATTCAACATAAAATTTTACTAAGTCAATGTGGTGATTAATAGTTTAGACCTAAAGAGAGTCATACAGAAATAATCTTGTTACAGTAAGCAAAAGTAAAGTCGGATAAATATTTTACCCACGCACAACCCTGCAGTTTATCGATAAATCGAGTTCATAAATTAAATAATGTTGATACGATGAAAAACTGCATTGAATACTTAACATTAAGAGCTCATAAATTTTGCATAACATTCGGCAAAAATCAAGAGTCTGATTTGTATGGGCAGTATGATACACTACACTTATCAACGTCCGAGAGATTTATGTTCAAGACGAATTGGTACTAAATTTTATTGCCATGTTGTCAACACAAAAATACTCTGTTCAAATATGTACTCCTACATATTGTGCGAGTTTATTAGTAGTAAGTTTTACATTATTGATGTTTTATAAAATGTAGAACTGCCTGAAAGCTTGGATGCAAAGATAAATTCTTTGTTACAAATTGGCTCATACTCACAAAAAACAAAGTTATTAAGAACGTCGATGAACGTGGCAATTAAACATAGGCCTTATATACATTCTTTCAATATCTCAACTCCTATACAAACCCATATTAATATACTTAGTACCAAAATAAAACAGTAAATTACAATATAAAATTAAGAAAATCCGAAGATTCTTACCTTGAACATGAAGCACAACAGTATGATTGATACAAGCCAGCTCGTTGCAGACAATACACGTATAGTTCCCATTATCCGCCTTCGTCAGTTCGTCCAAAGCCATCGACCATTTCCCATAAGAAGGTTGGAAGTAACTCCTCACTATGGGGGTGACTTTATTTTTGTACCACGTTATATTCGGTGTCGGGTTGCCTGCAAAGTTTATGAGGTAATAAATGTTGAGGTATTTTTGTAGTGTGCCCATAATCGTCGAGTGGAATGGGATGGAAACAGATAGTTTGGGTGTTGGTTGATGGGAGAGTTTTAATCTTGTTAGGTTTACTGATGATGTAATGGTATTTTGTATCTTTGTTACCTACACAAGAGACCATTTTTAGAATAGCAGTAAAATGATGTGGTTAATATTGTCAAAAAACGTAAAATATTCTTGCTAATACTAACATTGCTTTTGGCCTGTTCATCATGCTTTTTTGTCTACCACTAAATATGTTTTTCTAAGTGTAAGGACTAAGGATTTATGTAAACAAATCATTCGCTCTCTAAGGAACCTCAGAAAACCAACCGCAAAACTACGTATCTACAAAATAATGCTACTAGCAATGCTACAAAACGTCCCAATGTCTGAGTAGAAATTGTCTTGAATGCATTGTCGCCATCGGAAATGATTGATCAATCCATAGACGTCGTAAAAAGATAGCATAACTCAACATCCGTCTGCTATCTCGGACCATGAGTAACGTAAAGTTTACGATATCTTCTGGAATAGCATTGTTTCCTTTGCAAATATTGCAGGTCATAAATATTAGTGAAGCAATGTAGCATTCTTTGATTATTTAAATTGTAGCAATTTGTTGCAAAAACAACAGGTATTTAGAAAAAAATATTACTACTCATGTCTGTGGTTAGATTAAGTAAATTTCACATGCAATGTTTTTACTTAAAAACCTGCGTTAACAGTCATAATCAATGAGGTTTTAAACATCATTTGAATCATTTTCTGATGGTTTGAAGATCATTGGCCATACTACTTTTGATAACAAAACAACCTAAAACGAACTAGTAAAATAATTTTTAAAGATTCACATACATACAATATAAATAAATATATTTAAAACGATTAAAATTACCTTCAGCAGCACACCGTAGTCTGATAGAGCTACCAGCTGGCTTCATATCCATATTGAACATCTTCGTCGGATGTTTGAATCGAGGCGCAAACTTCGTCTTCGTATTGTCCACGTGTCCATAATTAGGATGCTCTTTCTCAATCTTGTCTTCGGGATCTTCATCCTTATTCTCGTATTCTTTGAGTTTAATGTTCTTTGGCACTCGTTTCTCTGGTTCTTCTATAGTGTTGTTTTCTACGAGAGACGCTGCTTGGTGCTGGGACAGGATCTCGGGCAGTCTGTCGATGTCGATGTCAGCTTGATATCCTGAAAAGAGAATAAATGAAATATCAGTTGGAGTACATTTTGGATAGTAACCTATTAACAATTTAGTTTTCAGTACTCTATAATACAACAAACGGTAAAAAAAATATCATAGGTCTATATAGTATCTCAAAGATAAATTTCATTGTACATGCCCGGCTTCTAAAAATAAATCCAATCAACGATCTCATAAGCAAATTCTCAACGCAATATTCCGAATTTTATGAAGGTAGAATCACTAAGAGCTGCAATGCCGGCAGTTATATTTGCATCTTCCGCAAAACGCACGTCTGGTTTTAAGCTTCTGATGCACTTCCTATTTACATTAAGGTTTAAGCACATTAATAAAATATGATTCACAAATTCCACTCCAATTTTAACACCGCCGGGTGGAATAAATAAATAAATAAATGAAAATAAATAAATAAATAAATGAATGAATTAAAAATTAAGAAAACTCCTCGTTAAAGTAAGAACTGTTGGAAAGATTTAAAGTAGCGTGTCAAATAAACAAAAGACATTACGCATTACATTTGAGTTGCAGAGAGATCTCTTAAATTCAGTTGACAACTAAACTTTACACAAATTTTTCAAAACACGAAAAAAATTACTTTGAGTGCTTAAGTCTTATCTACTTTTTATAAAACCTGAGTGGGTGATGTAATATGGGAGACCTAAAAGGGCAGATACTCTCATAGGAATTAGGAACTATTACTGAACCTAGATATTTTAATAAAACTGACCTGCCAAATCTTGATCTTGTTCCTTGTGTTTGATGATAACAACCATTTCTTTGGAATTGTCCCCTTCGTACTGACACGAGTACGCGCCGGCGTCTTTAGCTCGGAACCCTTTTATTCGTAATCTGAAATAAAACAAAATAGGAATTAATGTTGTACATTTTCACAGAATACAGAATTACTAGTGTAGAGTTATTTTACTTCCTTTCTTATAGAAATATCATGCATCGTTATAGTATTAACTGCGTTCCTACCTAAATTTTGGATTCCGAAAACTACCGCGTCACATCATGAATACAATTTAATACAATATAATTATCTCTATTGCACACTAAAATAAATCAACAATATTTATGGATTTAAACTATAAATAAATGTACAAGTGGGCGGCCTTATCACCTTGAGTGATCTCTTCCAGGCATATATTATAGTATTTTTAAGTTCTGCAGAAAACAGAATAATCAATACAAATTTTGCATCCGAGACATAAGCTTCAAACATTCTTCAGCCCAATAAACTGAACACATCACCAGTCCATTTCTATCTCGCTGTAAGTCCCTTAGTCCATATAAGTCCAAAACATTTCAATGTCCATCATATTTCAATGCATCGGATCCAGCCCACAGGGCGCTGTTATGAATTATGGCTATCCTCGAATACAGGGTTATTGACAAATACAAATGAAAGTACAAAACACTAGGCTACTTCTAATCCCGTATTAACAGTGGATGCAGGCGGCTTTGCTCACGTTTTTTCATTGCTAATGAGCAATATGACAGCTATTTGTTTCTGGACCGCTAACTATTCTAGATTCTGAACATATTTTGTTGTTTTAATTTATAACCCTAGCTAGACCATGACTGAAAATAACAGCCGTTATTACAGATTTTGGTGCAATTCCCGATACAAGAAAAAATCCTAGCATAAGCTGCAAATTTAAAAGGTTTAATACTATATTTTACCATCTGGTGAATTATGGTCACCTACAAACCCATTTGTTGTAAAAAAATAGCCACAACTAGTTTGGTTGGCTTTGCTTAAGACGTTTTATATTACCATGCCATACAATCTTCAGTCATCTGTAACCTATAACCCTGTGTATGTGCGTAAATATCTCTCAGTTTATGTTCCTGCGGTATGTCTCTATTCTCGGGGTTCTCGGTAATATTGTTGATATCTCGTGTAACTATTTTCGGTGTTACTTTATGACTGTTTGGATTTGTGCTTTGCGAAGCGAAGGTAAAAGGAACAGGTGAAATTCCAACGCGTATGTAGCCATTGAAGCTTTTTCAGTGTGTTACTTTGATCACCAAATTATAATTTCCATTTATGGCGCTGTTCGCATCAGTCTTGCGCAATTTAGAACAGGGATTGCATATTCTAATACGTTGTGGTTTTTAGTATCCCAGCCACTGATATATTAATTGTATGACTATGTAGTTCCTACAACTATCGGTTATATGTGTTTTTACATTCTGAGGAATAGAAGCATATTAGAAGAACCCTATCTCTTTTAAATAAATCAGGCTTTGTTGGCCAGCGTTTCTTCTTCCAGTTCAACTCAATTAGTTTGCAGCCAACACAATGATTTGTAAGTACTATGTGTCCTGTTTTCAATTTTCTTTCCTATTTCAAAAAGTACAATTTATCAATCTATTTGCTACTTAGTACTTACAGCTGTCTCTGCAAAGAGATCCTCTTAGAAAGTCCGTCGACCTCCTGTCCATCCTTGTACCACAGCAGCGGCGCCTGACTGCGAGGCTTCAAGCCGCACACCAGCCGCAGTCGCTCATTGGTCGACGCTTCTATTTCTGTGTAGTTGTCATCTGGAACAAAGATACATTTTTCTTAGTGATTTTTTTGTAGTACCTACCTAGTTAGTGGTATGTTTAATAGTTTCTTCCGCCTAATATTGGCTTTAAAAGTCCTGGCCATAAAATAAATTTTGGATCAAAAAATATCTGAAAAGCAATCGAAATTAAAAAAAAAGCAAGCAACATATAAGTCACGAATCGAATGCATTAGTTAACTATTACTACTTTTGCTTCAATTATGCACTTAAGTAACTTTTTATTAGTTTAATGTAGATCTGGTTACCTAAATAAAGCAGTAGGTATGTTTATGCCGAATGGAAATTCTGACTGATCTGATCTCACCAGACTTTTCTCTCTAGTGAATCATAAAATTAAATCATGTTTGCCAAAGTAAAAAGATTTTAAACAAACAAATCTAATTGATATGGCGCCAATATTATTGCTTGCATCATATTTTACTGGCGTTGCTTTATGTATTTCTCGGTACTGTAAACTTTCATATTGCTTTTCACGAGAATTGTATACTTAGATTTTGGAAAAAACATTCATTGGTGTTTTTGCACGGTTTTGTTTTTTTTGTAGATTTATTATCAAATAATTAAAATTTGAAGTACCTACTTGTCTATTTAACGGTATTGGTAAATTCATGTGGATTAAGCTCAAGGTGTGAGGCGTTTAAGTAATTACTTACTTTCAAAATTAACTCCAAGTATACTAGCCATTGGAGTTAATAAATCTTCATGCAAAACAGATACGTGCCTAAGCTTCAATTAGCTAAGCTTAACTCAAACTTAATACGCTGCCATTAAACTTTCCAGAACCTTTGAAAAAGCTCTCGTAAATTTGAACCCTTTTGAAGGATACATAAAACAATTGGACAAAAGGTTTCTCAATATAAACGTTAGTAGTTTAATATCCGAGTACTTTGTCAAGTTAAGAAAATATAGTTACTTAGCGGTCCCGCGGTGTCACCTATATACGTTGATCCGGTGTTAAAATATCTATACCTTTGCATGTGTTTAAATTAAATGTTTTATTTATAATTAATCAAAGCAAGTTCAAATCGTTTGGCATATTTACATTACATATCTACAACAACCAACAGATGAGTTTAATTTAAGGGTAAAAATAGGTCTAGGTAAGGCTATTGTGTAAATTATTTTGTATATCGAAATGTACATTATGTCATGGGCTGAATTAAGTATTGTAAACGTTTTTATAGAAAACATAAAGAAGAAGATATAAGTCGTAGCAGAAGAACACTGTAGGTATACATCTCCAGAGTTTCGTTTTAATAGAAATCAAAGCATAACGTGTGGATGTTTTACAAATTACTTCCAATTTAGGAGTTTTTATAGTCATAATGTCAGTGTAATTTTGTAAAAGCACAGAACACAATACTGGTAAAGGGTACATTGAATTGTTTATTTCGATAAGGTGTTAAAAAGCACTTTACGTATACTTCACCTGAGTAAGATTCTCAGATAATAAACATAACTCTAAGTGCGGTGTGAATACTGATGAGATGCTCTTGGTTTTTAAGCACTCATCGTGGTATTGTATATGTTCTTTGGAAATGGGTGGAAATGGTTCGAGTAGAAATGTTTACATTAAAAGGTTACTGACATTCAATCAAAAATCATCCAATTAAAAATGTTTGGTTTGGGGTTTGAGCAATACGCAATAGAAAGAGAGTTTATGCATGTTTTTTTGGCAAGGAGTCATATTTTTAGACTTAGATGAAAAACTTTAGAAAACTTGATGGTAAGTAATATTATGAGTTACTTAAACCAACCAAATAATAGATAGATAGATTGATACTTTATTGGACACAAAAAACATAATACAAAACGGAAAAAAATAATTAAAACTAATGCCACAAATGGCGGCCTTATCGCTAAAAGCGATCTCTTCCAGGCAACCGTAGGATGGAGAGGAAAATATAAAAAAAAGACTAGACGGGGTGTACAATAACGAGAAATTAAATAATAATTTAAACAAAAACATACATAGCCAAAAACAGAATCGTTTGCCATGGGAAAAAAATATTGCAATATGCTGGATTTATGGTTATTTAAAAGCTTCTAATTCTTTTATCTATATTTTGTAATCAATAGCAAATTCCAGTGTATCTTTTCCATTGAGCTTCAAAATTACCATAGCTCTGGTTCTAGCAAATCTAAATTATCTAATTCGCGCTGATCCTACCACTAGCACCTAAAATAGTCTAGTCCTGCCCCAGTAGGCGTTACAATAATACATCAGATTTATGGAGTTCAGGTGTCTCGCGAACTATTTTCAGCCGAAACGTGATTTTAATGAGTTCGCAATGGGATATTTTAAACTTGCCGAGGGGAGTTTTGCCATAACTTGTGGTGTTGGAGGGGACTTGTATTGTGAACATGCTACTGAAACAACAATGTGCTAAAAGATTGTAAGTACGTTGCTCAATTTGCACTGTTAATAAAAATTTGATTGAGATTGATGTAACTAACTATTACTACTACTTTCTATTGCCCAATGTCCCTGGTTACCTTCCACCTTTATGTTAAATTATGTTCTTTTTATTTGGTGTACAATAAAGTATATTTGATTTGATTTGAAACTATCATCATGGTGACAATTGGGAAAGGCATATACCCAGGATTGGATGCCTAGAGGTTGAACAAGAATAAGAAGCCGCCCCTGAGGCGTCTAATGTGATTTGGCAAACTATACAGTTGAGTCTTACAAGTTTTAATAAGTTAGTTGTATGTATGTGGTTGTAACCCACTGGTCCCCCCCCCCCCATACCCCCTGTTTTCATTAACTTTTACTGAATAAGTTTCAATTTGAACATGTAGTGTAATAACCATATTTTATTACGATAAAGGAGTCGATAATGAACCCTTTCCAATGTCAATAAAGGATGTCAAAATCCAGCTTATTACTGCACTGTACTCATCATCTATATATATAAAACTCAAAGGTGACTGACTGATTGACTGACTGATATAGTGATCTATCAACGCACAGCCCAAACCAATGGACGGATCGGGCTGAAATTTGGCATATAGGTAGATGTTATGACGCAGGCATCCGCTAAGAAAGGATTTTTGGAAATGTCACATTTAAAGGGGTAAAATAGGGGATGCAAGTTATATTTTCTAATGCGAGCGAAGCCGCGAGCACCCACTAGTCGATAAATAAAGGTCTATATGAGTCGTATTTCCTCATGACTGAGGGTCGTGACTCCCCCGCAGAATTAACTCGTTAGAGGAGATATCTTGGGCAGATACATCGTGGTAGGCGCCCAGGTCCTTCCACGGAAGACACATGTCTTCGGATATTGTGGTCCTCAAATAAAGGTAATCAATTGTTATTTTGAAACCAATTTGTCCCACAATATCCAATATGTCCTGTTATTGTTTTGTTCCGAGACAGGCTGGACGAAGTTACAGCTCTTTGTTTTAGCGAGTTGAAACTTTAACGGCCGACGAGATTTGTGGCCTGTGAATTATGGGCTTTAGAGGGAGGGGGTTTGGGAATATCGATGTCGATAAAATAATGTATGAAGTGGACCAACTGCAAAGAAAAGAAGCAGTATTCATCGATTAACTCTCCAATAACTACTATCACTTTTTTTGGTATACTGCTTAGAAATAACATTTGCATCATTAACATTGTTACAACGAAATCTAATATGCTTAAAAAGCATGAGTGCCTATAGCCTAATAGCCTTTGCCTAAAAACTTTTTGCATGTCTACTAAATATAACTTTATCGATAATACTACTGATCACTTTTTGTTTTAATTTATCGACTTTACTTTCCCATCCCTATTCTTTTTGCAAAGTCCTCGGATTATGGAGTTGGCGGTTACATGTGCACAACAGATGCAACATGCGCTGACGAAAATAAAGAAAAAAATATAAAAGAAAAAAATGTCACCGTCTCAATTACGAAAGCTCTGTTTTTGGGAACAATAGCCTCTTGTAAAAGTTTAAGTTTTAAAGCTTTGTAAGAATTGGGCCGTTCCACGTCTGGGTTTTTGGTAGATTTGAAACGGTCATTATTGGTTTAGGGTTTTGAGAAAGGATTGATATTTTTGGTTGGTAAAAGATTTATTTCACCATCGAATGAAATATGTAAGTGAATTTTCAAGGTTTACATACGCTTACACTTAAGGCCACCATATTTCACCCGAAAACGCTTTGCGCTTGGGAAAATGCCTACAGTTGCTTTTTTGCAAGCCATTCCACGCCGTATTAACATGAAAGCAAGGGCGAGCATCGCGCGCATAGCTCCGGCCGACGAGTCTTGTCCACACGCAAACAATTTTGCACAATTTGAGCAGTTTTGCAGACGTTTTTGACGAAATAAATTCATATAAAATCAGCTATTCAGAATATTCTTTTTATGGCTCTTTACTTCTCTAAATAATAACATTATCTTTTAGATATAATTAAATTGGTTTAATTTTCTGTACTACTTTTGGAAAAAAAGGTAAAAAATATTTCAAAACAACTATCTTTCAAAAAATAAAACTATTGAGCAAAATATACGTAATCGTGTTTTGGCGTTTTTTATTGTCTTAACACTGAATCAAAACTATATAAACTGAAAAAAAATTAGCTCTATCTTATGTACTTCTATTTTATTTGATTTTTATGAAATGTCGATTTCACATAGCACCCCGCGTTAAGTAACTAGAAAGCCGTATTAGAATTCGATAAAACATTTTACTTATTTGAGTGACTTACGATATCAAATTTATTAAGAACAAGGAAAACCTCTTTATTAAATCGGTTTATGTTTTAAAAGAAGAATCAATTCAATCAGTTCTTAAAATAAAAAGAAACGGTTTATTCCCTTTCTAACAATAAAATTGTCCAAAATGACACGCAATTAGGCCAAAACAACACAATGCCATAATTTACACCATAATAACGGTTTAAATCCAAAACAATGGGTTAAACTAATCTGCATCATGGTGGTCCATGGGATTTAAATTAGTGTGGACTAAAAATAATATACAAATTCATGTCATGGTGTCGGAAATTTACAAACATTGGGATTAAAAGATTATGCTAAGAGATCGACTACAGAGAAGATTTGTCTGGCGACGACAATACTTTTGAGAATTCATTTATCTTTTTCTCGTGAATTGTGTAAAGAATTGCTCAAAGTTCAGAGATGAAGATGAAATAATCTATGGATGGAATAAAAATGTAACGAATGAGTTTATTGACATTTTATTTCTTATCGGATAAACACTTTGCCGAGAATGACAAACATTTTTGCATGATTATCTGTCTCAAAAAGATAAAGATAAAAAGGCCCTCTTCCATAAAAATCATATCCACACCCTTTAAACCCTGTCAGAGGCCCCTGAGGAGGTTCGAAAACCCTCGACACCAGAGTTCATGAATCTCATACGTTTTTTTACGTGGTTTACGTACCTTACTTTTTCCTCCTTATCGCTGCGATTTCAGTAGCCGTACCGATCAAAGTGTTTGTCGGCAGCCATATTTCCCATCTCCTTTGTAGTTGATTGATGCGACTGGCCCCGTCCAATCAATCAGGCTTCTTTGTAATGTGACTTTTATGCAGTTGGATTCATATACTTCCTCAGCCTTTGAGGTTTGGGTGATTTTTGGGTGAATATTTTCTTCATTTCTTTTGGTACGTCATATAGAAGATTTTTTAAACATTTGGCAGTAAGGATTTGACCTCTAGTGAATTTAACTACCTACCGTACCTAATACCTTTCGTACCTAAAATGATGCTGTCATCATATTTATACGTGTTGATAATGCATTGTAGGAATTAGCTTTTGAACGAGGATGCCTAACAATGCTAGTTACTTGGCGTCAAAATTAATTGGTTAGATTCAAATGGATTTATTACGGGGTGTTTTTTCGATACGAAGAGTTGTAAATCGACTCACAAAAAAACGATGGATGTTTTTAACATAAGTTGTGTGCCCTCTAGTTCTAATTAGTGACACTCTAACGTTTGAAATTAAAATACGAAGGTGGAACAATAGCATGTTGCAAAGATTAGCCGCTTTAATTTTTTTGACCTTCTTCAAAAAAGGCGGTGATCCCATATCACTCCTAATGACGAAAAATAGAAGAAATATTAGTGATGTACAAATGAGAACAATTCCACCGAAGCGCAGATCTTAGTAACGTTCTATATGGGAGTTTGATTGCTTGGCGCGGGTCCAGCGCGTGGGAGTACTTTTAAAATCAGTCCTAGACTAGACAGTGTGCACGGGATTATAGTAAACACAGATGTGTAAAGGAGACCACAAAAACTTATTTTAAAAAATATTTACCAATTCACTTTAAAAATGTATAACAATGATTGAAAAAGATTTGTCAAGACGTAATTTTGTCATTGCATGTCGTAAAAAATAATGTAAGAAAAATAGCAAAACAATAATAATTGTAGACTGTAATGTACATTTGACTAAAATATATAAATTGATTTGATTTTGGAAAAAGGAACAAGACGTGCTATATATTAGTAAACGTTCATCTTCGGTGCTTAAGAATTGGCCAGTTGTAGCCTAGACTAAAGTGCGCAATAAGTTAAAAAATTATGAACTTTACCATCTGTAATATTCATTTTCTGTGTAACTACAGTTTGAACATTGTTTGATGAATGTGTATTGAACGTCGGGTTCATTTGCTTTTAACCTTGTCTGGATTGTTACATTTACCATTTGGCCGGTTTGGCAGCGGGTTTTAGAAAAAAACGTAAAAATCTTAAATTTTCGCGAGCGTATAGTGAAATTGGCATCGATTTTAATGCGCAGTATTCATTATAATCACAACAGTTCAAAACGTAGGGTACTTACCTATATTTATGTAGATAATTGCATTTGATCCTACATTTAGAAAATAATTAATATAATGGGGTCTATTATCATCATCATCCTCAGCCTGCAGTCGTCCACTTCTGGACGTAGGCCTCTCCCAAGGCACGCCACTCAGCCCGATTTTGTGCTTGGGTCCATACATTGTAAAAGGTTAGTAAATTCTTTCAAGCGTTCAAACTCACATCAATAAAACGCATTTATAAATTGTCTATAATTTTTATTAAGTATTATTCATTTAAATGTCACCTAAAAATAATACACGTAAAAAACTGCACGTGAAATAAGGCGTCATGTATCGATGTCGGTTCCAAAACCGATACTGAATACCATAACCTTGTTTTACATCTTTCAAAAACAACTGTCAAAGGAATTACAACTTTATTCCTATCGGTATAAGATCTACACATCCTAGGCTTAGCAGAAAACGTTTCCGTATTTGTTTTGAGTATATCAAGTGACAGACGTCAAATAGCGTTTAGACGTATGACGTTTGAAAATAACTCTGTTTCCTGTCGTTTTAGAATGATTTTCTGGTATGGTAATTATTTTCTGGTAAAATTGGAAATGAAATTGATCGTGTTTCAGAGGAAATGAAAACAAACGTGAGCTTTGGTGAGACTGTTCTAGTTATGGTTAGGTAGCATATAAATAACAGGCAAGGTTTCAAAATCAGGGATGTGCATGTATTACATAACGCAAAGCTGTTTATAATTATTTCTGATATGTATGATCAGTAATGTCAGTAAGAAAAGTAAGTGTCAATGGTTTTAGAAAAGAAGACCAATATTGTTACTTAGGACAACGTGTGTTTTAGGTTCACTTCTTTCCGTCGTAGGTAAAAACTTTATTAGCGCATGAGAAATTATTGAAGAGGACGCGGTTCTTGACACACCACTAAACATACCTCTCGTCACTTTATTTATCAGATAAAATATGAAAAATTACAACCATTAGCCGAGATTTATGCTCTAATTTCCAATTTTTGTGTTGTTATCATTTGACAAGTTATAAAGAAACATCAAAAGAAAACTTGAGCGCTAGGAAGCTATTACACTATTCGAGATGAAACGAAGCTTTTTATTTTTAAATTCGGAACGAGTCGCGGCGGGAATATAAAATTGAAATATTAAAAAGACAAGCGACACATCCGCTTCCTCTTCGGAGTTTGAAATGCGCGGTTTTTCCCAATTAAAGATGGCGGCGGTAAGGCGGAAGGATCGGTAGATTAAAACGGGGACTTCCGTTGAATGACGGTTGGTATTCAAATTCTTGGGTAAATACTTGAGTAGAGGACAGGTGATCTAGAGGAGGATGCTAGATGCTAATTGCTGTGCTAAATGCTAATAGCGGTTAGGAATGCCGCACGTGAGGGCTTAGCAAAGCAAATGGTTTGAATGAGAGGAATTACTGCTTGCTGGAATACGGCTGTTTGTTTTTTGTTTGTAATATTTATTTGAGGTAAGGAAAATTATTCGGTTAAAATTCTAAGTAATAAAAATAAGCTGGGCTCTGAAAACATATGATCAATGCTTCGATCAAATGATCAATGCATAAATATTAGCTTCACAAAATTTGTCAGTTTAACACAATATATTATGTATTGTTTGTGTCATACAAACAAAACGAGTCAAACAGAAAGAAAAGTTTTAATTAGTTAAGTAGCTCATTACTTCAATTAATTTTGATTTCGTATCTCTGTCATATTTTGTTTCTTTTTAAGCGTAACTTTGTACAAACTTAGTTCTTTATTTAAACCATTTTCTTCCTGCCTATCTCTGATTGAATTAGTGAAGACACTACGTCTTCATAACAACAGATTAGGCGAATTAACCAATTACAGCGGCGGAGAGACATGTCTGACTGCGCAAGAGTTAATCTGACGTGACAGTTGAAATGGCGCCTAATCTACAAATAGAGAGTTACTGATTTTCCGTATAATTAGCGTCAATGGAGAAAAATTATTTTTATAAGATATCTTACAGTAAAATTTACGTGAAAATTTTTGTAGTATTTAAGCCTTTATTTATTTTGGTTACTTATAAATTTTATAAGCATAAACAAAAAAGATTTTTTGCTTACAAAGATGATACAAATAGGTTCCTACATTATATTGGTGTTGTCAACAAAACTAAGGACATATTTGAATCTCTCAGACCAGTTCTTGAATGAAACATTTTAAAAAATACATAACAAAATGGCTCTATTAATATCTCAACAGTAGCTGTTGCTGTATCAAAATACTCGGTAAATAAACAAACACGAATTAATAACAAGAATCTATTAAAACTTACGGAGAAGCCGTGAAGTTTCCTGAAATCGATTTCCCACAAATTAATTGAAAACAAGAGAGGTGCGCACGCGTCTTCCATAAATAAATCCAAGATGGCCGTCGACCCTTCGTTTACCTCTGTACACAAACAAAAAATAACGGGAACAAAAACGAACATTTCAGTTAATTAGCAGAAATGCCGGGATGAAATAGCAGTTAGCAAAAGAAATGCAAAAAAGTTGAAGACAAGACCCAGTAATTAACAATCGGCCTTTAAAATTCGAAGTTTAAAATTTTGAATGTTGAATTAGCATTCTCGGCCAACGGATAATAATGAATATGTCGTGTTTCACACAATATTTGACGCGTTAAAAATTAAACTGTCTTGCAGTGTCGGAAAGTGTAATTATTTCGTTGGAATGCGATATTTTTATTATGCATAGATAATTCACATACGAAGGTAATCTTTATTTTTCATTAAACTTGTTTAGTGATTTATTGTTGGACTTTTTTGATCATCATATTCTTTATCTGATAAAAATCATCTGCATCTGTAATAATTTATCAATTTTCGACATTTTGGTTTACCTAATTAGAATGTCGGATCAATTTTTTCAGGTTTTTACTGCAATATTAATGAATCTATTAGATACTTAGCTTAGAGGAGATTTGAGATTTTAATAAAGAAAGTTCCAGTAAAAGCGTTAAAAGAGGAAGTCATCGTTTATGCTAAAATCTTATAGAAATTAACTACATCCTACAAGATCTTAACTTTATAATCTAGTCTGTCAGCTCCGCGGTGGTCACTTCTAAAGATCTCAATCTTCTCCTTATTTACCTTATTAATTATTAATAAAGCATTTTGTATGTAAATAATTATGTTATTATGTACCGTTGCCTGCCATAGCTAGTTTCCTATCATATTTGATAAGACATAATCATGGCTAAGACTGACGAGCTTACTAGAAAATTATGTACATATAATGTTGATCATTTTGTGGAATTAAGTATTATCAAGAACCCATAGCGTTCTTTAAGGTATTTAAGTTGTTTAACATTAACAGAAGTACTTAAGTTTAAAAATGCTCTTATAATTGAGGAGAAAATATATCTATGTATAGGTAATATTTATGTAATACCACTAAATTACAGACTTATATAAAAACTAAACAAACTAAAATTGATCGATGAAGTTTATCAAATTGTATTAAACAACGACCCGATTTTTCTGAATATATAAAGTAATTTGTTGTATATTTTGAGAGATATCGGGACTAAAGGTGAATTGTGACTTTCCCGTATTTTTACATGCGTTTCTCCTTTATTAATCTAATTTCGGATTAATTTTATCCGTTTCTTAAAGCAATTTGGTCTATACTTTGTCCCATGTCCTGCCTAATTCTGTCAGCCACTATCCAAACAAAGCTACGGGAAGGCATTAGTCACGGCTCCTGTTTCCTATATCGTACAAGGACGTCACAAATCTTTAAATATTGGATGGGGTTTGGACTTTCTACAGTTTAGGGGAGTAGTGTGGATTTGGAAACGGAAATATTACAGCTTTGCTTTGAAAGAATTATAATAATATGTTATTTACATCGATGACATGATAAGTAATTTTCCGTATTTTGGTAACTGACTAATTTTTTTACATACGTTAACACGTACATAATCGTCTAACTAGGTATACCTACATAATACATATAATAAAGCTGAAGAGGGTCGAAAGTCCGAACATTGCAGATATTAAAAAAAAATGTTTGGAGATACTTTGAATTGATAGCAGAACACGTTCCAACAATTTCTAGACATTTTGTCTGTTTATCTGTTTCTCTGTATATCTGTTACTGTTTGTCTATTTATTTAAACGCTCATCATGCAAAAACGGCGGAACGTATAAATAAATAAATATTCCGGGACATTGCACACAGCGCCATCTAGCCCCACACTAAGCAAACGCTTGTGTCGTGGGTACTAGATAACGGATATAATACTTATATAGGTACTTTTCTTTTGTAAATACATACTTATTATACATACAAACGACCAGACTCAACACAAGTAATTATACATTTTTAAAGTACATAAATACTGGTGTCATGCGGGAATCGAACCCGCGACCTCTAGATTAGAAGGCTGAGCCACTACCAACTAAGCTAACAGGCCAGTCAAAGTATTATCATGATATTTGGTTTATAGGTAGTATGAGGTCTTAGGAGTGTCAAAAGCTACTTTTTATCCTAAACTAATGCGAGCGAAGCCTCGGGCATCCACTAGTGATTAATATTTGTTACTTCCAAATACATACGTAATGAAATTAAATCTTAAGCCCGCTAGTATAATAGTAGCTACAAACTTTATTTACAATAATAAAATATTAAAACAAGGGAAGAAAAACTATAAACATACTACTTCTAACTACTACAAAAAGGGGCACTTTGAAAATCTTTAGAAAAGCCTAAAGATAATCTAAGTGCTCCAGCCAGTGTTTAGTAGCTACATATACTAAGTATACTTGAGTATACTTAGTCTATGGTAGCTACATATATTTAACAAAATAATTTTGTTGCCAAATGTGTTTTAGAACCGTTCGTGAAAGAAATGTGTTCATATTGCCAATAAGAAACTTTATAGCACAAGATTAATTATAATAATAATAGCTATTCATTTAGCGCGCGGTGTCGATTAACATTAACAAAGCGGGTGCTATTTTAACATTGTTTGACGCAGCTCCCGATTCCAGCAAGCGATGACTGAGCAACAATGTGTTTATTACATTTCATCGCTTTACTTGCAAGCAGTATGTATTGAAGGTGCAAAATGCGCAGTGTAGAATGTAACAACTATTTTAGGCTATTTCTCATTAGGTAAGTATGTGTTATTTTCTCATAAACTTTTTTATAATCTGCCAATATAGGCGCATTGTTTGAAAGTAAAATTCTAATATATTTTATTACATTAATCGTTATGATATGTTTTCTAACTTGTCGTAATCGATCAGTACCGTGGCCACTTTGTGTTGAAGTATTAGAAAAGCTTATTCCTAAGAACCTATATCAGTCACGGTCAATGATGATTGCATAAATTTAAAAGAGGCATTTCCATGCTTGCAATTAAAGCAATAGGTACTGAACTATGTACAAATGTTGCTTTATTCGTATCGCTTAGACTACTTGAATATCAGCAAATTAGAACTTAAAATTACTAATACATTCCAAATTAACACAGACGAGCTATACTCTGCTAACACCTTTCTTGTCTAAGAAACTGTTTGTTTTAAAAAATGGGTCACGAAAATTAACACAAAATTATGAAGTACGAGTAAACTAAAGATCGGAATGTAAACATTGAAAATTGGGTGAGAATTTGAGTAATGAGTGAGTTTACAATGGTCTAAATAGAACCAGAAAGTAGGATGATGAACTTACTTGCTTACATTATCAAACTACTGTTGATGCTATTCCTGCTTTGCATGATGTAGCTAAAGTGTATAAGTTTTTTTTTTATTTAGGTCTGTAAACTGAACAACGCAGCAAACATACAAGTAACAATACAGTGGTTACAAACAAAGCCGCATGCAACCTACTAAAGACACTGCATGCATTGAACATAAAAAACACTCTTAACACTATGATAATATGATTAAATACGTAAATAAGAAAAAATCATAATTAATTAATAGTACAATTTAAGATAAATTAAACAGAGAAGTGGTTATCATAAACAAACGACTTAATAGAAGAGACTTACTACTATTTTCCAAAACCTAGAAGTGGTTATCATAAACAAACGACTTAATAGAAGAGACTTACTACTATTTTTCAAAACCTCTCGGAGCGCTTGGTTGACGCGACGCATGACCAAAATGCTGGCCTTTTTCTGGCTCAACGTATCAGCATTGCCATCCAGCGTGGTAATGCGGCCAGTATGCTGGGCACGCTGCCCTCTGGTAGTGGGCTGGAGCACTTAGATTATCTTTAGGCTTTTCTAAAGATTTTCTAAGTGCCCCTATTTGTAGTAGTTAGAAGTAGTATGTTTAGTTTTTCTTCCCTTGTTTTTATATTTTATTATTGTAAATAAAGTAGTTTCTTTGAATAGAAGAGACTGTTGAATTAAATATATCGAGCTCTTGGCAGATGTCATTATACGACCGAAACAAGCGGTGTAAGATATGAGGTTGAAACTAACCACATTGGGACAATACGTAAACAAAAACATACAGAACCTATTTTAAAAGTTATCACATTCGCGAAAGTTGACAACCAGACAATGAATTGCAAATTCAAAGGTTAATAATCATTCAAATGTCTTTACAATATCAGTAAGTATAGTTAAATTAGACAGTCATTTTACTTTTAGATAACGTCTTAGAATTGACAAAGGTTGTTGTCTAAACATTTTGATCACCATCATATACTTAGATAATGCAATAATTGATCTCATAACAAATACTTAAGTTAGTACAGTGATGAACTTGAACATCAGATATACTTCCACCAACAAGCAATCAAACAATAATCATACACACACGACACCAAATACGAAACAATTGCGTTATAACTGTAACTCCAATGGCATGCATTATAAATGCAATGGGTAACGTTACACCTCCCTTGTATAGGACTGCCCTTAAAATAGTTATGACAATCGATTTGATTGACATATCACTGACTTTAGGCTAAGCCAAGCTGTTGAAGCGGAAGGGATAGGAATTTAGGAATGTTTCTATTGTACATTCTGATGGTGATACAGCTATCTGGTAGTCTGTGTAACAGTTATATGACTCTGACTTGTTATGGTGTATGTATTTGAAAGTAAACAAAGACTTTTGGCGAGTAGTTTAGTTAAATTGATTATGTACCTATAATCAAAACAGGCGGTAGGTCTATCTTTGTGTTAGAAGGAAATATTGTGGAAATACCTACTCAGCACAGTTTTGAAATGGTTAATACAGTGTCACTTGGTCTGATCGAAGACAAGTCTTCAATACTAAGGATGAGGATCAGAGATCTTCTACTATTCTGAAAAAAATATGAAATGTATAATAATAATAATACAGTCAAGAAAAAAGTGAAGTGATAAACGAGGAACCAATATATTACCCTAAATCCCCGGCTCCATCAAAGATAAACTACGCAAAAATACTGGGAACCGTTCGTAAGGTGCCAAACAGATAATCTCAAAATCAACACGTTCCCATAAACAAGACATCAAAAGTTCCGTTACCACTTCAATATAGATAACCCCCCATTACCGACCGGAACGCGATAATTACTAAAAAACTCAAAGATCGAATCCCACACGTGGTCACAGTAAGTGCGAAACCGCGATACATTAATGCAAAGATTAGGTATTTCCGTTTGTTAGCTCCTCGCATCTGGATGCTTAGTCTATGACGCATCGAATACTTGAAATAAGTAGATACCAACAGTTCTACTAACTTTGCCTAAATATAGCCCTTCTACGTCTGTTACATTATAGGCAAGGTTTCAATAATATTTTTATGTGATTTTATTCTTTACAGTGTTTGGTGGGAAGTTTTATAGGATCAAAAATGGACCCTTGTTGGACTCCCGCCTAAAATAACAGACTCAAATAAGGATAGCATTAATTTCGTTAGTAAAATTTCCATTGCAAGTTTTAGTATAACAATACATGAAAGGCATTAATCAAGTAGGTAAACGACAATGCAATTTCTGGCTTTTACTAAATTTACAATTGAATCGAAAGCTCTACTGCTGTCGATACGAATAGATATTACGTTTGCCTTATCTTTTATGTACCAATAGTGTTTCTAATATTCTGATGCACTGATTTAACCTTCAAATCATTTAAATTATACTCCTAAAGTATGTAAAGCAAATAACGTATAAAATAGCAAAATAAAAGAAGTAGTCAGTCTAAATCCGAAGCGTGACTGGACAAAGCGTTCTCAGTTCGGCCCACTGCAAGCGTTTAACGCCATCTTTGTCATATCTTTCACTGGATATGTCACTTAGCATCACAAACAGTACAAGTAGTGCATGATGGTATAAGTAGTAAACAACGACATCATATCCAAAGGACTGACCTTTGTAAAACATTTAGACACAATATATACATTCTTTCTTTAGAGTGCTGGTCTAAGTCCATAGCAGACTGAGAGCTCAGCTTGTGGGTAGATTTTTAAAAAGTTTTGCACGTGTATTTATTACAGAGTTGGACATACAATTAATCTATCCTTATCAATTTCAACTTTAAGCCTAATAGTGAAGTAAATAATCAGACCATAAACAAAATCGGGATTAAAATGTTTCGTTATCTGAATCTGTATCTTCGGTAGATAGTTATTAGTTACCATGAGACAGTGTATATCTCGCACAGACTCTAGTGAGGAGTCTCTTTATAATTTTGACTATAATAAGTGTAAGTAGTAAGCTGAGTCACGTGACCTTGTTCCTCAGACGCCACCGAGACGAGAACAGACGGGGAACAACAAGAACTGACTGACTCATACTCTGTGCGGGGTATCTAGGGACAGTTCAACATAACTCTGTGTGCTAGTGGCGGCAGCACTTATTGCTACGCTCTGGTTCTATTCTAACCAAGGAGTTTCATGCCCCTGTTCTAACTCGAACAATTTGGCTACTATTTTTAGTGAAATGAAAAGCAAGCTTATTTAACACCTATGCTTTTATTAGTACGTCCTGTAACTAGTTCTGTGTACTTTATACATTCTAGGGATCATCTTCTTCTTACCGAATGAGAGTGGCCAACTCTGGTCTTAAGAGTTTATCAAGCCGCCCCAAGGGCCTCTGACATAGCTTTAGGATCATAATTTTACACACTTCTTATATTGATTCGAAACTTTATATGTACATTGTCAAATGTGTAGATTGTGCAGTGGCAATAGTGGCATTTACATCTGAGCCCTGTCGTTGGTTGAATAAACTGCATAAAAACTTTAAATAGTCGGTCCCCGCTATCTGTCATATTGTATATGCGGTCGTTATAACGTGTCTGAAGTTCTTCGGACGATTTAAAGATTCTCCATACCAGAGTTCGACATATTCATTCAAACTTTATAGAGTTTAATGACCTGGAATACCTTGTATTAGCTTGTTTGAAACTAAAATATTGGGCTACTTACCTGTAAACAAAGAAAATATAATTAAATTTACTACAAAATCAGCTGGCCCTATAGCTTCTTCACAAATTAAATTGTCATCATATTCAAATTCGTTTGATATTCAATCTGAATCACTCCAAACTAAAACACTATTTGATTACGAGTAATTTATAAAGTCCAACTCAGGTCAAAAAAGATTCAAATCGACTTTAACTTATTATTATTTATTATTTCAGTCTGCATTTACCTACTGTTAAGTATAGTCCTCTTCTCTAGCGCGCCATACAGTAAGTTACCTGCTAGTAAGTGTTAGTGATAATAAACCGTCCCAATAATAACACGTTTACTATTAACAAGATACGCTATTAATACCTTAACTTTCCCACTAAAACTACCACTAAAATAGAGACCAAATAAACTTTAAGCGCGTCTTAAATGCTATTTACTATGCTATATGCTACCGGCGTTTCGAGTGGGCAAACATATCGTTATGCTGACTCTAAAGTGTTGGGCAAATGTCATTAGATACTCGTTAGGTTTTAAAGCCCTTGTTTTATGACTGACTAGCGATGCACTCCGGGTTTGCTTAGTTAAAAATAAAGTGTAATTTGCTTCAGTAACTCGTCCCACATTATCGTAAGCACAATTTTAAAATCCGAAGCGATATTTCTTCTAGACGGGCCGTAGCCAAAAACGAGCGATTTGAAACGAAGACTTCCCTCTCGCAATTAAAATAATATATAAGTTACACGAGTAATTCATTTCGTTGAATGAATTTACACACATATAAGGTTTATTGAAATCATACAAGGGACATGTTATTAAAACATATGACATAAACATAAGAACACAGCATTCAATTCACATTTTTAATTGCACATTCTGCTACATTTATTTTAGTCCCTTTATAAACAAAGGCACCGACAACAATCGAGAATAGACTTCTGCAGCTAAGCAAAATAGACCAAATAAATCCCAAAGCAACCACCCCAACAATTCTCAGATTGCCGACACCGTACTATTTCCACATCAGTAAATATTTATACAATTCAGCAGCAGAACCGTCCTTGAACCCGCGGGTAACTCGGGGGATGGAAATAGCACAGCCAATTTACAAGTAAAACGAACAACTGAATAATGATTCATTGATTGACTGGTCTGGGTTCTGTACTTCTCTGTATTTGTTTCTATAAAATCTTAGTCTAAATTTTACATTATTAGTTGATTAGTTCGATCAATACATTCTGCTGTGATTAGCCTTCTTGAAACATTTTATACATTACTAGCTTTTGCCCGCGGTTTTGCACGCGTTATTATAGGTACATATAAAACTTCCTCTTGTATCACTCTATCAGTTAAAAAATCTGCATCAAAACCCGTTATGTAGTTTTAAATATCCAAGCATACATAGATGCATACAGACAGGGACAGACGCGGGAAATGACTTTGCTTTTTATTTTTTCTTTTTCTTTATGCTAGGTATGTAGTGACTAGGCTATATAAGAAATAAATTTAAAAAATATATTTCAGGACACAGTGCCATCTAGCCCCATAGTAAACTTGCCTCATAAATAGTGTTACACAATCTATTTATCTACTGACAAACGCTGGAGCTCCGAAACAGCTTTTTGCACTTTTGAATTTCCAAAAGACGTAAAATAAATTCAATTAACATTTTAACATACTCAAGCTAATCTTAAACGAATATTATTTTAGTTATCAGTAACTATGTACAAAAATGTCAACAAAAACCAATCTCAACTAGATGAAATTAAATCTACACTAGTCTGAACGATGACTGCACATTCATAGCAAAAACTTAAAGCACTGCATCCAATTTAACCAAGATTTTTATATCTTTTTATGCGTCTACGGTTTTTGTAAGTCTGCAAATGGAGAGGTCAGACTTTTTATGAGAGTCTAATAATCGTTTCCTTCTGTTGGTAACAAGATGTTGCTTGTGATCTATGTGTGTTATTTTGGAATGGTAAATTGGTAGATTTATATAATTACTGGGAAATCAGCATACAACAATTCTGTCCTACAGGATTCCAATTCGGAATAATGGAAACTCTTTAGTTAACGGAGGTTCGATGGCAGTCACTCTTTATAAATACCGATATTTGTACTCTGTATAAATACTCAATGAAAATCAGATAGATCGGGTTCTTATCCGATAAATAGTGAATGTCCATAGGTTAAAGGAGCCATATCCGTATGTCATTTTATAATAGCCAAAATAACGTAAACGTACAAAAAAAAATAGATAATTGAACAATGACGGTCCATACAAATAAGCAAGTTGTAAAACAAGTTCCATGTTATAATAGTTCACTGGTTATAAACCACCAACAAAAGTGGTCACAAAATACAAAGATTCTCCTCAATGTTGGTACTAAATACAAAGATGACATTTTGCAGGCTTAATTTTATATGTTGCTTGTAAGTATTTGTCAAGTTTTGTATTATTTTGCAGGCTTTTGCCAATAACATTATATTAAGTATAGTGAGTCGGAAGACACGATAAATTGTAGGTTCCGTCATTTTGTCATGGTACGGGAGTCGGTAAACCATGTCAGAGAGTTAGTCACTCATACAAACTAACTAAATTCAGCACGCAGTTAAAGGTATACAACAATAATGCTGCATGTACCTACTAGGAAGAAACTGGCTCCCAAAAGAGGCTACTAAACCACAAAGTTACCTAAGTGCTTTACGACAGACATTTGAGGCAGGTAGTTAGCCAGGTGGGTACCTTCTTCTTATCAAATGAGAGGGGCCAACTCTTGTGTCGAGAGTTTATCCTATGGGCCTCTCATACTAGACAAACAACCGGGACCTACAATTTAACGTGTCATTCCACCCACGGAAGCGCCCAAAATGGAATGCCAATTTTTGGTCACCCATCCGCGTACTGACCGCGTCGACATTTGCTTAACATTGGTAATCGCATGCGATTGCCTCCGCTAGCTAAGCTATGGGCGCTTCCAGAGGGAGGGTACCACAAAGAACCGATGCATATTACAATGAACTACCAAACTAGCAATAACTCAATAGGTAAGCCTTCAGTTCTATCCTTGTTTCAAATTGATATTCTCTGGGTCCAGAATTAACTTTCATAGTAGCAAATTCGAAACGATACACAATCTCAATGTTTGCGTAGTAAAACGAAACTGCCAGTCGCATAGGGCTTGTTTGGAATCAAAACAAGGGATGCCGGTAGAATATTTCCGTCAGCGATTCAAGGAAGTTTAGTCGAATAGGTCTATGTATATCTATGAGTAAACTCGCCTATTGAAGTTGGTGATTGCGAGATGAAAGTCAAAAAGATGAGGGTAGTTTGTTACTTGTTGTAAGTTTTCTGGATTTTCTTGCATACTTAGTTCTATATATTATTATAGTTCTATATTATTATTATAGTATAAGTTTTATTCAATCTTTCTTTTTCTATTTTGTTTTAATTACTTATGTTGAGAGATTATGTAAGTTTTTTAGCTCTAAATCATATTTATGAGAATTTCTTTGGCTACGTCATTAAAAAAGTATAGTTATTATAAATCACGTATTCATTATGGACAATATTCAATGTCAAAGACGCAGCGGTAAATAAAAACAGTAAAACAGTCTTGACCTCAGTAAGATACAAATAACCAAGTATACTTCCTTGATGGCCATTGACATAATTGGCAACGTTACGATGCTTCTGTATTCAAATATGTCTGCAATTCATATGAATTTTATTTTAAACTTAAATTTAAGTGTTTCGACTTATGCAGAGTGTTAAAATATTATAAAATAAAAAAATATGATTGGTAAGTTTAGATTAGAAAATAAATTTATTTGATTCATTGATTACTCCAAGTTAAGTTTAGTGTTCAAAATTTGTTTTTATGACAATTTAAGTGTTAATGATGAATTTAGGTTTGCTAGTTTCATAAACGTCAATTTGCCATCCAATCACAATTAATTACAATACCTAATCAGTAGAAGAAATAATCCTTTCTAGTAATATGAGGTGCAATTATTCACTTTGTTAGGTACTAATCTTATGACGTTAATGCATGATAAATTATCTTTACTGCATACTTAAAATTGAGGAATCTTTGTGAACAACACACTATGTAAATGCAAATTTAATCATTATACCATTACCTATATGAACGCGAAAGTAAAAAAATAACAATAAATAAATAGTACTTAAATAATTTTCATTTCATTTCATTTGTTGGCCAATTTGTTTCGCTTTCACGTCGCAACGAAGATATATACTATCATGATTTTTGGTATGACGATTGTATAGGTGACGTGTGACATATTGAGTCCCGAAAAAACATGGGCAAAGACGCGGGCATCCACTAGTAACTGCAAAATACTGTTATAACTAAATAATATATTATTCTGGTACACCAAAAATTCCGCGCCATAACTGCAAGTCATAAAAGTGCGCATCTTTAACGGCTTGCGAAGGTCAGGCTTGTTATGCGATTTTTTGTGCAACTTGACACGATGGCTTTTTTAACGCAAACAAACCCAGCAAAAACGGGACACCAATAAATCTACAAATTCAATGGAATAAAGAATCTGTGGAGAGTCTTATAGCTTAGATTTAATTATTATGACTATAAACTTTATTTACAATAAAAAAATATAAAAAAAAGGGAAGAAAAACTAAACATACTACTTCTAACTACTACAAAAAAGGGGCACTGACATAGAATATATTTTTGTTTCGTTTTATTATGACAATAGTAAATCTCGATCAATAGTCATCAATAATCAATCAATAGTAATTTTTGAATTATATCAAACTAAAAGCAATAAAAAATAATACATACAATTAATATGTCTTGAAAATAAACATATAAGTACATGACCATTTTAATTTGACTTCTAAATAATAAAATGCATCCAACAAAGTTATTAGTTATCGTAATTTATGATATACCTATCATAAATTATATCATAAATATCATAAATTACGATAACTAACAACGTAATGTTGAGGAGAAAATCAATAAGTATTTCCAATTTGCTATGCTTATTAAATAGAAAGGAGACATTCGACAAATAGTTTCAATATCTCCGCTTCTAGGACCTCATTGGACATGCGTAATACAAATCGGTGAAATAAATTATACATACAGAGCTACTATAAAGAAAACACTTAGAAAGATGATGCATATTTTTAACATCATTATTTTATAATATTAAAAATACCTATGTTAAGCAGGAATAATAAAATAAGTTACTCGCACTATCGGTATTTAAAATCATAGGGGTTAGGTAGTATTTTCAAGGCTTAAAGGTTTTAAATTAAACCATTTTTAAAAACCAGTAATGTTAGCAAATCAGTTAAATCAGGGACCGACCGACCGGGATTAGGACCATGACTGCCATGACTAGAAATAAATAGAAAGTAGACAAATAATGACATTAAGATGATCCTGTATTATAAAGTTTCTATCAATCACCGACTGCATACCTTCCCAGTCCTCGCACATGTTCGTGAGAAAATTCCCAATAAACAGACGGACAAATGCATTTCTTTGTGCGCGCCGCCCGCTGCGCATCGTAAAAACAGAAGCCATATATCGACTAGGCTTGTAGATGAAGCTGATTTTTTAACTACAGCTAGTAGAGAAACATAAACGATTGCAGATTTTACTGTTGTTTTTGCAATATTTTTATGCATGAGATAATCTTTTTGTGACGGTTTGAAGATTTAAAAATACAGTTTGGAATAACTTAAATATAATATTTCTCGGGGATCTGTGGATTAGAATCCAAGGACCTGTGAATATTTGGAGAAATAAAGTACACATCAAAAACACTGCAATTATCTAAATACCATGATACTAAACTGACTGCATAAAACTACAGTACTATTACCAATCATATATTGTTCAAAGTATCTAATCAATCCAATATAAGCCCAAGGCTACTACGTACATCAATTAATAAGGCAATCTTACCAAGATGATCACAATGATCTGCAATTCTATAGTCACCAAACAGAGCTAGTGTGTCATACTAACACACTGACACAAAGAATCAAAACTGACTTAATCAACCATTAGTCAGCGCATTTTAATTAGAATCCAGTTCATACTTTAACAAGACCAAAAACAAAGCCAATAAAACGAGAGAACAAAATATAGACGCGGAGTAAGATGACAAATTGCATCGCATATCCCTCTCTGAAATATCAGCAAAAGGAAAACGCATCGACATCTGTTCACCTGCACCGAAATACTCTGAGATATGAAGGAGTATATTCCTAGAATAGCAACAGACTGTAAAATGAACATAATGTCTACATGTGCAGTCAAAATCTTGCACTGGCAAGGCGAGGATGCCAATATAAGCGCTGGTGACAATCGAAACCCAACTCTATCTGATTCAGATAGGGCTGGAAATTGTAAAGCAAAAGAAGATGAGCAGTAAAGGATACAGAGATTGGTGAACGAATAATTTGTCATCCAGTCAGGTCAGCGTTGACATACCGTCTCGCCTTTCGCTAATGTCCATTTAGGGTTGGTGGGTCTTTAAGCAGAAAAAGTTTTCAGTTCCCTTAAGGATTCTTTGATGTGATAATTTTAGATTGCTTCTGGTTAAAAAAGCTATCGCGAAACGGTGAACGGAAATGAATTGACTGGTGATGGATTGACGATCATTTGTTTAGGTTGCTAAGCGATTGATTAATTATGAAGGAAAATAAGCAGGCATTTCCATATTAACTGCGCAAATTAAATGGATATGCGCTTTATTGGCCGTTGTTATCTACAACATTAATTTTCGGCTTTTACACAAACGTTAAGGTACTGATATAATAATGACAGGCTTAACTATTTTTTATGGTAATAAGGTACTGATACAAAAATATTTGTCATTAGCAAAAAACCTCTTATTTTATCATAACCACAGGTTTTCTAAATCTACTTTGTTCTGATCAACAGCTGTCGCTGTATGTCTCTTTTTATATAGGTTTAGGGTTTCTGGTATCTCTTCTACTGTGGTCTTCTTCTTATCGAATGAGAGTGGCCAACTCTGGTGTCGAGAGTTTATCAAGCCGCCCTAAGGGCCTCTGTCATGGCTTTACGACTGTGGTATTTTAATACCACAACACAAATTGAATTAAACATAACTAACTCTTTCAACTTCTCTACGTTCCTTCCTAGCAAAACACATGTCTGCAAACATACCTACAAACAGAAGGCCTACTAAGTAGCCGTTTCATTGACTAGCACAACACACGTTAATGGCTCAGTTTCCCTTGCAAATAGCAAATATAGATCGAGCTCAATGAACTGCCCATGGATATTCTTTGCTGTATGTTCTACTAGCAATGTCTTGTGGTGTTTCTTGAGTTCAGTGAAATATTTTAAGAAATTAAAAGGAGCTGATGTGTTTAATCTAGGCTCAAAAGCATCTCTGTAGCAAATTCATTTGACACAATTTTTACGTCTTTTTTTAAATATTTCACTTCTAGCACAACAATAAGTGATTATTCATTTCTCTATGTACATATTAGCCAATCTACTTCTAAATCTCTGTTTGAGTCTTTTACAAGAATTTTCCTATTTTTTTTATTTTTTATAATAAAATTGTGTCCAATCAAGTACATACAATGAATGAACAAACATACTTACATACAAAAGCTCTTAATTCAGATTCATATGAATGTCATAGCAGCAAATATTTAAAGGCAGCAGCTGTTCAGATCAGTACGGATGATGTAGTGAGTTTATCAATGACAGACAGTAAGATATGGATTTGCGAAATGCTGGCAGTTAATAAACCTGGTAAATTTGGTCTGGGTTGGGTTTAAATTGAAGAAATGTGATTTGTTAGACAAATAGATAAAGATAAAAAAGATAAAAGATTTTTATTTGTAAACAATTAATGGGGTACAATATAGTGTTGCTCTGCCTTCTACTGTAGTGTTAACTGTGTTGTAGAAGGCAGGATCTTCCAGTACGAGTGTAATCAACAAATACGAGTGTGTATTGAATTTAAAAAAAACTTAACTTTTTAACTGTAGTGGTTTGTGTTTGAACAATGTTTTTACGATTGAGATAAAAATAAAGTAAGATTATGTAGAACGAAGATCTGTAAATTGAACTTAATATAAAAAAAGATGCATTGTAATCAAAAGACAATGACTAAAGTAAATATACCTATCTACTACTTGGTAGAATTTTGAAGTCATTCTCAATTACATACATAATACTGTTTATATCTAATACGCAGTACCTACACACTTGCTAGCAAATCGTCTTGTATCTTTTCTGCCAAAAAAATAATAACGATGACACCACAGATATCAATTCACCAGCACAAGATATGTCAGCGCTATTTTAGCTGTGGTCAGCCACATCCAGATGGGAACAGAAATAGAAAGTGTCATAGATCAAACTAGAGCGACATGTCACATGTTAAGAGGCTTCGAGATTTATTTGAGCACAGTTTTAGATTTTCTGCTCGTAGCGAGGTACGGTTGTAATTAGGCAGAATTCTGTACGAGTGACGTCATTATTTTAGGATTTCAATCACGGGGCTTTTTGATTGGTTCTGGACAAAAATAGCGACTGTTTTCTAAACTCATAACTATGTATCATTTTACAATCACAGACATCCTGTCACAGAGAGACGAGAAACGAAACAGAAATTATGTTGTATTTAACAATTACTTATAGCAGTTTTAAATAAATCTAGATACAATATTTTACTTTCAACGGATTACAATCAAATAAGTACTTAAACAAGTTCAATTTATGCCCAATAAATGCGTGGAATATTTAAAACTAACGGCGCCTCGTGGCGTTACCCACATTAATCTTGTATAAAAAGTAGTGTAAGTGTTAATCCAGAGTCGAATTCGGGCAAGTCGTTTGAGTATGAAACACATTCTCAAACTCACACACGCCCACACCCACAAATTTTTGCCTTTAAAATATGACAATGTCACGTTCGATACACAAGTACAAAAAACCCTTAATTAATTCATCGCTATACCAACCCAGAACATACTTCTTCTCATATTAATAACGACCCTGAGTCTTGATAATTACTCCCAACATTGCTCCTTAATGAACTATTGACAGCTGAATATTATTTCAACAGCTGCCAGTGAAATATTTGCAAAGACATAAACATAAGGCAAAAAGACTAAATAAGTGCAGAACATTATCATAGCGAGTTGAAAGCTACTGAATAATGGATGAACGCAATGTGCTTGTTGTATTCGGTTTTAAAGTTTTTTAAGTTAAGTTTGATGAAAATTGTTGGTGTTAATTGTTCAATAAATAACTAGTCCAATATGGTTAATAAGTTTTTTTGCTAGTCATTATAAAGTGCAATATAGGTCATTAATTAGCTTCATTTTAAGAATTAAGTGACGTAGAGTCATGAAAGCAGTCAGATACCATCAAGGAGATTCGATCATGGATTGCTAACCTAAAAATAATTTCATTTGCTTCTTCTGTTTCCTATTTGATATTTAGCACTTATTAATGAAATTCGATTTGCACGCTTCCGTGGATCGGACTGTTTATCATAGTAAAGCTTCGTTAAGCTTGTGTCAGAAGCGTTTGGGGCAGTTTGTAAACTCGACAGAAGAGTTGACCACTTTCATTCGAACTTATTTACTAGTCGTATATGATAGTACTAGACAGGTTTTAGTATTAGCCCTAGCAAACCTATCTCCATGCAATATGTCACATAAAATCCTCTCATACGTTACCCCATAAATAACGGCCATTTTGTTTCACTAGTGTGCAAATTAATTACCGTTTTACATGAAAATATGCCCCTTGATTACCGCGGAAGAGGTTAACTTTGCAACGAGGATTTTAATGGGCTTTTACACCTAGGAGGGTTAATGCTAAGTTAAGCACTACTTAGATGATACGTAAGATATTATACGAGTATGAATATGTAGTTGTGATATTAATGTTTTTAACGCGGATATTACTTGTTGGTCAGTAAGACTAAAAGACAATAAAAAACAACAAAAATTTACGACGGATTAGTAGATTTATTGGCCTGTCAATAACCATCAAATGTAGGGTATTAGTGAAAATATAAATAAATATTTCAGGACATATCACACAGGGCCATCTAGCCACATACTACATAAGCTTACGCTTGTATCATGGGTACTAGATAACGGATATGTATTATATACTTTTATTTTATATAAAGGTATATTTTATACTTTTGTTTCGTAAATACATACCTATTATACATAGAAACTACCAGATTCAACACAAGTAATTACTTGTGTTGAATCTGGTCGTCCGTGGATGGACGGAACGGAAGACACATGTCCTCGGATATTGTGGTCCTCAAACATGTCGGTTTCCTCACGATTTATTCCTTTACCGTTAAGTGAGTGCAAATCCACACATATACTTGAAAATACAAGTCATTGGTGTAGGGTTGGATTTGAACCAGGGTACGTCTGGATGGAAAGCAGGCACTGAAACCGCTGAACTTTTTTTCTGTCACTTCTGGTATACAGTGGTCAAATGCCTGAAAGTCTACGTAGTCCAAAAAAAGTATCTCTTTATCTCGTCAACCAAATATATCTTTTCTGAACATCTGTCTTACAAAATCACTGATCGGCTATGACATACCAACATGATTATTGTAATAAACAATGTTACGAAATGCATTCCTTCTATTTTCTCTATGTTGTAAACATTTTTATTGTACATCTTAATGGAATACGGTGGAAAACTATTTATTTTCCATGCGAACCGTAAACATTTTACGACATTTTAAGCATCATCGCCACTTCAGACTATCGACATAGTATACGAGGACAGGTCTTGCCACCAATTACACTTCGAAGATTTGCTTCGAAAAACTGCGAAAATTCTGATTAAATCAAACGTCTAAGGATACTAGCCTAGCGGCATTCCATTTTGGGCGCTTCCGTGGGTCGGATGACACGTTAAATTGTAGGTCCCTGCTGTTTGTCATAGTACGGCAGTCGTTAAGCCATATCTGAGGCCCTTAGGGTGGCTTGATTAACTCTCGACACCAGAGTTGGCCAAAAAAGAAGTACTAGCTTGCTGTGTGGGCAGGCGTGCTACCACACACTCCGTGGCTATTTGGCTCAATTGCTCATATTTATTAATATTTGTCTTATTGTAAGGCCAAAAGCATTTTTTTCTACATTCTTGAAAATAATATTTTCAATTTACATATTCCTCAAATTTTTTAGAAGTCAACAGATTATTGTTTTCTATATCGAAATACGGTCTTGTATGAAACAAAAATGTGTTACACATTTACTTTGTGTAAAACATTTATGTATGTTTATACAAAACAATATGCTTAAAGGTCAGTCTATAACTATTCTATGTCGGTGCTACAGAGTTACATTTCGTGATCGTGTTTTGTAGAAGATGTGTTGGATTGCCACTCAAATGTGTTATGAATATAAAATGGAAGGATTAAGTATGGTCAGAGTCATTAACACAATGATTTACATTTTCAACTGAAAAAGTGAATACTATTCCTATTAAATATTTGCATATTTTGTAGAAAGAAAGAAAACATATTTTGTGCCCGCAAATTTCCGAAATGAAAATTGAAAATTCGTAATATTCTCTGTTATTTCTATTCCTATATTCTGTCGCCAAGCAGTGATATAGAAAACCAATTTGTTTCCCCTGCAAATTACTCTGGCGAACTATAAAGTAACTGCACTGCAATAGTATGAAAATTACAGCCGCTAAATTTATCATGCTATAATGGACAAAGCATAACTGCTTCTTGGCCAAAGCCCCAATAAATAAAATTATTAATTTAAATAAAATAAAAAAATAACTGCTTCCCTTTCCTTCCAAAAACAAGCAGACCTACCAGCATCATTAGGAAACTCTGTGGTAGGTAAATGTGGTGCGAGAACAATTTGACATTATTTTTACGGTCATCTTTTATTGACTAACTAACAAGGAGTTTTACTGCGATTTCACGAGCTGCCGAGAGAAGTGGGGAAATTGCTTCTAAATTACATTAAATGTTGTGTTTTGTGTTTTTCTTAATTTAATGGCTTATTGATGATTGTGAAGAACATGTCGATATATAAATTTAGGGTCTCGTTTACGTAAAATTATGTATACTGTACCTACAATAAAAAAAGTTTTCAAATGTAACTGTTCACTATCGCATACTTGGTGAACGAAACTGACTTTGATAACAAATAGAATTCTGACAGAAGTGACATAAAGCTTAACTAAGCATCTAATAGTGTGAACCAGTTCTATTCCAGTACCCACTGACCTCCATTACTACTAGTACGCATGGAGATCAATGCCAGTACCACACCTATGACCACAAAGTTGTTTGGGGGTGTCACTTTTGGCGACCTGGCAAGTTAGTATTGGAGTGGCCAACTCTGGTGGCGAGACATTAAAAACCACCCTTAGGGTTGTCAAAAGCCTTTTCATCTAAAAAAAATCATTATTTAGTTTGCTTGTTATAATCCTTTATTAGTACAAAGTTGTATTTTATATAAAAACAACTTTCATCATCAAATTTTGACTTCCTTATTCCAGAAAAGTATCAAAATCCGTCGCTGTTAAAACCACATATTCTCATGCCCACAACTTTATAACAGATCGGCAACATTATTCAACATAGAAATAATTCTGGAAACTCTCCATATCTGACGATGAAATATTCATTCGAATAGAGAAACCGAGGATTCTTAGATGTCCAAACAACATTAGTTGCATATTAATTGAGGAAAGTCTCTTTTATATAAGAATGGTCATATCTTCGAGTTAACTTCACGCAAATATAAAGAAAAAAGTTATCAGCATTGGTTAGTAGGGCTCTTTTTTGTAAAACACATTCATATTATTTTATTTATTTATTATATCACGATCGGCAAGGCAGCTGAGAACTCACGTTTTGAACACACGACGATAAAAATCATGGAAAACAACGTACTAGGAATTTTGTTTTACAATATAGTTACCTATAATGGTGTTAGTTATTATAATTTACCTTCATATTGTGCATGTGTAATCAGTTGTTAATTTAGATATATATTGTGTTGGTAATGTTTTTGAGTCAGAATTGCGAAAAAGAATTAGTTTAATTTATACAAGAAATTCAATATATAAACTAGTATAAAAAGAAAGGAAACAAAAGCGCTAAGTTCTCTGATTTTACAATTCAATTCAAAATGATTTACTTCAGACAGTGATCCATATTTACAATAACATTAATTCATTTTAAAATACACACATTTACATAAAGTTACAAGATTATATAATAATTTAAATTAAAAATAATATAAAGGTTAAGGCTCAAAATTCAAATAAAGTGAAATAAAATGTATGCGGCTTTATAACTAAACTAGTGGGTGCTCGCGGCTTCGCTCGCATGAAGAAGTTAAACTTGCATCCCCTATTTCACCCCTTTAAAAGTGGCATTTCCTTCAAATTCCTTTCTTAGCGGATGCCTACATCTTAAAATCTACCTTCATTCTAAGTTTCAGCCCAATCCATCCAGTGGTTTGGGCTGTGCGTTGATAGATCACTATATCAGTCAGTCAGTCAATCAGTCAGTCAGTCACCTTTGAGTTTTATATGTATGTATATATAACTAAATTAATTTATAGAGTTCGACAAAACATCTCTGTAACAAACCCTTGGTGTTCTAAAATCTTTTTTTTTATATAAGAACAGCTGTTCCCAAAGAAATTGCAAATGCGGCAAGCGTGCCAACATGACGGAGGATGCGCGGAGGTTGGCAACATTGACGGCAAAGGAACCGACTTCCGGTGCACGCATGATCATTGCTATTCTACGGTTGGCATTATTGTTATCTGATATGGGGATAGTTTCTTTTTTCTATAAAAAATATTTATATGTATAGCATTCATAGACTTTTTCTTATCTATAGACAAAGATTTTTTAAACTAAATTTAAAATATATTTTTTGCGCTAAACTTTCTTTATTATGCTTGAACTAAGATTTTCCATAATACCAAAGGAAATTTAGTAATCTAATTAAGTATAAAAATACTGGTAACTTAGTAGGAACAAGATAAAGCTGGTACTAAAACTTAATCAATTACTATCGTTATTTCATAGTTGGTTATAAAAATAACAAATATGTCTATTTCAAAACACGCATGTCAACAATAAATTCAGGCGACCTTTTATCAGAAAACAACTTATCAATAGTGTCCTTTCTATCGACGAGATAAACAGATAAAATAAAGATATCTCAATCGATGCCCATACTTGAGACGTATTTATTTAGGACCATAAATAAAGATGAACTTTCCAAGAATGGACGTCAAAAAGTTTGCCTTTTTGAAAAAAGAACAAAACAAATATGAAACAGAAAGTGGCGCTAAAATAGTGTTAAAATGATGACGGTGTTAAAAGCGTCGTAAACTAAAATGGTTCGTAGTTTTTTGAAGTTGAGATATTATGATTTTATTAGATGCACGCGCAGACTACTATAAAAATATGAATAGATTCAGGTATGGATGCACCAAATAAAGATTCATATATAAAAAAATAAAAAGTGAATAAAGAAGCCATTATGATTTGTGCAATTTGCTTATCATGCTGAACCGTTTCGAGATATATCAAAAGTATAATAAGTAATTTGATAGAAAATATATTCGTCTCGTTACGTGTAACGTTACCCCATATAGTCTCGATAAGACTTCTAATTTAATTTAATGATGCAACTAGCTATGGTATCGTATAATTTATAGTAGTAACGTGGTTCAAAGTCATGGCTGGAAAAAGGAGTCAAATTATTTTTAACGAACACAATTTTGAAATTAGAATCACAGCGGAAAGCATTACCGTTTCACGGGTACAAATCGATTGTGTCCCAACCCGCTCATTTGGTACTCATTAGATGCACCGGATGCTTCACTTTAATGACCAGCCAATTGTGAGCCCTTTGTTTCCTTTTTCGAACGCAGCATCGGTCTATTTTCAACCAGCGATAGTTACATTCGGACCAAATTACGCTGGTCTTTATGAATTATTGAATGCAACTTCCTTGTTGCTTCTGTTTCTCTGGTACTTTCGTTTGATGAGGGGTTAATTTGGGTAGATTAAAAATTGAAGGGATGTGATGGATTAGATTAATGATTGTGTTAAATTGGTGGAAACGAGTACTCATCCCTGCAGGCAAGGCACAAGGGCTAAAATAAATATAGAACCAAACAAATAACAATAAAACCATTTAGTTGATTCAAAATCTTTCAATAAAATCTTTACATGGTATCTGTTCATATTTATCCATCATAACGGTATTAGTAATAAAGAGTCCTATAGGTTACCGGGAAGTGACCAATCAAAACAAAGACATGTCGTAGAAAACAAATCACCAAATTATGAATTGCCGCCTATTTTGGGTGGTCCAAATTTAAATCAAACAGTAAAATTACAAGTACCAACATAAAGGCACTAACTTCAACGCATAAATAAACAAATAAGCATCATAACCACGCATTCAAATTTTTAACATAGCGCCTCATACTCTTTTCGAATTTTAAGTTGTGTGTTAAAACTTTTTGGCGTCTAATTCTCCTTGTATTTCCAGTCAAAAATAATACGTATTTGTAAATATCTATTATATGGGTGTAGTAATAATGTATTGGATAAATCATTTAAATTCACCAACGTGTCTCGATTAAAAATTTAAATTCTAAAGATTTTGGCTAATACGAATGCCACGAATACGAATTTAGGATTTAGAGACGATATAAATTCAAATAGCGTATTTTGAAACCTATTGTCTTGTTTTGATCTTCGTAATGTTATAGCCTTTTGAGTCCTAAATGTTGAAATTATTTGGACTGACAGGATATAAGACATATGCCTCACTTCCTTGGGTTCTAAAAATGATCATACAAAAATATTTGTGAGTCTTCTTTTAAAATTGGGTTAAAAAATCTTATTCAATAATAATGCAAATTATTGTAAAACTTTTAAGATAATCATAGAACATTTTTTTTTATTATGTGTGAATAAGCTCTGGAGAAAAAAATCCGAACACAAACTAGTTTCTAGACACACAATCAAGGTAAGATAAACTCTTAAAATTTACAGAAAACAATACATCAAAATAGAAAAAATAACAACTAGTTTCTAGATACACAATCAAGGTAAGGTACTTTTAAAATTTTCACAAAATAGATTTAAAAAAAACTCACCTAACACAATTTCCCTGGCCGACACGATGCACAGAGCTGCCAACACCACGAAACTGACGCTCGTCATTTCGCGCCAAAATGCAATGGCTGCCGGCGTCATGTTGCAGGAATCTCAACTCGTCTTGTTGGGATCCATTAGTAACTGGAACAATGGAAAATGGAGGTTAATTTTAATTGCATCGACGTACAAAAGCTTTTAGAGAGGAATTAGGGTAAGTAGCTGCAAAAGCAAGTTTTAGTCTGGTGCCGGCATTTCAATTCGAGCCGAATTACTGATAGACATCAGTTCTGGTTTATCTTACTCGCTCATTATTTTGAGATATAAAAAGGCCTATGACACTTCTAAGACCTCACACTACCTACATACCAAAAACCATGATGATCCGTTCAGCCGTTTGTGCGTTAGGAGCGTTTAAATAAACAGACAAGTATTCTATTAACTGCTGAAACGTGTTCGATTCTGGATTTAAAATACCTGTACCCAAACATTTTTTTTCTCTAAAATCTTCTATATTCATATTGGTGACCCTCTTCAGCTTTATTATATGTATAGATTGTTGGTGAGAAAGAGATGAAGTACAAAGTATGTTCGGTTACGTCTAGTGTCAAACTGACTTACAATACGCATGGTATATGTGCACTACGAACAACCTTCGGTTTTCAGTGCCATTGACTTGTAAACCGAAGCATGTACTTATTAAATGTCTTCTGAATTTCAAAGACATTAATACCTAAATACTCCTACTTATACCTTATCAAGGACTTTTTATAACAAAGCTATCGACTAAGTTGAGGACTAAAGTACCTAAGTATGTTGTGGACTACTGAATGATGATCGGTCCGTCCATGTGTACGAAACATCACCCAGACAAGGCGTAGATTTGACTTATTTTGGTTTTGATGGTATTTTTTTTCCTGAAAGAACCTGGGCGCCCTCCACGATGTAGCAAATATGTGTGTGTATGGGCGAAGAGGACTCCTCTAACGAATTAATACTGCAGGGGAGACCCGACCCTCAGTTATGAGTAAACACGACTAAAGAGAGGGTTTTTTTTGCCTCTATAAGAATACTATTAAATGCATACACTAGTCGTCTTTTAACAACGTTGTCTTAAACCTTTAAACCAATCAATCAATAACCTTCAGTATCAATCTACCTTAATTAGTTTAAATGCGTACAAATCATGACTCAGATACGATAAAACAAGTGAGAAATGCATTTACCTCAACACGCTGTCGTATGACTTTTTAAAAATAAATCGAAGCAGAGCACACGGTCGTTGGCTCCGTATAAAATTAAACATTAAATAAACAAGCATATAAAATAACTCAGGTTTTGATTCACAGCTTTTACTTCTGGTATGTGTAAGGTTTTATTTGCACGTCTAAATAATATTATGGTTACTCGATATGAGGAACTTAAGCTTTCAGTTAATTTTATAGATGCGCGGATTGAGTATTTTATTACTTAGGAATAAGATAAATTTTCTTTTTTTTTACGAAGTTAAATGGAATGGAAATAAACATTCTCAGATGTAAATATTAATCTATATTATATAAAACTCAAAGGTGACTGACTGATTGACTGACTGATTGATATAGTGATCTATCAACGCACAGCCCAAACCACTGGACGGATTGGGCTGAAATTTGGAATGAAGGTAGACGCTATGACGTAGGCATCCACTAAGAAAGGATTTTTGGAAATGCCACTTTTAAAGGGGTGAAATAGGGGATGCAAGTTTTACTTCTTAATGCGAGCGAAGCCGCGAGCACCCACTAGTTAATACATATGATCTTTGTTGGCTATTGTAACATCATAATAGTCTATTTCATCTTTTGAACATGATTAATGCTGTTTTATGTAGTATAAAGATAATTAAATATATTTTAAGTGTTATTTATTGTACATGAACAATATCTTACAAATAATAGCTTTCACCATCCAAAAATATTATTTCCCATAAAAAATAATTACCAAACAGTAAGCTGATGCCTTAAACTACTTCCAATACCACATAAACAGTTAAATTTTAACGACGTACTCGTACTATAAACCATATAGCATAGGTTCCTATAAAAAGTTTTAAGCTATAATTTTGACAAGCAAGCTCTGTTTAGTGTTACTTTTACTAAATCTTATATCACGAACTCGATCATTTCATAGAACGTTTTCTAAACAACCGACCTAGACCGACCGAAAGAAATAAAGAAAGAAAGAATAATATTTATTTGTAGCTTCACTGACTTAAATGTAGGCGTATAATAACACAACCTTCAAACTAATAAATAATAAATAATCTAGAAAGAAGGTTATACTTCTTCTAAATAAAACCTCATTTTTTTTAATAATAAATAATAATAATAATAAAAATTGTTATTAATAAAAGTTAAAGCCACTTATCAAGTTCATCTGTCTTTCATTGTTTTTTCGGCAACGTTTATTCCATCCAGACGCCCATAAGGTGATTTGAAAACCTTCGGCCACTCTCGTACCATAAGCAGAAAATTGTAATAGATTAAATTTATGAAACAAAACTTTAGCTCTGTTTAAGTCTTCCCTACAATTTCTTCACCTGGCTATGTTTATAAATAGTGGCGTCAATCGTTTCGAGGTTAGATTACTTTTTTATTGTTACAACCCTTGCTTTATAAATAGGACTGTCAACAATATGTTTTGGTTTAATTTATTTACTGTAGCCATGAAGGGGAGCTTTATTTCTAGATGGATTACTGAAGTGAAGGAATGAGATGGTAAACTAAATTATTAATAAGTTAAACAATTGTTTTGTTAAGTTTGACATAGTTTATCTTTACAGAATTTATATTTAGTCTTTTTACTATTTAACTAAAATACTGACTCTATAAATTATTATTTCCTTTACTGAATAACTTTGAAACTATTTGCACTTCTAAATTTATTACGAGTATAGTTTTCGTTAAACCATGTTAGAGGCCCTTAGGGCGGCTTGATAAACTCTCGACACCAGAGTTGGCCACTCTCATTCGATAAGAAGAACAAGATAGTTTTTGTTAATATTATTGTTATATTTTTTTCTTGAATAAAACTGTTACTTTACTGTTTACTGTTTGAATAAAACTAAGTTATTTTAAGATAGAATACTACCATATTCAGTCGAGACAAAATATAACTTACATAACATTACCCCTCCACACCAGATGGCGCCACTGAGGCTTTTTATATGAATATTAGTAAACAGAGCTTTTATGGGAAACTAAAGGGTGTTACAAATACTATATAATATAGTTCATGATGATGATGATGAAATATTAGTGATCACTGGTTATACAAACAAACTTACATTATAAATCCTAATAAATACAAAATGGAACGCGTTTAAAAAAATCTTACTTATGTTCCATCTCTTAATTCATTTTTTAGTTTTATTTCTGACGCAATTCTGCAGTTTTGTTCTGCTATAATTGCAAAATCATTTTCTAAGAAATGTGTTGCAACAGTGAAATAAAATTCGGATACGTTCCTACAATACAAACTTAAATATTTGAAAATGTTATTAAATTTCTAGCAGAAATAAAACGCGTAAAAAGATTAATAGGCTTCATCAAGCAAAATAAAACAACAGCAATAATGAGTAATTAAAATCTTCTATTAGTAAAATAATTGCGGTCTATTTCAGGCACTTATTTTATCGATTAACAATAAAATGTACAGATTCGATTACTGACCAATGACCAATCACGACCGTTGTAGTACAGTCGATAACTAAAGTGTGATTCTGTTTAGTTGAGCCAGAAAATATATTTTTTATTATATTAGTCCGCTCTGTATTGATTGTGATGCACCGGTTAGCTATTGTGATTCAGCGCGGAAACGCAGCGAGCTTGATGGGCACATTTGCACCGGAAACGACTAAGGGGTTATTTAGTTAATTTGACATTTAGTTTCGCACATTATGTATTAATTAATATTATAGACGAAGTTTTATTAGTTATTTATTTTACTTTTTTTTTACTATTAAGTAGGTAATGTTTTATTTACAATAATAAAATATAAAAACAAGGGAAGAAAAACTAAACATACTATATTAACATACATTTTATTTTACTTGTAGGTATTTAAATACTCAAGCTAAACTGTAGTTCAATCAAGAGTTTACATGAAATAGTTGCAGTATATTCCCATTCCGATATTGCATGTCCACACTGATGTTAGTTTTTACCACTTCCAAGCCACAATGGAGTGATGTATCTTTGTAAATTTAGATATGGTGATAGTATAAAGTCCCAAAAGTCACATAGGCAAGTTTTATTGCTATTCGGCAATAATCAATGTGGTTAAATGCCTAACTGTATATAGTACAGGGTAAAAAAAAGACGACTTACCAATAATGTTGAGGCTTATTATAGTATTTTCTAACCGACTGTACCGATCATTTGACGCGTATTTGTTTATTTCCGAGAGCATTAGCGCAAAACAATAAACATTTGTATGTATTCGCGACCGCAGGCGCACAGTTTTGCGGTTTTGTTGGTTTGTTTTATATGTCCTGCCCTTATGTGATCTGTGTACTAATTTTATCATAGTGTGAATTTGTATGTAATTTTGTATGAGAGTGGACATCTCTAATGTCGAAAGTTTAGTTGTGCAAATAAGTGTAAAATATAATGTATTTTTGCTTCAACTTTATTCAATTTCGGTTATTATCTATACCTACTATAAGCAGTAAGATTAATTTCCAAATATTGGAGAAGTCAGATTTTTTCCAAAACACGAGAACATATAATTCTGTTTGCTCTATGGTGACTAATCAACTCTAATCGCACTAAAACCTAGCAACAGCGAACTCCAACGGTTCCGAATGAAACCTCATTGGTTGGAGCTCACGTTCGAATTTTAAAACATCCTGTGCGAGGAAGCGCGCGCACGTGCCGCGTAAACTTCCTGCGTACCTTCTTGTGGAGTTGGCGGGAACGGGCGAAAGGAGGTATTACGTTGGCTGAATGATCAAATCGTGCGAAGGCGGAAAAAAAGTTTAGAACAAGTTGAGGTTGGTTGTAAAGATTTTGGCTATGGGGGCTTGCTATTTCATCATCATCATCAATTTTCCACAGATGTGGATTGATATTTAAATCATTTTAATCTAGTAGTCAATACAAGAATGAGAATGTTCAATACAATATTCGTGCTTCTTATTGATAAGACGTGGCGCAAAATAAAGAGATATATATAATCGTTGAAAACCATATCGAATGAAAAATGGTGTAAAATTAGCTGTCATTTAAATATACTCTGTTCACTCTCTTAAAGAAACCTCATAGAAGATGGTGGTCACGACCCTCAGACATGAGGAATACAACTTAAGGAGGAGGACTCTTGTTGTTGGTAGATTGTGCTATTGCACTTCTGTTTGCCAAGCGTGTGTATAAGACATTCGTTTCAAAATACAAACATAAGGCACGCCATAAGCATAGAGAATGGGTGCTTGAGTTATTTTCGGAAGCACATTAAGCCAGGTAATGCACCACGTGGGGTAGACAAGGTAAAACCATCTCAAGACTAGTAAACTTGTTTTTTTTTTAATTTGTTAAGAATTCAGAGCACAGTTTTTTTTAGAATTGGTTTGAACTTGACCAAAATTTGCCTAATGGTAAGCACTAGTTATAATATAGGATGGACAAGATAACAATCTGCGAAGAACAGGGAGTCAGGCGGAGAGTTCAATAATTTCACAAGTACATAGGTGCAAAAATGCTTGCACAATGACTCTTAAACAATGTTTAGCCTGTTTAGCCAATGTATTAAAGAATCGATATTGGAGTTGGGCACTAGGTTGCCTATTCTTGCATCTTTGTAACTGTTGTTAATTACAAACGTCAGATCTAATTAAACACATCAATCTAATTATGTTTAATAACAAGGCAGCCAACAAGTAAAAAATACAGAGCTCAAACTTGTCTTTTATGTGCTTAAATTTTGAACTTAAAAGCACTTAGTAACAAAAGTAGAAGCGCACTTTTAAAACAATACTTAAACCCTTCTACCGTAAATCTTTAAAAATAGTCCTAAGTACTCTTGTAAAGATAAAAGACTCGTTAAAAATTGAGATAGGTTATGGTATGGATACCTTTTTACGGTCAAGAGGTTGAAGTGGTCAGTTACATAAAGACTCTAATTTAAACCAGGTTTTACTATATCTATATTTAAATATGCATATGTATACATATACGACTTTATTATTATTAATTCAGCCTACTATTACTTAACTTATAAGTTATCTAACAAAAATAGTCACTTTTATTGTTTATTAAAGTATCAGTTTTAGTTAAAGTCGTATAAAAGAGAATATTGACATTACACATAAATAAAAAAAAATCTTTATTTTCTATCACACAATATTGATACTACCTATTACAATTTGTTTTAAAAAATATGCTAAGTATGGTATTTTAACTACACGGTCACTTAAATAAACTAAAACTGAAAAAAAAAACTCCAGGTCACAAACGGCGGGGGATCAATTACAAACAGTCGAGTTTTATATACTTTTTTACTTTTTTTGTATACTTCGAATCAAAATTCCTATCACATAAGATAAATATTCAATCTAAGTATAGTCTAGTCTAGGTATCAGAATATACTGTAGGTATCAGGTTTTATTAGACAGTTTGGCGACATGGTCAGCTTTACGGCACAATAATGTGCTTTGGAACAAATCGTGCGAGACATTTCGATGTTCAGAGCTTTTACTGAGCTTTTACTACCTGAGGGCTTGTTGGGCATTGCAATATGCTAGGTATGTTAGAGTAAGCGTAATTTTGTTAAGTGAATGATTATGTTACAAAAATGTAACTAAAGTAAAATTTAAAAAAATACATTACAGTGAAATGATTGTGCTGAAATGTGTATAATAGTTTTTATAGTAGATAATTTAAATTTACTTACCCCAAAAAAAATGTGTTCAGTCAAACCTAATTACCACCAGTACCAGCACAGTACATTATTATAATATGTAACGTACAATTAAAAACTTCCCCAAACGCAATAATACAGAAAAAAAAGCTTTTGGAAATTCCGCACGCCCTCATAACTCCAACTGTAACTAAAATATCCCAAAAACTACAAAAGAACTTTCAATTTTTATGTTTCATTAATATCCTATTCAAAAAGGTACAAAAGAATAATATATTGGCTTCCGTATTTCGTTAAACGGCGATTAAACTATCAAGTATCGAGAATCGGCCTTGGTCTCTAAACTGTGGTCAAATGTTTGAATAGCCGGTCCCCTATGCCACAGAAAAAAGAATAGAATAGTGTTATTCGTGAGAAATCTTGAACGTTACTAATTCAATGAACATGCAGTGCATATTATTTTAGATTGATCCATTTTCTTTTACTATATTTTTTATTGAACTATACTATTATACCATAATATGACCATGGCTTAACTTATTAGGGGTTTACTTTAAATCTACCAGAAAATCACAACAATTCATCGCTTCGTTGCGGCAAAAAAGAGGAGGTTGTACCTCTTTTTCGTTCCATTCACACTTTTTCTTACATCTTAATTAATCTAAGATCCACCTGTTAATAACGGTTACAGTACCACATTTTAAGCAACTCCTATAGACATAATATAGAGATTATTTTAGTTGTGTGCATTTTTCATAAGTTTAGCTTGTATTAGAAAACATCACCCACTGTTATTAAAAATCTGTGGTCTCTACACTGAGCAGAGGTACAATGTCTCCCCTATTCTAACATCGGACGTTACTTTGACCAATTTGTAAACTGTGGAGAGGACCCGCTGAGATTTTATAGAGATGAGCAATAACATCGATAAATCTGATTTTTATCGATTAAATATTTTTTGAAGATGGAATTGATAACCATTATTATTCTCTTAAAGTTTTATTAATATTTAAGCTTTTTAGAATAGATTGTGGTATAATTAATAAACTTATGAATATATCTAATAATTCTTATGAATGGTAATTAATTTCGATTTATTAGATAACCTATGACATTCGATACTAAAAACACAGGTGTTGTCTTCAAAATCTGTGTTCGTGTACCAATAATAATAACTTCAACAAATTATTGACACGACGCAAATGAAACAAATACGCGATACAATCTGAAGTCAAATAAACTTCGCTTTTCAATAAATTTGAATTCTCATGCCTCATAATGTCCTGCCCACTCTATGATAGTATCGGATTCTGTTTACAGTGAACAGTAGGGAAAACAGGTTTGGTTTAACAATATATTAAGCTTTTCTATCAGTCACTGAGTTTTGCACTCAGTTTATTGTGACGTTTTGCATTAGTCACTGAAAATAGTGGGTGTGGAATTGTTGACAGGAGAATCGATAAACTTAATCGATTCAGGAAATTCAGGCAGCTTTGTTTGTCAATTCGAATTGTTGTTTTGTTACCTGCTTCTGTAAGTAGGATTTACAGATTTATTTTTGTAGGGTTTCAGCAAGGTACACATTTAATTTTGTCCACAGATAGTTAATATGGTAGTGATCAAATTAAATACATACGTAAGTAAATTAGTTTCTGCTTTTTATTTTAAATTTTAAATAAATAATAATTTTTATTTTAAATTAAGTGAAAATCTGAATATATAAAACTCAAAGGACTGACTGATATAGTGATCTATCAACGCACAGCCCAAACCACTATACGGATTGGGCTGAAATTTGGAATGAAGGTAGATGTTATGACGTAGGCATCCGCCAAGAAAGGATTTTTAGAAATGCCACTACCATGCCAATACCACAATGTGAAATAGAGGATGCAAGTTTTACTTCTTAGTGCGAGCGAAGCAGCAAGCACCCACTAGTTATAAATAATTTTCTAAAAATTAACAATTAAATACGGATTAGAAAGTGATTTCTTCTATTATATCGATATCGACAAAACACGTGCTCGTAACGCAAAAGAAACAAACATGCGCGAGCGCAGATCGTCATCCAATTGCGTGCGACCGCAACAGGCCGTTATGCAACCCAATAGAATACGTGCGCTGAAAACCAAGTACATGTTTGATAGCTGACTAATAGAACAAATAAAGGAATGAGCTATAAAACAAACCAATCAAAAGTAGATGAGTAGAAAATTACCTTAATAAATGTAACTCTCTACCTGGAGCCCTGTTTCCAGAATATTATAACCCAGAGGTCTTCAAATTTAGAGTAAACAGGCTTCTCCTAGGCAAACGTGCTACATCTGAGACTACAGTGGTGCTTAACATCAGGCAGGCGTAGTCAAACGTAATATTTGGTGATAAAATTGGTCTTTTTGAGATGAAACCAAAAAATATGTGTAAATGTATTAGAAAGACGTAAAAAAATCTGAAACTAGGATAAAAATTGGTTGCAGTTTACTTTTTATTACCAAACACTTGTCTTTTTCTACTATGGGGATATAAATCCATAAGAAAGGGAAGAGAGAGCGATTCTACAAAAAAAATGCAATGGCTGCATATTTACTATCGAGGTAAGTATTACTTTTTTCTGCGTGTTTTACCGAATTAATTACATTGTTTTACAGTTGTATTATAGCAGTGCAAATAAACTATGTGTTGCATACTTCCTTGTAGCAGAACAACCGATAGTTCTTACAAAACAACTGTAGATAGCGTATCCGAAATGCAGATGGCGTTCTCGCGCTGAATAGCGAATCGCGTACATTCGTATTTTGAATGTTAATCATTTTAAAAGTTAATTCGGTTGGAAGAAAAGTCGTAAACGGCTATCGCGAATCTGGACGTGACCCGCGGTGTGAATGGAAAGTAGGGGTCTGATTACTTTGCAAAGTACAATATGTTATCTATACTATAATATTATAAAGCTGAAGAGTTTGTCTGTTTGGACGCGCTAATCTCCGGAACTACTGGTGCGAATTAAAAAAATATTTTTGTGTTGAATAGATTTTTTATTGAGGAAGGATTTAGGCTATATAACTTCACGCTGCAATTAATAGGAGCGAAGAAACAATGGAAAATCTGGAAAAAACGGGGGAAATTGTTTATTATCTTCCACGCGAAGGAAGTCGCTGGCACAGCTAGTGTATTATATGAGGATATTAGTGTATTAACTTAATGATACATAAATTGCATAGAGTTACAAAAAACCAGCAACTTCGTAAAGATAATTTTTCATTATTGCAAATTTTGTTCTATCACTCACGGAAGTTGAGAAATTCTTTTCGCTCTTTCTTTCCTAAAGATTTAATTCAAATGGCAATAAAATGTATATTAGAGCCATGTAATACTTATTTGCATTGATTGAATTTCACAAAACAAAACAACCAGATAATTCGTTAAGGAATAATTATTGTTGTGTTGTGTAAAAATTGCTCATTGTAAAATACTAACTTCATAACTTTTCTCCTTATTATAACAACTAGTTCTGTTGTTTGTTTATAAGAAATAACTGGACATCATCACACAGGTGCTGACTTAGTTTGATGTCCAGGGTTCACCAACTATTGTATAGTCCTAAGCATAAAAGCTCTGAAATAGGTTTCAGAGTACAATTTCATATGTTCACTATAACTATACCTGCATCTTTGTAAGAAGGTCAAATAAACGTTTTAATTGGTAACATAAGCAGTGACCATGTGCACTATTTTTTGGAAGATATTTTTTAAATGTTTCGAAATGTTTTTCTAAACGCGATGTCACGGTGAAACTTTATAAAAACATTCCATCTGTCTCATATTTTACTATCAGAAACTGTGCAAACTGAACTCGACGTTTTTATAAATACAACACGAGAGTGTTTGTCTGTCCTTGTGTCGAAAGAAAACGATAGCGACTGATATAAACATTATTTCAAATAATTGGGTTACGAAAACAAAAAAAGAAACATCAAAGATCAGACCGCCAGATGATGCTGTAAAGGCTTAAAACGCGGAAATAGTTTTATGCAATTTTCACAAACTTTCCAGAGTTTTCAATTTACAGATCGTATCTTTCAGCTGAAATGGCTCATATCTTGAGACAACGAATTTTGGAGTTACGTATAAATTCATAATACATCGTTACAGTCACATTTGGCCGCTTCTGTATCTCAGATGAATCGTCCACTAGTCTATAATAAAACCACAGTATTATAATAATAGTGTGGTTTTATTATAGACTAGTGGGCGATCGCAGTTTCGCTCGCATTAAAAAATAAAACTTGCATCCCCTATTTCCTTTCTTAGCGAATGCCTACGTCATAACATCTACCTGTATGCCAAATTTCAGCCCGATCCGTCCAGTGGTTTGAGCTGTGCGTTGATAGATCACTAGGTATATCAGTCAGTCGGTCACCTTTGAGTTTTATATATTTAGATTAGATACCTAAACGAATTCACTATAGCATAATACTTTAATATTGTAGTATATGTGAAAAAACAAGTTTGTATTCCGTGACTTGAGTATGTGTATAATGCACAGATTCTCAGATTGGTTTAGGTATCTGACGTCAGCACTATAGCAATAGAATAGCTTCATTATTCGATACAGCTAAGGTGCCTTTGCATTTTAGACGCAGAAGTATTTAGTGTTGATGTTGATAGTCTCGTGTTTGCAATTTACTTTAATTGGTTCTATTGTAAAATGTTTTTAACAATGTTCTTGTCAAATAGACGAAAATATAAATATATATATATATATATATATATATATATGCACTTGTCAATATTCTAAGGTTTTTTGCTAGTTCAGGGTTTCTTGTGTATAATACCTTACCTTAAGTAATACATTAATATTTTATCAAAAAATCTAGAATAAGACTTTGTTTAAGTACTTATAAACTGTCATACCAGTGTTATCTAAATCAAAAAAATCCAACATTTCTTAAAAAACGCTAGTATGAAATCCAAACATTTATAAAGTTATGAAAAACCGCAGAAACCGCGAAAAGACTAACGAACTCTGAGCACAATAAGTAGGTCGCTAGCTATCTCTCATCTCGAAACTTTTCACCTCTATTTACGAAATTCAGCAGATACTATAACAGAGACGAACTTAAGGGGGCACTTAACATAGCAGCTTTTATAATTTTGTTGACAGTACATATAAGGATTCACATTTATAGAAAACTATTTATTTACCAACCTTATTATGGATTTGAATCAATAAATCTACTTTATAAAAATAAGTCGGGTTTTCCTTCCTGACGCTATAACTCCAGAACGCACGAACCGATTTCCCCGGTTTTGCACTCATTGGAAAGGTCTCGGGCTCCGTGAGGTTTATAAAATAAAACGAAGCCATCTGGTGGCGAAACGGAGTTTGCGGGGTTTGCTAGTGTTTTTATAAAAAGGCTATAAAAACTTTGACTAAGTTAAAGTCATCACAATGAAACAATGCTAATTAGGTATCATACCCATTGTTTTTTTACGTGGGATAGGTTTGCGTTTGACTACAGCCTGTGCTACAGCCTGCCTGATGTTAAGCATTGCTGCAGCCTAGGGCATTCCTATATACTGTGACCATTACAAATATCTGCCTAAAACCCCAAGTCGATATCCTTACTTCGACTCTGTATTCAATCCTCAACTGCTAACAAATTGTCCGTTATTTATACCCGCGCAGACAGGCAGTCGTTTAATTTATTTGGCACCTAATTAACTACATCGTTAGAGTGTAATTTGGCTTGGATTAACAGAGTTATTGCTCGAAGATTGGTTTGCGACGGAATAGCACATTGGGAACCGCAACAATACTCGTAATTGTCGCGACTGGGATTCGAACCCGCCTGCTTATATTATACATACGATTTTTAACACATAATCAATATAAAACGTAGAAATTTTACAATAATATTAGTAAAATAAAACGTCTTTATTTTTACGACTGTATTTGTGGGTATTTCTGCCATGCAATGGTGATACAACCAATATCATGATGGGTGACCGAACAAACAATAACATTATAACGATTTGTTGAGGTACGAAGTGTTTCTATTAGCGACGCAAGGAGTAGGTACCTACATAGTTACAAAGTGTTGCTATCTTTTGCTGACTTACTAGGAATTGAAATAACTTTGACTGCTTTGAAACTTACTGAAGGCACACTGAAAGAAAGGTTTTTCTTTTGACAATATTTAAAAAGCTGTCGTTATACATTGAATATTTATTTGGACAGTAACATATTATATTATCTAGGCACTGAGTGAAACACTCGTTTGATGCTATAACGGTACGATTAACCTGCCTACAGCGCTTCCGTGATACGTGTGACATCAACGATCTTGTCAAATACACGTACGGAGGTGTGTGCCAAAATTTTGCTGAATTTCAGTTTGATGACATCGTTTTCCTGAAGTTTTTAATGTGTTTTCATCAAGTGAATTGATGTATATGGTAACAAGTAAAAATTATCAGAAACATTAAATAAGAGAAAATTGTATAAAAGATTTGATTCATATTTTGTTTTTTAGGTCACAATATATTGTTTTAAAATGAGTATTGAAGATCTGCTGGATTGATGCGATGCAGATAAAACGCTTTCTGCAATTCATAGAATTTATAGATTATGCGCTCAAAAAATAGACAAATGGTCTACGAATCACCTGAGAGAAATCATAGTTTGATAATATCTAAAGCAAGTACAATATTGCTGTTATCTTCATTTTAGTGTTGCAACGCAGTAAGCCCTCCAATTGCTGCATTTTCCCAAAATAAGCGGCCTCCTTACAGAATACCTAAACATTGCGGAATTATCTTGGCTGCCTTGCATACATTCACACTTTAAGTCTTTATTTAGATATATATAATCATACCAAAATTTCATATTATACAAAATGGTGTACTGAAGTCCCCTAACAAATTAACTCTGCGGGGGAGTCACGACCCTCAGTCATGAGGAAATACGACTCAAGAGAGAGAGTGTAATATTAAGAACAATTTGATTAACTTGATTTTTAATCTCATCATTTGTTATTAGCAGCCTATCCAAGATACGGGTTTTTTGTAAAAATATAATTTTGATATATAAATAAGTAAATATTGTAGTTGAAATAAAATAAAGAGAAGTGCTGTTTCTATATCATAGCGAATTAGAAAAGATAAAATAATATGGTAAATTTATCAATTGACGAATCATTGTTAATTCAATTAATTCATTTTTAATAAGATACAGCTAAGCAACTTATTGTAATTTATGCCGTTCGGACAATAAAATTTACACCTTTTTACAATGAACAAAACCGCAGGGCGTACTTATATGTAGTAAAACTATTCTCTTAACTAATGTGGGCTTGAGATCATCCTAGATTTAGTCGTATTTGTGTTACGTAGGCAGAAGCTAAATGCACGTAGGCTTGGTATTTGGGCCTAGATTTAGAGATTGAAGCACTTACCTACCACCACAGATACTTTACTTAATAAAATATTGAATAACATACGTTATAGGTATTAAAAAAAAGTTGGTGTAGTAATAATAGTAAAGATTATATAAAAAAAAACAACAAAATTACGAACAACATAAGTTATTGAAATCAAAAAATTGGTGTAGTAAAGACATCTTTAAAAATTATAGTTTTTAGTAATGCAAATTACTGCATTTAGGTCCGAATAACACATTCTCTGTATTTTTTTTAAATTAACTCTGGAATAACACAAGATTTGAGTAAATTAACAGTTTCCAACACTTGCACATAGTACATACTGAAAATTTACGTCGCCACGTCGTTTAGCAATAAGAAGCTGTTGTAAATTTCACTCGATACCTAAACCAATAAACAAGATCTAGCCACAGCTGATGCCACTTCTGGACAAGGTCAGGAAATCCGCACAATGATTAACTAAATGCAGACATTACTGCTTACGTCATTGGGCCAAGAGATTGTGCCAAAGTATCATTTGTAAGACATCGTTTGTTTACAATTCTTATATAAACTTATGATATTATATTCAATTTTCAACCAAAATGTGTTTTATACTGTTTTATTTGGACAAAATTTACTTAGTTAAAATCATTTTTTTAAATAACCAGATTTTCTGGATTCTTGTTTATAAAACATACTCTCACTCTCAAAATACTACCCTAACAGTAAACTTATATTTAAGTGATTTTTATTCGTTATACAAAACTGAATTTAACCGTTTTTATTTTTGCCTATAACATGTATTCTGTGCTATAACGTGCTATAACATAATTTTCGCCATAAATTATAAATTCTATTCCCATATTTTGTCTCCCTCATCCCCTACAATCCCGCCTAAGAGTAACAGTGACAGAAATACACAAACAACTTTCCTGATAGCGATCCCAGATCTTGTCATTGGTGTTCAGAGTTTATAAATAAGCCCCATTGAACTAGTGGCCTGCTTCCAAGTTTATATGGATCCGTTGTCAATAAAAAGCCATGTAACAATGTTGCCAGTATTTTGAGTATATAGCTTATATTGTAAATGTAAAAGTCTGTGTTGACGGTGAATATACATTTTGAGGAAACCAACAATGTTGCCAGTATTCTGAGTATATAGCTTATATTGTAAATGTAAAAGTCTGTGTTGACGGTGAAGGAATACATTTTGAGGAAACCAACAATGTTGCCAGTATTCTGAGTATATAGCTTATATTGTAAATGTAAAAGTCTGTGTTGACGGTGAAGGAATACATTTTGAGGAAACCAACAATGTTGCCAGTATTCTGAGTATATAGCTTATATTGTAAATGTAAAAGTCTGTGTTGACGGTGAAGGAATACATTTTGAGGAAACCAACAATGTTGCCAGTATTCTGAGTATACTTATAGCTTATATTGTAAATGTAAAAGTCTGTGTTGATGGCGAAGGAAAACATTTTGAGGAAACCAACAATGTTGCCAGTATTCTGAGTATATAGCTTATATTGTAAGTGTAAAAGTCTGTGTTGACGGTGAAGGAAAACATTGTGAGGAAACCAACAAGTCTGATAACTACTTGTGGGAGAATCTCCAAAAAAAAAAAAAAGCAAAACCACCAACCACGAGGTATTTGCGATCGTTATATGGGATACCTTTAATTCATTATCAGGTATTTTGGACTTATCATCCTCCCAAATACTTAGAATACCATAGTCATTTCTACTAGCTAATAAGACAAACTTTTTAGAGAGCTTCAAAATAACATCAAAACATCGCCTTAAACTAGTGGCTATAAGGAAAAATATAAAATAATTATGAAATAAAACATAAAGATCTTGTCGTAAAAAAGATTTCCAGTCGTAGGTAACGAAAAACCATGTCGATAATTTTCAACATTACACCGAACCAAACTTTCCCGAATCATGTTTTAATCGTAGAAGGTCGATAAGTCTGAAACGTCAGCCTTTATTTATAGAAATCCGAGAAAATCTACCGTAAACAAACTGTAAATGTTTATAAAACATTATGTGCTCGGTAATTGAGAAGATTTTGAGTGAGGAAAGCTAAAATAGACAAATCAGTGGAAAATTGTTAACAAACTACTTCACAGCCTACTCAATCATATTGATTTCAATAAGTTTTCAAGAGAAGTTTCATACAATTTAAGTTTTTTACTTCTAAGAAAACATACGTTATTCGATAATTTTGTTTTACATAAAACCGTTTGTACTTTTTGCTTTATATCTTTAATAGGTCAAATACAATATGCCTACATGTTATTAAGGCGAGTCACCAGTGAAAAAGCGGAGAAAAACGTTTTACTATATCAAATTTTTTAGGTATTTACTCCTTAATATCGGTCTTGCAAAAAATATACAATATACTTAAGGATATTGTCTGAGGAATGTGCTAATTTGTTACACGATAGGGTATACTTTACTCGATCATAAAAAATTCCAAAGACAGCTTAATGTAAAAGTCTAAATCGAATATCTTATTAATAAAATTTCTGACTTTACACATCATTTTTATATAGAAATGTTTCTCTTTAAATACTACAGAGAACCTGCTAAAATTTGGGTTTCAACTAAAGTCCTATAATTTTCAGTTAATTATTAATCCCAAAACTTGAATATTTCCCAGCAGTTTGACAAGACGCCGCGCCGCCCGCTACCCCGTCAGTCGCAATCGGGCGCTTGCCAACGTTAGACCTGTGCCAAATTTTCTCCGCCCGTTCTTACATTCTTGCCACAGTATAAAAATTGAAAATGGCTAATAAAAAAAATAAAGTTAGGAAGAAATCAGTGTTAATATCTAAAAGAAGGACAGGGAAAGAGAACTATAAGAAACGGTATGTAAATTACTCCCTTTTATAGTAAAATTATGAAGTTTACTCGTTTTTTTTAAAGTAAAATTACTAAGCACGCAACAATATTTCTAAAAGGGGCCCAAATTTTTTATTCTTTATGTTTCTCCTCAGGTATATGAGAATTTTCTATAATTTTTGTTGATTTCGTAAATTTTCGTCATTACTTGCCACAGACTAAATTATATCAGTATGACCAAAGTATGTACCTATGTACCGAGTACCCTATAATTAATTAATTTAGGTCGAAAAAGCAGTCACGAGTATCTAATACTACCAGTCCATTAGTAGAATTGCAACCTGTGAATTTCAATACTTCAACGACAGATGGGTTAGTGGATCATGTACTAAACAATAATACCATAAAATAGGCCGATCTATTTATTTTTTATATTATTTACTATTGACTATAAACTCTACAGCTGATAAAGAATGACTTGCAGAATGTGATGATAAATTATCTCAAAATAATATCAATGATGAGTGAGTATATTATAACATCATTAGATTGTCACGTAATACACAAAACCAAGCTGAATTTTTACAATCATAAACGTAATAATTATGGTAATTTATATTTGTTGTTATTTGTTGTTACGACTGTATGTGTTCGAAATAAATAAAATAATTGCGCCAACAGAAATACATCTTCTAAAAAAAACTGTCTAACTATCGCGGTTTATAAGATACAGCCTGGTGACATACGGACGGACAGACAGACAGACAGCGAAGTCTTAGTAATAGTGTCCCGTTTTTTACCCTTTGGGTACGGAACCCTAAAAACAGATCCAAGCAGAATATCCAAACAGAATGTATACGATAATAAACGTAATTAATGTGGTGATATTTTTTTTTGCATGTTATCTAAACAGCGAATATACAAAGTCACGGCAATTTTATTAATATAACCTATGTATTTTTTTTCAAACAACAAACACGACTTTGTTTTATATTTATAGATATAAAGTAATAAATTATTACTTAGCTTATTTAAAACTGACAAAAATAACATTTTACATTAATAGAAGTTGATCATAGTATAACAGCTGACATATTTATACTGTGGCGTAGTGCTAACGTTACGAGAAATGGACAGCGCGCGGAGTGAGACGCGCGGGCGGCCCCCCACACCTCACCTCCTAAAATCGTAGTTCGCGCGAAAATGCCTCGCCTTAATTACTATACCTACATTTCATAAACATCAAGTGTTTAAGGTATATTGGATTGGATATTTCTGTAAGTCCTTACAAAAACTATGCAAAGTAAGGTTATCGTTTTAACCAACTGAAAAGTGAGTCATACCATACGCGTAATGTTTGGAGAAGTAATCCAAATTACATTACATGTAAAAAAAAAACTCGTAATACCAGCGGGAAATTTTTTCAATACCTATTAAAATGATTTTATTTAAACTTGAACATAAGTACAAACCTATGTACCTAAATAATATCAGTTTTTACTCTAATAGAAATTTGATGACGGCGCCGCGGCGCGACGGTGAATGCATCTAAAGGATCTAGGTGCCTGCCATGATCTATCTAATCAGGAGAATTCCCCCACAAATAAAATTGATTGTCGGGGGAGCCACAATCATCAACAATGAACGACTCTAAAGAGTAGACTAACTAACTTTGTTTCAAGAACATGTAACGAACATCTTAAAATTCCGGCCGATGCAATATCGGAAACGTAAAGCTATATATACCTATTAAAATGATCGTCCGCATAAAAAGGGCAGACAGGAATAAACATCTGAAGGAAAGTGCATCAAACGGAATTTGTGGTCGACGCTCGATAGTTGAAACCGCATTCTGTTACTTTGATTTGAGACTAGAGCCCTTCATCATTATCATCAGTCATTAAAAGATATTTTTTGCGGCTAACTTTTTATAAATAGTTTTTTTTTTTAAATCGCTATAGTATCTAAAGCGACCAGTGGGGAATTAAATTGTCATGACATTTAAGCAATATTAACAACTATTTACGAAAAATGTTGTTAATCCTTAGATGTGTAGTCAAAAATTTACTTTCCTTCTTTCGATGTCAAGAGGCGAAAACAGGCCACCTATTATTTAAGCAACTAATATATCCTGTTAAAAATAAGTGGATAGGTATATCACGCAATGATTTTTATTTGCTAAGAAAAGCGGCCTATTTCATAAAATTGTTAAGTTCTCGATAGATAAATTAGATTAACTAGATTATTCAGAAGAAGTGTAAAATATTTAGACTTATCACCGCATTTTAATATATTTTTATTTGCAACATACACAGACCCACTTCCCATCACCTCAACTCAACTGAGTCATCTGAAAAATGTGTAAAAGCAACAAACCAAACCAAACGCCGCGGATTTCCTTTCCTCAAACCAAAACTGGGGCAAACTTCATAAGTTTTATAAACCAGACGCGTATTTAGGATGTGGGAGAGAAACAATGGAGCTTTGTACTTGATTGGTTGAACAGATTGGTGGTGGGACGGAGAGAGTGGTTTGAGGTGTAAGTACATATTACCACAGAATACATGGTATTACATGGGTTCTTATTTAACGGTATTTGTGTTGTGAGTTAAGGAAGCTTTTTGAATTATTTTTAGGATATTAATTTTATGAACTATGTAGTTTTTTATTCTTACTACCTACCTGCTTTACTGGAAATTACGGTTATCCGTTGCTCTGTCACAGAGTTAGAGAGGTACTCGGTTTTATAGAGGTACAAGGTTGTTTATATCAGTTGGTAACATGATGGTAAAAACATCTAGGATCAAGCTTAAGACAAAAATGGCTGAACAGATAGTACAAAAATCGGGCTCGAGACCTCAAAGCCCGTTTTACGTGACAAGTCATTCATTTAGGTCGAAACACCTCATCTTTAAAATATTAAGCAGTTCACTACAAAATAAAATCGAATTCACCAATACTCCGAGTACAATACTACATTAACCATTCATACCCCGTCCACAGACCGCAGCAGAATTCTTTACGGGTTTTGACACATTTTTGAACAAAACTTGAGAAAAAACACCGGCTTCTTCGAACTTAATGCCACAGTTAACATAATAGTTACTATAACGCGTCCCTATTCTGAATTCCTTCCACGCTCCCATGGAACCCTCGAAGCAGTTTTGAATGACAATGCTGCGTAGAGATACCATCTTCTGACAATAGATGGCGGTTAACGTTAACACCTCGTTTGTAAAGTGTTTCTCAGACGAGGCGGAGAATTTAAATTAATTAGCGTTGGGTTGAAAATAGCTTAATCTGAAAGCTTTTATCTATTTGGTTGGGGTGTTAATTTTACTGTGAAGTTTACTGTGTTGTGGCAAGCGTAACATACAATACGTATTAGATAAAATTCATTTATGACTAGACTTTTATATTAATCAATCACTAAAACCATTACTAATAAATAACTGAAAATTCTCTCCCTTACCAAGGGTTACCTAAAAGAAATCATTTTATATGATGTCACTTTTCAAGACGTTTTATTACAAATGAGATTTAATGCATTATAACGATAGACGAGCTAACTAATGTTAATGGATTTAATGTAGACAAAACATTCGACTATTAATAAAATAGAACATGTTCATTGAGACATTGCTAAATTATCTTCAGAAGTTAAAAAAATGTATGAATATACTTACGTATAAAATTCATATTCATTATATCAAGATTTTGGATACAAGTTTTTTTTTAAATCTTTTTTTTTTACTCAGACGTCGCTTATTATTATTACTTATTCATATATTAGTCGCTATTCATTTATTTATTGAAATTAGATCTAATCGCAGTACAAATTATATTAATTCATTTGCATATGTATCTGACTGCAATTTGGTTCCAAATGTAATTCAGTATTGCAATTCAATTCTAATCCTTTTCCGTTAGTACCTAATGCAATTCACTTTGCATATTTCAGAATACGTCTGTTACGGTCTGGTTACATCCGATACAATGTCATATACGATATGATTACATTAATTATTTCATTATCATTTAAAACTTATTGCTATTAACTTATAACCACTTATAAGTTAATATGAGATTCCTACTTCTGTTAACTCGCCCAAGTAAATTTAAACATTTGATTATCTCAATAATTAAAAGAAGATATGATAACATTTCGATTCGTTTAACTTAAGACAAAAAGAATGGAATAGCTTTGCAAGGCCTGAACAACAAACCAAAAAATCACCGCTACCAAATCTTTTAATTAAGTCTTGCATATTCTTACAGTGTCTCTATGTGTTAGTACAGACACTGTTAAAATTATTGACACGTATAAAAGTGTACGGTACAAGCAGCTGTCGACATAAAACAGCAATGGGCTGGCTAGCAACATTTTGTAAGCGCATATAGCATTAGCTTAAATTAAAACCAACTAAGTGTATAGTGTATCTTACTCGTGCTTTATTTGTACATAGCATGTCTTCCGAAAGTACTAATTTAATTGTATAAATTATTTGTGAAACAAAATTGTGCCCGTATGAGTATGTTTCAGAATAGATATATGTCATATATAATCGTATTTTTTTATTGTTGATGTTTTAATTGTATATTTATAGTATGAATTGATCGCAAAATAGAGAAGAACAAGGGAAACAGCAATTTATATTTCTTTCTTTCTTTCTTTCTTTAAATGCTCTACGGGGCTAGTCTTACCACCATACTATGTCGATACAAGCTGGCTGGACTTGTATGGTTCAATGTAAGGTTAGATGGCAGATAACCTCCTTGCAGGTGTTAGAGCATTGGAGGAGTTGATAAATAACTAACGATTTATATGTATAGTAGAATGTTAAAAAGAAAGTTTGTGTAAGAGTGGTCTAGTCTGGTGACAGGGATTTTCTAATAGATGTTAGAATACGGAAGTTATCAAATAGAAAAAACTACTAGCTGATCACCCATCCAAGCTCTGGCTGCGGTGGCAGGTTGCTTAACTTTTTCCATATACTTTGTTGACGCTAACCCAATATTCCAATCAAACTTAGTCTAGGATGAATCGAGCTAACTCTGTTACAACCGATTGTCATTTTGAATTTGAAGAGCTTTACGATATTTGAAACGTCTAATAAATTGGATGGTAGCCGATTGCACAACGTTTCTTAAATGCATTTAGTGACAAAATTACTTAGTCTTCTTCTTTCTTCTTATCGAATGAGATCGGCAGAGTAAGGGCATCTGACATAGCTTAACGACTGCCATACTAGACAAACAGCCGGGACCTACAAATTAAAGTGTCATCCGAACTGCCACTTTTCGGTCACCCATCCGCGTACTGACCGCGTCAAACTTTGCTTAACATTGGTAATCGCATGCGACTGCCTCCGCTAGCTGAGTTACGGGCGCTTACTTAGTAAAAAATGACTAATGGCTGTATAAAGAGATGTTAAACAAGTGAATCTAAGAGTTATAAAAACTTTACAACAAATTTGGTAAGATCTTGCATAAAGCAGGACATGCCAATGGGATATTCCTCCACTGTAGGCATGGTCTCGTGACACTGTGGTCTGTAAGGTCGTCTCAGAACACTTGAGCTGATTGCTAAATGGAGGTACTTGAGGGATTCGAGGGGAGACGACCGTCTTGTGATTGATACAGAAAGATATGAAGTCGTTTTAACTGTTGTATGTTTTATTTTATCGTGGCTTTAGAACCATTAATGGCGTAAAAAAAATATGCTTCTATTTTAAGTTTGGCTATTTTGTCACCTTATTTCTTCATGTATAATCTTTTTTTTGTTTAATTTAGTAGGTAAGGATAAAAAATGCTTACTATTACTAAAGAACACGAACTATTCACATGTATTGTAACTACTATAAAAATCACAATATGGCAGTCTGTTTCTTATCATTAATAACACTTCAAGTTTACTTATACTATTTGTTCATTGGCTTACATGTAGAAATTATAACAAATGTAAAGAATCATCCCCATTCCAATCAACCAAAAATCCCAGCAAAAAATCTAACACCAATCTACTCTACCGCACTTCTGGTCCCTCCCCAATAAGTCGAGTCGTACATCAATACCCAAAGATACTTGTCCAATAACCGACTCCATTGTCCTTGATACCTACTGTCTGTGGCCAGACAGCCTCTTGTTACTAAGTGCAGGTTTTTTTAAAATAGATTGGTAACAAGTGGTATTTGACAAAGGGATCACTGAAGAAATCTACGTAGATACGTACGTAAATCAAAAAAATAATAATTAGAATTTGGTTTGTAATGAAATAGGTTGTAAATTATACTTCAATTTAAAACAATGATATTAAAGAAAATTGTGGGCAAAGAGTTAGAAACCCTTTTCTCTAGGGTATGTTGGACAAATAAATGAGACGGAACTATCGTATGATTCTACAGCTTTAGTGAGTTTATTATTAGTTCATACTTTTAGTCCAAATGTGAACATAAAATAGCAGCATATCTTCCGTATCGCCCAAAAACCGTTAAAAAGCAAACATCCAAATCACTGACCATCATCCTTTTAAAATGATTCCGCACTTTTATATTCCATTTTGTAAACTTCTCCATCTTTACTTAACCCAATTAATACAATCGTAAACATCTCAACTTTATATCCACTTCTAGGCTCTCTCAGCCATTGACTTACCAACCGGAAGCTAAGAAAATATTCTTCCATCACGAGTAAAGATGATTGACTGCGTGGCGGCCATCTTGGACATCTATTTCTTTCACACTTACCTGAAAACGGACAGGAGTAAATGAGACACACGCATCACGTATGCATCGCACGTATGGGGAAGTGGGAACGATTTCTGATGCTCAACAAATATTAATCAAGTACTGAATTCGAGTGTTATGTATTATATAATTTATGTTTATGATGGGATGAGAATATTCCTATGCTTATATGCGGATGCTAGAATAGAGGCAGGGTTTATAAAATGGCGTCATGCATGGTTAATGCATGAGGTGTGCAGCATGCAAAGATGACAAAACAACACGATTAATAATTTGTTATTTGAATATTCGTCTGAGAGTGTATTAAATTAATCGTGGTTGTAGTGTGATAAGAAATTAAATTAAAAAAAAAACTTGATATGATAAAAATTTAGAAAATATATTTGCAGTCATTCTACATACAAATACACGTCAAATCTAAAATCAATTTCGAACTTAATTGATAGTCCTGTTTGGGACCCATACTCTCCGCAAACAAATTAGCCAGTTTGATAAATATACACATTTCAAACACAAATACATAACCTAACTTTTTTCACAGTCGTGTAAAAAAACAACTCCACGCGATCGATTGATAAAAATGGCCCATAGAAGTGTTATTTTCCCCATTACCATAAAAAGATATTCACATAGAAGTCAACAAACAATACTTTACATAAACACAGGGGCTTCTGTCATAATAAACTTGAATGGACAAATCAATTGGCGATGCTTTACATGGAAATACAGCTATTAGTGTCTCCCGGCTTTTATTATGCCATCGCATTATTAGTTTGTGGACTGGACACACGGACAGTTGCTACTATGTTTATTGTTTATGTAAGGATTGAGGTGGATTTTTTATAATATTTATGAAAGATACGGATAAAAAATAAAATATTTTTTTTTGTCATGGGGTAGTGCGTGAAATGAAATCATTTATTAGTAATTGACAATATGAGTAAAAGACCTTTACGAAACTAAAACAAAACGAGTTTTAGTTTTTTTTTTAAAAACACGCGTTCCGAATCATCTCAGAGCATTTTTTTATGAATTCTTCTGTGTGCTATTTAAGCAAAAATAAAAATGTAATCCCATTAAAAAGTCTATCATATTTTTATTAAATCATTCTTCTTTTTCTACATCAAACTTAAATAAACAAATAAATCATTCATGTTACCTCTAATACAGAATACAACCTCTAGTAAAGTTAGCCAACCCTGCTATATTACCATATTGCAATGAACGATACTGCGCTTTACTTCCGTTACACTATGTATGCAGAAGCATCTAATTATGCGATGTCTCAATATATCAACTGGGAATTAGTATTATAGTGCTGTACTTGTTTATTTACTTAGTACCTGAGCTTGTGGTGATAAATAGTTTTAGTATTACAAGAAATTGTGACAGGGCTTCTCTCTCTCTTAGAGTTATGTTCCTCGTTACTGAGGGTCGTGGCTCCCCAGCAGAATGAATTCATTAGGGTAGTTCTATTGAGCTATTACTTCTTCGTAGGCATCTAGGTTTACGCTAGTTTAATTGACACAACCACAACGTAGCTCTAAGCGAGTGTGGCTCAGCGGTTCAAGTGTCTGCTTTTCACCCAGATGCACCCTGGTTCGAATCCGGCCCTACACCAATGACTTGTTTTTTCTAGTTATGTGTAGATTTGCACTCGCTTAACGGTGAAGGAAAACATCGTGAGGAAACCGACATGTTTGAGGACCACAATACCGGAGGACATGTGTCTTCCGCGGAAGGAGCTGGGCGCCCACCACGATGTATCTGCCCAAGAGAACTACCCTAACGAATTAATTCTGCGGTGGAGTCACGACCCTCAGTCATGACTAAATACGACTCAAATAGAAAGAGAGACATGAGCTCTATCACAGGATATGGCTCTATTCAAAAACACTTGACAGTGGTTTCACTATCACACTTTTTATTGAGTGTGTGTACTGTACATACCTACAAATGTTTAAACAGAATTGACTTTGAAATGATTATTTATTAATACTTATTCATATCAGTACCACCTAGTACCTAGAATACTTACTTATAAAAAAATATGTAGGTATCATTATATCAATACATACGACACGATAGGTACATAGGTTCTCGGTAAACGATTAATGAAGTTGATATAGAAATTCAAAACAACAACGAAATTGTAATTTACAAAGAAAATGTGTCAATCTTAGTTTCACCATTTTATTTATAGCAAAAAAATGGGCTAAAAAAATCGTCTAGTCAAATCACTCCCGCGATACCAAGTCAATTGTCATAAGCCGTCGACAGATTTAATTGAAATTTATTGCGTATAATCTGTAACGGAACGTAATGGCCCTTTTTGCAAATGCTATTATAGACTTTAACACAAAGAAATAGGTTCCGAATTGCCCTGGCCAGTTTTGATTTACGTTTCGTTACATGGAAGCGTCTTAATATTTATTGTTGAGACAATCGACTTTAATAGCGTAAGAGCGGTGGTCTTGTTTGTTTGAGATCGATCTTAAAATGTTAGTCTAACAAGAAAATGTTTATTTGAGATGAAAATCTAAAAGTGCCAACAGAAGTCAAGGTTAGTCTAAGCAGAGACAAATTATATCAAAGCTATAAAAAATAATATATTGGGGATCACATCACTCACAGACGCAGTTGCTTGGATATTTTTTTAACATATAAAAAACCATTAAAAATTACACTACAAGTGAATATAAATAAATATATGTGTATAATAAATATGCCAATCAAGTTTATTGCTACTTCTTATGTTGAGTGTAAATATATTAACAAGTACATACACATACAGTAACTTCCGTTTGTTTATTCTGTACTTCAATAAAGATATTATTGTAAAGTAGTGCGTCAGCTCTCCGACTATGACGTTTATGTGGTCAGACGATCGAAGATAATGCTCACACTTGATTTGGAACAATCTCGACGGTTTGTTTTATTGAATCAACGGATAAGTGGAGTACCATTATTGTAGAGGCGAAGTAAGTCGGTGCAAACGACGCGACTTGTCGCATGTCGCTGCGTCTGCGTCCAAACGTCGTGTTGAAAACAGTCGACTGCAGCGTGAAGCTGCGACTAGGTGCCAAGTGCAAATAGCATGACATGTAGTCGTAACGACAAGACTTCGCGACAAGTCGCACTGTTTGCGCTAAAGCTTGACCGGTAAGTTAAATTGATGATCAAAAATTGACTTTCTAGGTTTGATTGGTAAAATTTGCAGAAAATAAATAAACGGGAGTTAATAATCTTTATTGCTAACACAGATAGCTTAGAGAAATACTTTCTTTGATTAAGCATTTAATTTTAGCAACTTAAAATTTCATATTATACGTTTACAATCAAAATAGCACCATTTACTAGCGCAAAACTATAAACTACATACATAATTCTTAGTGTAGTTTTCAAACAAAAATATTAGTTATCCGACATCAAACGGCGTCATTTTCTTTGATTTATGGATAATACCTTCTAATTTTGACGCATCTGCTCTGGCGAGACGAGAAAAATTGATATTTTATGCTACGTATGCAAAAATCTATGGATTTGCGTATTTTTTTTAAATTAACAGATACTTGTGCGGAATATTTTGCTTGCACTCTAATGGAAGAGTCATTTAACCCTTTACGGCGCTGAATAGCAGATCTGCATCATACCAGTCGACCTAGCAAAGTAGTTCAAAGAAACGAAAAGTATACCTTAAAACGCAGCAACGCATATCTGCATCATACTATTCTATCGAAATAAGTACCCAAATTTGTGCTAGGTGGCGCTATTTCAAATTTTTGATCACTCGAAGTTATCCAGTCTACAAAAACCGGTGTGGGAGTCAGCGCGTGACTTTTGTTGTGGTTTTTAAATAGTTATATTGAAAATATCGAGGTAAAATTGCTATGGAGTAACGGTGAGTTATTTATTTTCACTAATAACATGTAATTCAAATGTTTTATATTGTTTTTACAGAGATAGTTTATATTTTTGTTTTGATGCAGTAATGCATCATTGCGCTAAACTGTTATATTTTATTACGTTTTTGCTTATAAGAGTATTTTCTAATTTCAGGCCCAATATGAGTTCAAGGTTTCCACGTTCAGGTCCTAGGATCCCAAATTTGTCGGCCGAAGACTTGGAAAACATTTTAGAACAATGGCAAGATAGTGAGGATGGCCTAGACTTTTCGGATGACGATGTAGCTGATCCATCGTACGTATTGGAACCGAATGATCAGAATTTCCGTCAAGACTCAGATGAAGAGCCCGAAGTTCCCTACCCAGAAGATCAGGACAATAACATCTTGCTAACAAACTCTGAGACTAATACCAGCGCTTCAGTTCATTCATGTGAGACACCGCCTGCTGTTCCACTACCCAGTACTAGCTCCGAAGTTTCAACCACGTCACGAAGCACACGTGTTCCTAAAACAAATATTATATGGAAAACCAAAAACTTAGAACTGAATGAAGACCAGATGAGGTTTCGGGGATCTTCCAAGTTACCAAATGAAACACTAGAACTGAAGACGCCTTTTCAGGTATTTTCTTTTTTATTTACTGACGACATTGTGGAGCTTATAAAAGACGAAACAAATCTGTACAGTCTGCAAAAGGATGCCAATAAACCTATAAAAGTCACAAGCCAGGAAATAAGACAGTTTGTTGGAATTACTTCATGTCCATCGTTCATCTGCCTAATGTGCGAATGTACTGGTCAGAGAAATATGGCTATGCCCACATACGCGAGACTATGCCCCTAAAACGGTTCGAGTTTCTAAGGCAAGTACTACACTTCAATGATAATTATAAAATGCTACCATATGGTCAGCCAAACTCTGATCGACTGTATTTATTAGACTCTTTTACCATTTTCTGGACATGACCATGACAAATTCTTGGCTATTATATAGAAGAATTCATGCTGACACCGAAAATACTGACAAGCTGCTAAATTCTGCAGATTTTCGACTAGAAATTGCTGAAACTTTAGTCAAATATAAAAGGACGAACCGCCTGAAGCGCACTAGCGACGTGGAAGCACTCATCCAGGACAAAAAGAAAAAAGGGCCTTGTCAGCATATCCCGCCGAAAGACGTAAGGCTAGACCAGTCAGGGCACTGGCCTGTTTGGACCGAAAAAAGGCTACGGTGCAAATTTCCAGGATGCACTGGAACAGCACAAACAAAATGTGAAAAGTGTGGCGTAGCCTTATGTTTCAATAAGAATAACAACTGTTTCCGTTCCTTTCACAATTCGTAAATTTTCATATGTTTTCACACCATGATGCACATCTGCAACACCTAGTTTTTTTTTCAAAAATAAATACTTTTCATACATATGATTTTTTTTACTATTTTTCCCATTATTATATAGCTCATCTTAACCTATTTTGAATAAAAAAAATTAAATACACGTTCTTGCGCCGTAAAGGGTTAATAAGGTGACGAAAAAGTTGCGGTTTTGCCCGTTACGTATTCTGTGGCACAGTTAAAAAAGATTCGTGTATAAAATGATAACGTGGTCTGTAAAAACTTATTTTTATTAAATCCATTATATTAAGGCTCAGTTGTGTTTAGTTTCTATAAAAACTGATGAATAGTAAGATATAAAAACTAACATTTAGTGTTATGTTTTGAATTATGTTACAATACAACAGTTTGTATGGAAAATCAGAAACACGACGGTATTGTATACCTACCTATAATTAACAATTCCTTTCATAACATTTGTCTTTTTAAATATAAAAAAAATTAGAGCCGTAACATCTTTTTAGTCACTTGTGACTATGGTAACCTATAATGGTCCATCATCAGAACAACCAATGAGAGACTAGTGACTTTATATTGACGTACTAAGTGCATCGTGGAATGCACTCTCTACGGTCACTCGAAAGAAACGCTCTTTATGATAACTTTGTCTGGAACATTAATGTTATTAGAAAGTTTGTGGCTTCAAATTTAAACCGACACAATTTATTAATTTATTTTTATTTATTTATTCAAATTATAATTATTACGGAATAACCAGTTACAATAATTACACATACATAAGTCAAAAATAATTATAGGTCACACAATCATGAAAAAACATTAAATATTAATAAAAAAAAAAAAAATAATAATACAATAAAATAAAGTACAAGTTCTACTGTCATACTATGGCATTTATTATCCGCTAAGACTATAAGACAAATAAATATAAAATTAAGAGTAAATAGATTTCTTATAAGAATGCGTATTACATCTTAAACTGCAACGGCGCTTAACATGAGCAATCAAAGAATGCTTATTTGTCTTAACTTTGCCTTTCTTCCATGTATTAATTTAGTAAATTTTCAAAAGTCGTAGAAAAAAGTGTTTTTTTACATGAGATAGGCTCACGCTTGACTACAACTTGCCTGATGCAACGTTATAATCTACGATCTAGCGCGCTTGCCTAGAAGAAACCGGTTTACTCTCGACTTGAAGAGCGACAAATTATAGTTCAAAGGAAATAGAGATTCGGGCAAGGAGTTCCACAGTTTGGCTGTTCGCACGATGAAAGCTTGCTTTTAACTTACTAAAGCCACCCTTGAAAGGTTAATTTATCCGTTATTTACCAGTAACTCTATATAGATATAGCTTTTTGCAATATCTAGTATTACCTATATTATCATCTATAACAAGGGTCAAAGAAAACACAATCGAATGGGCTCCCTATCTATCATAGGTCAGGAGCCGACGACTGTTTCCGCCACTCTTATCGAATCTTCCTCGACATTACGATTCGCGATAAAATATATGGAATTGTATAGTTGTGGGCAAACTGTCTAGCAATTCATTGATAGGATATACAGTTAAGTATATGTCACTTAAGTAATAGTAAGATTTTATACACGGATGTTAGTTATTGTCGGATATTCAAACAGCAAGTAATTAATGCTGTGTTTTAGTTTGAAATTTTTACAGTAATTGTTTGAAGTGTGTTTTTTTTTACTTATTTTATTGTGCTAGTTAAACAAACAACGACGCTAAACACAAATAGTTTAGTTTACCGATTACCTTATAACATATCCTTAAATATACGAAATAGACTTTTAACATTATTCTACAACGAGGAAAACCAATAAGAAATACATACCAACGCGTTATAAAAATCAATATTAATGTGTATTGTGTAAATGTAATAATAACCGTCATTAGACCATAATACATTGTATTAGTTGCGTACTGACGCCTTCTATGGAAGTTGTATGTCATCAGTTAATCATACATACAGCACACAATATTTTACAGTACCGGGTCTAATACATGTTTTTTTTTACATTAAATAGGTTTACGTTTGACTGTAGCCTGCCTGATGTTAAGCACCACTATAGTCTAAGATGTAGCACGCTTGCCTAGAAGAAACCTATTTACTCTAGATTTGACGGCCCCTGGGTTATAATTTTCTGGGAACAGGGCTCCAGGTAGAGAGTTCCATAGTCTCGCTGTCCTTACTATGAAGGTAGAATCAAAGCGCTTAAAGGGTTTTATAAGTATGTAAGTTAGTTCGTATGAGAGTGGCCAACTCTGGTGTCAGAGTTTTCAAACCCACGCCCCAGGGGCCTTTGATTGCCTTACTATTTATAACTGTCCCGACCGAAGTTTTGTAATAAACAATTTTAGTCTAGTTTTTGTATTCAGCACTACGATTAAAACGATTTTATTGTATTACTAGCTGTGCTCGCGACTTCGTCCGCTTGGGATACTTACAACCTCTTCAGCTTTATAAATTATAGCTGTTACCCACGACTTGAACCGTTTTCGAAGCGCACGCAACGGAAACCCTCAAAGATGAATAATTTTCCCCGTTTTTTTTTTTCACATTTTCCATTGTTTCTTCGCTTCTATTAGTTGCAGTGTGATGGTATATAGCCTAAAGCTTTCCTCGATAAATGGTCTATACAACACAAAAAGATTTTTTCAATTCGCACCAGTAGTTCCTGAGATTAGCGCGTTCAAACAAACAAACTCTTTAGCTTTATAATATTAGTATTAGTATAGTTAAAGCAACAGTATTTATTTTGATAAAGCAACTAAGGTAAAAGCTTTCAATATAATTAAATTTCATAAAATGTCACATGTTTTATGAAAAAAGTTATATTATAAAATCATTGTGCGAGCAGGCCGCGATACACAACCCAGATTTCTATCTATGGTACTTTACAAACATTTTATTAAGCTACATAAATGTACACTTTTGAAGTAAATTCCCGATTTTACAACATATTTTTTTACAAGCTAACTTAGTTATATAGAAGTAAGTTGACATTCCGACTTACAACTTAAAAGTTTGTATAAATTAACAAAAAAAGTACAAATAAGTTGATATCCTGAATTTACAACTTAAAAGTTTTTGTAACTTAACTAAGTACACGTAAGTTGACATGCTGAATTTACAACTTAAAAGTTTGTACAACTTAACTACGTACAAGTAAGTTGACATGCTGAATTTACAACGTAAAAGTTGGTATAGCTTAACAAAGTAAGTACGAATAAGTTGACAATCTGAATTTACAACCCAAAAAATTGTATAACTTAACTAAGTACCTAAGTTGACAGCGTAACATCGGAGGAGCAGACATTGAATCTATTACTAGGTCATCGACTGAGATCCTCTGGAGCCAGCAATAAGGAACCCGGCTATTTACTGGCATCTGCATACATATATATTGTCATATACCGAATGATCGCCTATGTATTAAGGACGGGGATAAAAGGGCCAGGGTAGAGAAAGTATTATACATTTTAGAAAAAAAATACAATTTACTTTGCCATCTAGCTAAATTCGTCAACTTCTGGACAATCAGGTAAGATACTTGTCTAAATAGCAAGTCTGTAGTATCATGTAGCGCCCGCAGCTCAGCTGGTGGAGGCAATCGCATGCGATTACCAATGTTAAGCAAAGGTCGACGCGGTCAGTCCTTGGATGGGTGACTGAAAAGTGGCATTCCATTTTGGCCGCTTCCGTGGGTTGGATGACATGTTAAATTGTAGGTCTCGCCTGTTTGTCTAGTACGGCAGTCGTTAAGCCATGTCAGAGGCCCTTAGACACAAGATTTGGCCACTCTCATTCGATAAGAAGAAGTCTCGGCAAAGTGAACTTATGAGAATAGTTTGTAAGTAAAACTATTTAAAATAATATAATAAAAATAAATACTTCCTCCCAACCTTTTAAATTAACACACAGTTTTGTATAGATTAAACCAATCTCATTGGCCCGGGTCCCTAAAAATATATTATTATCAGGTACCACATATTAATTCATAATTTTAGAATAGGCGCCACTTGCCCTTACTTCATTCCCTCAATACGTCCACTAAAATGACCATAGTTTGTCATGCAAGTGGCGTCTCAGGAACTATTGATAGAATAAAAACTATTACATCTTACTTCTCTTCCTTACATACAAAGTAGGCCCACTTTTAGTTAAAATTCAAGGTAATTCAATGAACCTGGGTCTCGCCTGTTTGGTACCCAAATGTTGGGATGTAATGATGTATTTTGTAATAATTATTTCCTTATTTGAATAGGAAGTGGATATTATTATTACTAGCTTACAAAATATAACTACAAAGTAGCTACTTATAAACAAAGTTATTTGTTGAATCCTAAAAGCTCAAAATGATTTTAAATTTTACTCAACGGACAAGCACGGACGTTTAAAAAATACATCGTCCACAAAAAATGACAAAACGCATTGGAAACGAAAATAGTTTCCAATATCTGTCTGTAAAAATTGTTTTCCCAATTTACTGTTACAGTTACGTAGATGTTTTAGAGCTTTATTAATTAGAAGATAAGGTTTAATTTTAAACAAAAACATTGTATATCAGTGACTGTAATAAAATTGTACCGTGCAGTAAAGGGCGACAGAATCAGAACACAAGCATAGAATACAGTTCGAAAATAGAACGTATGTGACAATGAAAAGAGAAGTATTCAAAATTGGAATTCTGTTCACGCGTCTGAAGTCGATTTGGCGGGAAATTGTTCACATTTTTGCGAATACATTGACTTTTTAAAAGTTTTTGTTTATAAAGAAAGCAAAGAATTAATGAATCATTTATTTACAATACTGATTAAGTAGGAAAATGGTAATTTTTTTTTTTTTTTTTTACGAGTGTAAGGTTTACGTTTGACTACAGCCTGCCTGATGTTAAGCATTGCTGCAGCCTAGAGGATGTTGTTTGGTATGTTGAGGTAAAATCATGTTTATACTGCTATGCATATAAAGAAAAAGAAATCAAAAGCAATTTTAGGAATGTCGACAACAATATGAATTTAGTCAGATCGCTATTTTACCCAAAGTATATTTCTCAGTATTGTTAGGTCTAGTCCAATATTATTTATAGATCTTACCAACACTTTCTCTGCCAAAGTATTGGATAAAGCCATAATATTGGGCTATTTATGGCAGTTCCAAGAAATCATATTTTGCATTTGCGTATTAGAGATGTGTTATGGACGTTATCGATGTTTTATTTGTCGATAAAGTTATAGTTATCGACTGTCAGTGTCGGAATGGTGGTTTGGATAAACATTATTATAAGACTGTATTGAATACAAATAACAGCAGTGCTAATTAATATTATTGTCAAATATATAGATACTATTATGAGTCATATAAGTACCAATGGAGACACTAATAAAATAACAATATCAGAATCATGAAGCTTGTAGTGTATTAGAGGAATATTAAATATAGTAAGGAAACAATAATATAATAGACACTCGGTAACATTCTACATAGAACAATTTATAGTCAAAGTGTGGCCATTTTGAATTTTATGTTTGAGTTTTACAACAACGATTCATCGATAAATTTGATTTTTATTTCGCCAAGCTCTAAATTTGACAAGCAAAAGATAGTACATTATGTATGTATGTATATATAACTACTTATTTCATGGTGGCGCTGTTCAGTGTTCATCCAACAACAATATTTTGTTTGTTATTATTACATTCGTTGCAAGATTTCCTCGAAAATTGTAAAACATGTAGACTGAAGCCAGGAAGTTGGCTTCAGTGCCAAAACTAAGATTGCTTCTACAAAACACTAGTTTTATCACAGAATACAGAAGTAAAAGTCTTATGAGATATATTCAATGATCTTGAATACAGTGCTCAATAAAATTAGAACAGTAAAATTACAACAAGTAGGTAAACCTATGAATGTTCAACTTACTATTTTAAAGTTAGGTAAATTTACACTTTTTTAAAGTTTTAGCGTCACATGGCCCAGAAGCTCTGAGCTTTAAGGTTTTTATTTTGACAAAGGCATTCTTTAAGGACTTCTAATATTCTTACAAAAAAGTATAGTTATATCAGTAATTTTATGGAATATAGTCTAATTTAAACAAATGTATAACCTGCTATGTTATAAGTTGGTCGAAAGCGGGAAAGATAATGATAAAACAATCTAATGAGATAAAATTAACTTTATATAAATTTTTATGTATGTACATGAAGTTTTCTTTTTAGTCTTATTATAAGCATCGCAATAAATAAAATATATACAAGCATCATCATATTCTCAAGAAGCAAGCCCGTCATGATGCAACGTTGTGGGCGTCAGAACAAAAATCCCAGTTATTTTTAACCAATGCATGACCTAGGTCGACCCGCCTCGTAACGGAGATTTGTGTAAGAAATAATGTGAGTCATTGTAATTAAAATGTAGGTACTGTGGTAATTGGTACGGGTTTGGTATTTTATAAATAAAATAACTAGTGGGTGCTCGCGGCTTCGCTCGCATGCCTACGTCATAACATCTACCTTCATTCTAAATTTCAGCCTAATCCGTCCAGTAGTTTGGGCTGTGCGTTGGTAGATCACTATATTAGTCAGTCAGTCAGTCAATCATCTTTGAGTTTTATATATTTAGATTGTAGCTTTGCATAGCTTATATTTTTGTACTGGTTAAGAGTGTTCGGTAATTAGCACTACAATGATGACACAAAGGGATCAAATTTCGAAAGACGAGTAACCACATGATTAAATACCTACTAGTTAGAAAAGTAATTTTGATTTGAATAGACAAAAACTGCGATATTTTTTTTTTTTACTTGACGTCCTAAAACCAATATCAATGATTCTGTTTCATTCGGTTCTTACTGGGTAAGCACGCTCCATCCTAGACCGTAATGTTTGCTTACCATCAGGCGAATGACGGTCAAATGCAAACCGAACCCTTGTTAAAAAAAAAGTGGTTTTACAAATCGAACTGACCCTGTATTGAATATATCGGGCATAGTAAAAATACATACACAATGTACATAAATAATAATGTACTTTATGTTATTGCAATACGTATGAACTTGCAGTGATGGTTAAAATATGTTTCTTGGTCCGAAATTGGCCTGTGTAGGTGGGGTGGGGACCGCTATGTTGAAAACAAAAGTTCAATTTACAGACAAGTAATTTATTAAATTAGACAGTTTGATTCTTTTAACATCTATAAATATTAATGATCAAAAATCTACAAGAGAAGTGTTTTGTGCTCTTTATTTGTAGTTCTAACAATTAATCAGACAAAAAACGCTTCTCAAATTAATTAAGTATTATGCTTGATTGCATAATTTTTATATGTAAAGCCTATTAGCGAATAAATATTTTTTCGATAGATATGCTACTAATAAAAAATAGAGCCAATATCACAAATTAAAAAAACTATAGTTTAAAGTATCTGAAGATGATTACCAATACAAATGCTGGGTTTGAAAAAAATATTAAGTCTAGAAAAAAGGTACGTAAAAAAATTGCGAGGGTTTTACTCATCAGTCAACTGCTTGTAAATCATCAAAGAACGTTAGGTACTTATTTTTTTAGTCTTGGCGTGACCTATTTACTATTGTTTTGAAAACATAGCTTTGCGTCACTTTGTGATGGACAACAAACGCTAATCTCTTTGTTAGTAAATGCATAATTTTATATGTTGTATATTCTTATGGTTGTAACAAAGCTATCACTGACATAAACATGCAATTTGTTAAAAAAAATAGCGAGCGTAAATCTTAACTTCAATACCGGCCAAAGACAATATGAATTTTATAAAAATTATACTTATTTGAATGAGGATTTTTCGGTAAGTTTATCAAAATTGTAAACTACAATCTTTTATTCAAACATGGAATTGCATTAAACAAAATAATAGAATAAATTTATCTGAAACAAACAAAATTTGGGCAGCTATACCATGAACATTACTACGTATTCAAATAGCAATACCTAATCGTAATTAATAATTAATTAACCGACATTTGTATTGTAATAGTGCTGATTGATAACCAACAATTGATTATGGGTTTAATTTGTTTCTCTAAGCACCGTGATAGGGCTGTCAATTTTAAACATTTTTTTTTTAATAAACTGCAAAAGGCAGTAAAATCTATCATTATCATCTTAAGAGACTGGTTTTCTATTCCATATTATTTTATTAATGAATTTTTCTTCAACGCTTTTGATTAGGAGAATATGACAAGAATATTAAGTAAGTTACTAAGTTTACTAAAACGAATTTGTAAGAAAGCTGAAGTGATTTTGTCGATTTAATAAGGAATCAGTCCTGAATATTACATATCTACAACTGATACTTATCAAACTACGTTATCTTATAAGGCAACGTCTGAGTTATAGCACCCTACTGAGCATATGCCTTACTTCTAGTACGCCACTCATCCCGGTTCTGCGCATATCGCATCCAGGAGATTTCCTGTTGTTTAAATTTTTAGGTCGTCTTCCCACCCCATTGGTGAGTGACCTCTATTTCTATATTCAACTGTCAACCACTGTATTATACTCGTAGTTCCCGTAAGGCATAAATAAATAAAAAAAAAACTACATTATTATTGACGTAAGTGCTAGTCGGTTATTACAACTAAATTCACATATCAAGTTTGTCTTTAAAGATAAAAAGCATTCAATAAAAAAAAAACTCTTACTCTTCCTGCAGTAGGAACAACTTTAGTACAACCAAACAGCATCTACACTGCATATTTGTCTAACAACCATTACATTTCAATCTGCAGCCCCTATAACCTCGGCCCAAAGTTTCTAACAAACGAGGGATAACATCTTGTATCTGTTTCCACATTTTTTGCGAGGAACCACGTGTGCGGAGTAACTGCGGGCTATTCTATGATGGGTGCGCGGGCGCAGGGCACACGCGTACACGAGCAGGGTCGGTTAGGGATAGTGGAGTAGGCATTGTAGCTAAAAAAATTGTAGAGAACTTTTGTTAGTAATATTAATTTAGTTGTAATAACCGGCTAGCACTTACGTCAAAAATTACGTCGAAAAATTAGCTCGACAAGTTTCGGAAATCTGAGGTTTCCATCATCAGGAGGACGAGTCAGCACGCGCGTTATATACGCGTTATACGTGTTAGTGATATTGTTGATTTACTTCATTGAAATTTAAATACATATATGGTTACAGGGATTGTGGTTCTATCAACCAGGGAATATAGTACGTACCTACTTATTTACATTTTTAATTAATATTAATTTTGAGGGACTCACACACAGCTGCAGCAACGAAGTTTCAAATATCATAACGAAGTTATTTGATTATCTCGGTCAATTTAAATTAAAATTTAAAGGTTCTAATTTATTATGCCGCTAATACCCGTAAAAATAAGTTTTTGATATGTTTTTCTATTGTCTACGAAAATATGTACTATTTTTGTAAACCACCTCGATTCAAAATCTGTCAGAAACAAATCGTGATTTCTCGTTTATTCATAAAAATATAGTTTTAATTTAGTTAAGGTAGGTTGATAGATGTATGATTCATAAAATGTAAAGTCTAAGTTTAAATTGCTAAGGTAATAAATAAAAAAAATTGCTAAGGTAATAATTATCAATATTGCATTAAAATTATCTTCCCTCTCTGGTCTTCTCTTCTCTGGTCTTATTGTACTAATATACTTTTTTCAAAATTATGTATTACAATACATATTGATAAGGTTAAAATTGTAAAACATCTCCATCCCTTTCTGTGTCCGGTCCAGAAAACATTGTTTGCCACGTGTTGTAAGTTACGACGGTATTTGAATACTGGCGGCGGACGCAGGTTCGAATCCCGACAGATACAACACTGTCCCTTACTTTTATTATCTTCTTTTGAAAGACCATCTTATGCATGGGACATGCTTTGATGTTTGAACGAGGGTAGATTAGGCTGTATATTAAATTAATATCCACTTATTCATGATTTAGTAATTGTTAATATACACATAGCGGGTCTTTGTAGGAAATTTCCATGTATTGTATTTTTATTGCAATTTTTTATCATTGCCATAAGTCCTAGTAGAACATTGTAATATCATAATAAAAAAACAATTTTAGTGTACATATCAAAATCTATCCAAAAATACAAATCATATGAACGTTGATACATTGAGCAGCAAAAAATATTTTTAATTTTACTATCTACCTTCATTATAATTTTTGTTTACGTAAAATATAAAGCTAACCGCCGTTTTGTCATAAACGCAGACGTTCTATATTTAATTACACAAACTTACCAGTTTCTGAGGAAAAACCGCGGCGTATCCGCTTCCTTTTCAATGCAGACACAATTTACAAGTGAAAAGTTTCGAATTACACTCAATAATGCACCCACAGACACTGCAACACTTGTCCGAGTCTTTTAAAACGATTCGAATTTCGAATGTCGCTCTCGAGACGTCCGCAAAGAACGGGCTTCGCTTCAATACTGAAGAATATCTCTGAGAGCTTTCAGCGCTGCGCGTGCGGCTCAGAGCGTGACTCAGTGAACTATAGCCATCTCTCTCTTATATATGCCGGAGAAAATAAGCATTAGCTTTCCTTGTCTAGCGCTATGAACGCGTGGAAATGGAGGAAAATCATTCGTAAACAAAACTCGGCGCACGATTTCAGTTACGTAAAGCGCTGCATTATGATTTATTCGTCGTGTTGATTAATTATTTTGTGTGTTTTCGTTTTGTTTTCCGTTAATTTTGGCGTTTATTCAATGGTAGACGGTAATTATTTCTTGGGGAATTTAGGGCGAGATTTTTTCTTTGAAGCGACCTTTTTGATGTGTTTTATGATATTTTTTTAATAAGGACGTGACTGCAATGTTGGTATCTTCTTATTTGATATGTTTATGACATATTGCTTAACTAATTACATAAGTATCTTCAGTATTGATTAAATTCTTATTTATTTTCAGTAGTCCGTCCAATATCGTTTGCTCGATTATTTACATTTATTTTTAAATACTTTTGATGTCCACTATGTTTTGAGCTAGGCAAATCTACGTATCTTTTTTTTTATTACTCGAAATACGCTTAGGTTTGACTATAGCCTGCCTGATGTTAAGCACCACTATAGTCTAAGATGTATGTGTATGAATCGTTGCAATTGAAACCTACAAATAAATAGTAAACTACATATTGCTGAAATACCTAGAACAGCAGTTTCCTAAGACAGCAGATATTGCAGACGGTATGACCAAGATACTAATAAAGCGGTTACTCCGTCCAACTGGCCGGAAACATTACGGATATTAAAATGTAGGCGGGGTGTAGTTGGAAACTAGAGAAAACTAACGACGGAATGAATTTGTAGTGATTGTTTGATAGAGTTGCGAGAGGAATAAAATGTATGAGCAGTTATCAAAATGCATCCTACAAAAAAATCACTTGTTGTGTTTTTTTTCATGATCAAAATTTAAACTGATTTTGCTGACTTTTGGTATGGAGGTAAATTAATTAGACTCTGGATTAGCACATTTTACCTCGATAACGCAGGAAACACCATGGGGCTTTACTAATGTTATCATATCTAAGTAATGTTTTTAGGGTTCCGTACCTAAGAGGTAAAACGGGACCCTATTACTAATTTTAAGATGATATATACATTTCATTTATTCATTTACTATGGGCTAACTTATACATGGAACTTTATGTCTGTATTCTATGACTTCTATGTCTCAATCAGTTTGTCAATGTAGTTTGGCAACTTGATAAAACATATTATATAAAAAACAATATACATACACTAGAATAGTGTATGTATATAACATATTAAATAATAAACAATATACATACACTATTCAAGTGTGTAGAAATACTATGTCTTCACTTTCCGATCTACTACCACAATTTTAACTCTACGGTAAGAGTGATTCCTTAAGGAAGTTGGTTTCCTTTCGTTCGAGGAAGGTGATGCGTTCCGAGATCTGTCTGTCGATATATTTCCTTGAGCTTCCGATACTTTTACGAAATACGTTAATTTCTTTCAAATTTCTGTGTGTTGTTTCCTAACAAACTTCCATATAGTTTTCTTCTGAAAAGTGTGAGGTTTATATATATATATATTTTACATTAAATGGGTTTGATGGGCTTCGACGGTGAAGTCGAAGATGTAGCACGCTTGCCCAGAAGAAATGTATTCACTCTTGCTTTGAAGGCATTCAGATTATACGACTGGGATAATTACTTGTAGGGAAAGAAGTTTTCCTAATCTTATCGGATAAATCGCAATTAGTCGTATTAGTCACATGCGCTAAATCGACACCTAAAACCTATTTATTATAATATTTATTTATATTTGTATCTGAACTAAGCGAAACATGCTGGCACTGCTGCCATAACACTATGAAAGCTCATATAACTGCTATTATCTATGGATTCCATCATAATTCTCACTAACTATAATTAGATACGATAGAAAGTTAGTATCTTAGTTTAACAATCTATTCACTTGCTACACAAATTATTTTTGTACCTTAGTCGTGTTTTTTTTAATGATTTTGCTTAATATTTAGATTTATTGTAATAATTTTTGTATTATATGTATTATTTTAATAGTTTCACTTTAGTTTAACTTACTGAACATTGCATTTGTTTATAATCATGTTGTGCACGCATGTGTTTGATGCACAGAATAGATCAATACCTTTAAAATGTTATGCTGTCACTCATGTATCTTCTGTGTATTGTGTTGTGTGCCTAATAAAATAAATAAATAAACAAATTCCTTTGCTGAATATGCTTTTCTAGCGAACTTCAAAGCGAGAGTGAATCGGTTCTTATCGGGTAAGTACGCTCCATCTTAGGCCATAGTCTTTGCTTACCATCAGGCAAACTATGGCCAAGTGCAAAACCATTTCAGTTAAAATAAAATAAAAAACATTTTTTGTTACTGATGAATGAGAATACAAAATAGAACTGCACAGTGCCACTGAAAGGAAATAAATTAAAATCTGAAAAACCATTAGTTTGCTGCATTCCGCGACCATCAATCAATCGATGCATCGTTGGTTCTCGGGCCACAAATTAGTTGTTAAATCCAAGAGTACGCCGCAAGTATCCGCTTCCGGCCCCCATACGTGGGCTGTTTACGGGAGTTTTACAGTACCTAAGATACACACACTGCTTATAGAAGAAAAAAGAGATAAAGAAGCATGGGATCAAAAAAAAATTGCCGATTGCCCTCCAAACTTCTATGTAAGATGGCACCCGATGATGATGATGATGATGATGAAGACACACCCGAAAATGACAATGTTTTTTTTTTTCGATGGGCTGTTGACTACAACTTACTATTAGGTAATTTTGTATTTTACGGCCCAGCGCCATTGTTTAGAAGTAGTGGTAAAAAAACACAGACGAGTTCTTGTATTTTTTTTTATAAATCGTGGTGAGACTAATTTCAAACTTCAGTACCTCCAACTTGGATCATAAGTAGTCATAATGTCGCTTGTGTAAGTATCGCTACAGATGGATCGCAGGTAGTCAATAAACAAACAAAATTTATCTTCGAACTAGTGGGTGCTCGCGGCTTCGCTCGCATTAAGAAGTAAAATTTGCATCCCCTATTTCACCCAAAAAGTGGCATTTCTAAAAATCCTTTCTTAGCGGATGCCTACGTCATAACATCTTACGTCATAACCTTCATTCCAAATTTCAGCCCAATACGTCCAGCGGTTTGGGCTGTGCGTTGATAAATCACTATATTATTCATTCAGTCGGTCAGTCACCTTTGATTTTATATAATTAGATACAAAAGGAACCTATGTAAGTATGTACTTCTGTTCTTAACCTCAAATCAAAGCAAGGCAAGTCAGACGCTCATAGGACGAGCTCAAAACAGCCAATACTAGAGTAAGCCACTCTCATACAAGTACATACATATGTAAGTAGTAGCTAGTACAACTATATTTGCCATACAGCGTGGGAATGCGGCCAGTATGCTGGGCACGCTGCCCTCTGGCAGTGGGCTGGAGCACTTAGACTATCTTTAGGCTCTTCTAAAGATTTCTAAGTGCCCTCCCTTTTTTCGTTGTAGTTAGAAGTAGTATGATCAGTTTTTCTTCCCTTGTTTTATGTATTATATTGTAAATAAATGTTAATAAATCTAATAGACGCTCACAGGGCGGGCTCGAAACTACCAACACTATAGTGGCAACTCTCAAACAAGTATAAGTAGTAACTATACAACTAAATATAAATCTCAGTCACTGTTTCATTCTCCACATACATCGACTCGCTGGAATACGGACGGCACGTGCCGTGATTTTTTCTTACGCAATGCCCCTAAAAAGGAAGTGGGCTTAAATTCGACGTGATTTAGCCACCTTGGCTCTTGGCCGTTGACTTTGATAGCTTTATCCTGGGTTATGTAACTGGCTACACACATATTGATAAAGTTTGATACACATTAGTTAGATATAGTTTGAGATATTAATAGATGCTGGCATTCATTTTGCCCTCGACCTAAAAAGTGGGGTGTTGTGAATTTGACGTGTATTATCAGTTAGGTACACGTTTATTTCTCTGAATCTACTGTCTTTCTTATATTGAGGCTTTAAAACTGGAATCAATTTGCTTAATGAATAATGCCATTTTTGCATATGAAAAAAGTCAAGAATGGTCAGCTTTATTATTCTGCAAATATATCTTCTTTAACTAAGCCATTTCTTCACGGTTCATTAAATCTTATACCTTGATTGGACTGATCACAGTGATCTGTTAGAATTGAGCTACATAAACAAGTTAATTAAATCGATTAAGAATTATGAGAATCGATTAAAATGGACCGCCTACATCGAGTCTCTGCTAACATTTAGCAACATCAATCTTGGCTAAGTAAATGTGGAGAAAATTCACGTTATCACGACGAGCCATATATTTATAATTAATGTAATAAAGATAAAGAATCTTTGTTGATAATGTAAAGTTGTAACATACATAGGTATAGGTATAAGTACTAATATCATAGAATATGCTACACAAATTACAATATCTCGTCAAATTGAATTTATAACATTTAGTTTTAATAAAATTTTAGAAGTTACAATGTCTAGTTTTATTAATAAAATAATGAAAATTTTTGTTATTAAAATCATGTCAAACATAATAATAGGTACCTATGTAATCATACAATATGTCAACTTAAATAAATCTTGGTACTGTCACTATAGCTTTATAGGGGCTAAAATGTCAATTTGGCATCACACTCCTTACCTAGTAGTTAATTACTTAATTTCTAAGCAAGATTAGAATCAATTGCTAGTTGACTGTAGTCATTTTCAAAGTATTCTTTAAAACTGTATAGCGTCTGATCTATAATATATTATATTATTATTAGCGGTTTCAATAAAAAATGAAGACTCGACTTTAAACTCTTGACACCTGAGTTAGCCACTCTCATTCGATAAGAAAGAAAAAACATAGAGAAAAGCGGCAAAAAATTAGCCATAAGTACCTACCAACAAAACACGAAAGTTTGTTAGCGATTTCGATGAAATTGGGTATGTAGGTAGGTACCTACTAAGTACTAAGTTAGAACATGAATGGTATCACGTTTATTACCTTACTAGTGGATTCGCTTGCATTATTTCAGGATAAAAAATAGCCTATGACACTCCTACGACATTATACTACCTACATACCAAAAAAAACATGATGATCTGTACAGCCGTTTTTGCGTTATGAGCGTTTAAATAAACAGACAAACATTATATAAAACTTCTAAAACGTATTTTATTATCGATTTAAACACAGAAATCTAAATAAACAGTTTATTTAGATTTCTGTGGATTTAAAGTATACCCAACCGTTCTTTTGTTAATATCTTCTATTGGTACAGATTTTTGACCATCTTCAATTTTACTATACATGTGTATGTATAGATATATCTAGATATACCTATATTTTATTTTATGATATCTGAAGTATGTAAGTATATTGTGCATTATGCGTATACTTACTTAATCTTTCTTCAAAAACAGCTACAATTAACCCGCACTCGCCCACAAATTATGTCAATATTTCACTTCTCCCAACTAAAGTAGACATTAGACTAATGGTTCGCTAAATACGACGCTTCCTAGTCCACTTCTAGAAATAGTACTGACTTACCTACTTTACTGTAATCTAGGAGTTTAGTGATATTACGCTAGATTACCTTATTACCTTTTCCAGCGAGAGAGATCGATGCTGTCATCATAATGTCATTTGTGCGTATAATGTAAGTACATATTTGCTTTAGGAGGCATAATAAGATTATTAACAAAAAATGTGGGGTTGGAGTTCTTATCCAACATTCATTGGGCGTTTCAATATAAATGTCATGTCTTCATACAATATAAAAACTAGTATAAGTTTGATAAGATTCTATTCATGAAGAAAGTAACATTGAGACGTGTAGTCATAAACATGGCTACTATCATGTAATTCATACATTTTATTTTTTTTACATTAGAAAGGGTCACGCTTGACTACAACTTGCCTGATGTTAAGCAACGTTGTAATACATGGTACTTAGCATCGAAAACATGGGTGAAACCGCGGGACATCTCTAGTATCTACAACTGCTCTTGCCTCTAATTGCATTGCGAGCGCTTCTCATGAAAATATTTCAACTTGTCTAATAAAACGACAAGCTTTTATAATAATTCTTGTTGTCTCTGATTTGAAATTATTACTTCTGTGCTTGGACGTAGTAAATACAAAGGATATACTGTCTTAGAAATTAATGTAAAGCCGTGGAAAGATTAAATGTAACTTTTCTCTTGCATTCGTTGATACAAGGCTCACAAAATAAACCGACCACAAGCATCATACATCAGCTAATCAACAGAACCATCAAACATACAATCGGTGTATTTTCCAACAGTTATAAAGCCGCCTTTAGGACAAGGTTTTTACAAGGCATAACCAGAGTAACCCAACATGATTTTAGAAACAAACCTCACAAATTCTCTATACCGACTATATAATATCACATTAATGACGAGAACAGTATGTCTATCTACACCAATGACTTGTATTTTCAAGTTACGTGTGGATTTGCACTCGCTTAACGGTGAAGGAAAACATCGTGAGGAAACCGACATTGGCTTCCGTGGAAGGCGCCTGAGACTGAATTAATTCTGCGGGGGAGTCACGACCCTCAGTCATGAGGAAATACAACTCAAGAGAGAGAAAGAAAGAGACGAATGGATACTCATTTACTTGGCGTATTTTGGTAAGATAATACAGCCACCATAAATGGGTGCTTCATCCTTCTTTCCAGAAGCTTCGTTTGATTTTTTGGTATTCCATGGTTTTATGTTTAAATGGGTTCGCAATTAAATATGCATGGTTTTATCCAAAAGGAGTGTTAGTAGATTACGTCCCTTCAACGTTCAAGTATTTATTTGATATTATTTTATTCGTTTAGTTTATATTCGATTAGGTAGTGCTTGAAGGTTTATTTTATTGATGCCTAGAGCCGTTATCACTCACCATAATTATTATGGAGGAAAAGTAATGTAATGTTACTATATAATATGTGTATGTAATGTGACTGCTCCGTTAGCTTAGTTGGTAGTGGCTCTGCCTTCTAATCTAGGGGCGCGGGTTCGATTCCCGCATGGCACAAGTAATTATGAATATTACAATTTGTAATTATTTGTGTCAAGTCTGGTCGTTTCTATGTATAATAAGTATGTATTTACAAAAAAAGAAAAAGTATATAAATGTATTGTATCCGTTATCTAGTACCCATGATACAAGCGTAAGCTTAGTATGGGGCTAGATGGCGTTGTGTGATATGTCCTGAAATATTTATTTATTTATTTAATGTCTATAGTTCTATTATACATTCTTTTTAACACGAAATAGACTTACGTTTGACTATAGCCTGCCTGATGTTAAGCACAACTATAGTCAAAGATATAGTACGTGTGCCTAGAAGAAACCTATTAGCTACCTCCATAGTAGCTAACAATTCGTTTTGAATGCTTCCGTGGTTTTTTTTTTATGTTTGTCATTTTAAAGTTTATCGATAATAAATTTTAATTGGTAAAACAAATTCTAAATGCACATTAGAGTGCCTCCATAAATTTATGATGACTCGTGTGAATCACAAACATTGAATACTAATCAACAAGGATTTCAGTTAGATATATGTATATCTTAATTATTATACTTTATACCTACAATTTTGTGTACCTATTGATTTAAGGTTATGTTTAGAGCGTCACGAAAAATTATTCTGACTGAATGTTTGTCATCAAACGCCAGTTAAAGGTCCCTAAAGCAGTTGCTACAACTCTCGACATTAAGGTTACATACCATCATCATCATCATCAGCCTAATGAGACCCACTGCAGGGTATAGGCCTCCTCCCTCTTACGCCAGTACTCCCTGTCTTGCGCTGTTCTTGTCCAGATGTTTCCTTCTAACTTTTTAATACCATCCAGTCACCTAAGCCTACATATATTCATACAAAATCAATTATCCCAAGCAGGCTTACCTAATACGAATAAAACTCATACTCAAAGATTCCTGGGTTCAAATTTTCTGGAATTTACAATTTTGTCCTACCACTGGGGAAAATGTACAAGATTAGACGTACATTTTCTTGGAACAAAATAATGCTATCGGTTGATAAATTGAGATATCGATTTTGCATTCACAGAGCTTGCAGAATAGATTAATCGGTACATCGGTCAATGATTATAACTTTATGGTACATAGCTTTACTCGGTTTTGTGTAAGCTAAAAAATCTTAACTCATAGATGCAGTGAAGTTGCAACGTACAAACACACTAATAAAAAGAAAAAAAATAACAACTTAAATATGCACACATAATACTTACAATAGGTATCTAGACAAATTAAATAAAAAAAAAACACATATCACGTCACAGATCAGCCAATCAAAGCGTAGTTTGATCCCTTTTATTATCAGAAAATGCTTAGATCGGTCATCAATTGCTTCTATTAGCCTTGCCCAGCATCGATCCTTTCTATTCGATAAGCATCGATGATTAATCGATAGTCGTAAGAGTAACGGACTCGATGGTCAATGATAAATGATAACAGCAGTGACCGCACTGATAACAGAACACTGCACTTTATGCAGATTAATGTTGTAGGGAAGATAAGAAAATTTGCGTTATCGTCTGAGATTCGTTCAACTCAGAAAAGCCGTTGTTTACCGATTTATGTTAGTGTTTTCAGTTTTATTAAATATCAATCATAATTGTCTAGCTTAAAACCAACTTGCACAACAACTTTTAAACATAAACTTATATAATATTTTTACTCGGTAATTTTATATCTAAGCACGATTGTGAATCAATGTCTTTAGAATTGTTTGTCTTTCAAAATTACTAGAAGTTTAGTGAATTTTAAAGAAAAATATTTAAAAGAATCATAAATATTCTCTCCTTAAGAAATTTACCTGAATGCAAAATCCATTTGACGTTGAATGTGTATTTGTCCATATTTTATCTATTCACTGCGTTTGATTAGATCCCTATAAGTCACATAAATGGTATTCAACGAAGCAAATATGAGCAGAAGTCGGTAAATAGCGTCTTATGGACGAGGCTTGTACCATTAATACCATCTAATTTACAAGTCAGAAAATAAACATTTTGTGTACGGAGCTTTACAACTTAGCGTTCTAAATCGGATATGGACTGTGGACTCTGTATTCTGTAATTTTAGTATTATCCTAAAATACAGAAGTACTAATAATTAGAAACCTGGGAAGGATAGGTTACCTATTTGCATATTATGTGTTTGTTGTAAGTAACTTGCAAATTTATTGCCTAGAGGTAAAAATACGACCGCTTTTTACACGGAATGGGTTTGCACTTGACCATAATTAGCTTTAAAACCATAAAAATATCATCTACCTAGAAGATGAAAATCAATCCATGTTTTTAGTACGTTACAGTTGGTAGTCTCAGAGTGTAAGCAATTATATTTTGCTTAATCTACTACAACCAGATGTATCTATCAATTGTTTGTGACTACCCCTTTTTAAGAGGAAACATTTTCTTTTCAGGAGGAACTAGTCAGCGAGATAGCGGTAAGGGCGCGGGTCAAGGAGTCAGGGTACGTTTACAAACAGTCGCTGTCTCTCATGACCACTTGACCTGATAATTGAACGCAGCGGTAGGGGCTTACCAGGGCTGACACACTAGTAATCCTTATTTTTTACCGACTTCAAAAAAAGGAGGTTCGGAATGTTTTTTTTTTTTTGATGTTTCACGACTACTCCGTTATTTATGAAACGATTTCAAAAATTCTTTTTAACTATTGTAAACAAAAATACAACAAGGCAAATGACGAAACGGTTCAAACGGAGTGAGTACTCTCCATCCTATATAAAATGACCGCTCACCATCAGGCCAACAATGATGATGTAATAGGTTTAAAAAAAAACATTGAGACGAATTGAAAATCTCCTCCTTTTTTTAAGTCGGTCCATTTTAATTTAAAAAAATTAGTACCTGCTCATTTCGACTAAATATTCTTAAGTATGTTTACGATTACTACGCAAATCTGTTTCCTTAATTTTAGTTATTTTGTGTTTCAAGGGTACCTAAATTTTATAGAAATAGTTTTAGTTGTCTTGACAATTATCTCTGTAACGCCTTAAGAATTAAATTAGCAACCTGCCAGAAACAGCAAGCAAGAGGCATTAACTTGTACGTGCTACGATACGTACTATTACAATTACGATATTTAAAAAAAAACGCTGTTTTTTTTTATTATATATGAGCAAACCCTAGCAGGGCAGTAAATCGTATGCGTTTAGGAGCCGCCCACAAATCTTATTCGATGCCATTACAAGCTGCGACCGACACGCGACTGCTACCACTAATTAATAGCTAGAAGAGATTTCTCTTCAAAATCTAGCTTAGATGGTACTAAAACTGTGACTAAGAGATTTCACTTTAGATCAATATTGTATAGGAGGCTTTATTTACAATAATAAAATATAAAAACAAGGGAAGAAAAACTAAACATACTACTTCTAACTACTACAAAAAGGGGCACTTAGAAAATCTTTAGAAAAGCCTAAAGATAATCTAAGTGCTCCAGCCCAGCACTACCAGAGGGCGGCGTGCCCAGCATACTGGTCGCATTACCACGCTGGATGGCAATGCTGATACGTTGAGCCAGAAAAAGGCCAGCATTTTGGTCATGCGTCGCGTCAACCAAGCGTAGAGATAGATCTATAGATATAGATTTTTATATGCGTTACCTATACATGCTTATATGTATGCATCGGCGATTAAGCCTGGACGAGGTTTGCAATAGATCAACGCAAATGGCACATACAAAGGGAGGCCGAGCGCTTTGGATGATGATGATATAAGTATTTCAATGGTCGTACCATTTATAAAAATGCGAAAGTGTGTTTGTTATTCTATTTGTTTCATTCTTGTCAACAGACAACAATCACTTCCAAGACACAACGGCAATGGAGTGATATATAACAGTGATTTTTTAGTAAGGTGGTATTGAACATACTCTTGTCCTCAGAGTAAATTACTGACTTTTGTATTTACTTACTTACTTAAGTATAAAATTAAAGAGTACCTATTGTCCAGATATCCTAACCACTGTATTTCAAGAATCATAAATCCCAGCGCATCTCTAATCTCTAAAATTACAGCTACCAATTCAGCTCAAAATAAATAAAGTCTAAGCAATAAACCCATCTATAATTTATAGGCAAAGTAAACCTAAGAATATTAATGAAACATGGCGTGAATGCTGGATACTGTTAACCCTGTCTCTTATTCAGAATTTATAATGACAAACTTATATGCAACGACTTATGAAACATGCCTAAAATATTATTAGGTACACATTTTTTTTTACAATTTAATGTTCAATAAATTTTTGATGCAAAAGTTAGCCGTCGCGATTCCACGTGGCAATACGGCAAGCATAATGGGCACCTTTGCATCGGTAGCAATCCGGGGTGGGCTCTTCGATTAATGTTTGTTTATTTAATTTTGCTCAAATTTTATTTTGTGTATATTGTATATTTGTACATACAATAATATGGTTTAATAATATGTGTAAAGACTTGTAAATAATCATTTAAGAATTTCAGGCTATTTTTTTAATAATCGCTTTAAGTGAGCTAGCACTCCAATGCCTGCCTGTACACGTGTAAAACAAACTAAAACAGTGTTATACATTGGTGTCTCTCGCTAATATCTATTTCATTCATTTGTGTGTGATTATAATAAAATAATTATTATTGACTAGTGGATGCTCGCGGCTTCGCTCGCATTAAGAAGTAAAACTTGCATCCCCTATTTCACCCCTTTAAAAGCGGCTTTTCCAAAAATCCTTTCTTAGCGGATGCCTACGTCATAACATTTACCTTCATGCCAAATTTAAGCCCGATCCGTCCAGTGGTTTGGGCTGTGCGTTGATAGATCACTATATCAGTCAGTCAGTCAATCAGTCAGTCAAACACCTTTGAGCTATAGTCCAGTCAATAAAGCCCAAAACCCCCAACAAATTAGTTACTCGGCCAAACTTTGTGAATTTGTTCAGAAGGGTAAAATAAGTGACCGTGTGAGTTTGCACCCTTGTGGGGTGTACGGAAAGGGTTGAAAAGGGGTGAAAAGTGTTTTTTATTAATAACATTGCCAAAAAAATTAGTTACTTTGTGCAAATTTGGAATTAAGTTTATGTTACCGTTTTCTAACATGTATCAAATTTGCACACTTTTGCAACATACGGAACATTGTTTATTATAAAAACAAAAATTATTGTTAATAACACGAGTGAAAAAATTAGTTACTCGCTGCAAATTTAGAATAATGATCTTTCTTTGGTTTTCTAGCATGTATTAAATTTGCACACTTTTGCAACTTACGGAACATTGTTTATTAATAAAAAAATCATGATATTTAGGTATCCGAGCCTTCGCTTGACCCACTTATTGAGATAACATCTTGGATTTTACGTGTGGCAACACTATTTTGCTCTATGGCGCCCCTTCCATGCGTCGAGTCATGTCGGCTCGACTCGGTATCGATCGGCTCCCCCCTCCCACACAACGCTCGCGCAACGCCGGGCGGACTCGCTTCCTCAGTACGTCTTGGATTTTTGAAGTGTTAACACTACTGTGACTCCTACGAAAATGTAAGTGAACATTAATTGTTTTAATAACCTTTAATTTTTTTTAATAAAGCAGGAAAGCCCTGTTAAAGTGCATTATGCACTTCTAAATGCGCAGGAAAGCCCTGTCTAAATGCGTGGTGCACCTTCTAACGCATAGGAAAACCCTGTCTTATTAACTTTGGTAGCCTACAAATACATCAGCAAATGCGCTCATAAGCGCGCTACATTTCAAGTCGATAGGTATAGCTTTTCCTTAGCCTAATGGCTTTTAAAATGGCCACTAAAAGAAGACAAATATTGAGAATGACGTCTCTGACACTGGAGACTCTTTCAATAGACCACTTTGCGAGTGCAGTTGGCATTCTTGTGCATTCTGTTTAGTGCTTAAATAAAATATAGTTTAGATATTTTCTTTCACCAAAACTAACTAAGTTCCTTGCATCCTACATCATCTAGAGATGATTAGAGGACTCTACCTATTTGTTGTAAAGGAAAAAGAGGAAAAGACCATCTGCAATGCATTATAGATAGACAACAATATTATATCTATCTAAATATCAATATTTTTATAGCTATCTTCGCTTGTCTGAAAGATTCGGGCTGAAACGGTGTGACGAATTTTGATCAGCAGAAAACAGGCCTCTTATCTTCTGGAAGCCTCGTAGTAAAGTCGAGCTTACGGACTGACAAGCTCACGTGAAAGAGATGGATAGACTCATTAAGTTACGGTTACTAGTACAAACTAAAACTAAAGTGTTTCCTTTTTTTGTCCGTGGATTTCGACTTGATATGTTTGGGCATGGCCCCTATTCTTCTTTTGCTTGAACTGCTGTTTTCCGCGTCAGAATCCAGTACATGACCGATTTGTAAGAAAGCATCTACTTCAGGAGTTTTGGGCGGTGTACGGTCAATAGGCATTTTTCTTTAAGTTTCAAATGTCCTTAAGAGTTCAATATAATATTATGTACTTTCAAAAATCTCTTTCAATGTGTAAGTGATCTTGCTGGTGTATTGCTATTTATAACTGGCAGGCGCTATGTAATTCACAGTATTTTGCTCGAGGAATTCACAAAGTTTGTAATTCCGAATGTATTAAATAAGGTCGTGAAAATATTGAGGGTATCTGAGTAAACAAACAGATTTTTGCCAATTATATTTAAATTTTACGCACCTTTCTGGCTTGTTTTGAGCTATAATTAATCACTAGACTTGCAGATTAGCTCTATCCGTAATTCACTGTCACTACTGTTTTAATAAACAAGCGGATTTAGTACGTGTTTTTGATAAGTATTTATGGAGCAGTTTACTACACGTCAAACTGTATTGCCTGTGCGGGGGGAGCCCCCCCAAAGCAAAGAGCAAAGGTAAAAGGTTGACGCACAATCTCGGCCTTAGACATCGAAACAGAGGTCCTTGAAATATACAATACGCTCCAAACAATACGCTCCAAATTCGGTTCCAGAACCGACGGTGTGACCGTCTCATGTATTGTCAATCGGGACAGAAACTCGCCTCTAATGAAAAGTTATAATCCAACCGGGTTTACCGGATTTTAAATTGTAAACGATAAATCGATATCACAAAGATCTTGCAGAATCAATCTGACTAGTTACAACTTGCCTGGTAACTTTGGATCCGCTGGTGTAACATCGTAATGCGACGTGCTTAAATAACATTGATTTAGATAGTCCTAAATTGATGTATCTGGAATAGTATAGATACGTTCTCAAACTCTACTTCAAAGAAACTAATAGTCCTAGAACTAGCATAGTAATCATAATCAAAATATTCGTTTATACATTAATACATCACTTTTTACTTATGATTTATATTCAATATAAATTCATGTACCTATATAAATTTATAAAATCAACTCTATTATTTGAAAATTACATTTATGTTAAGTAATAGTAGCCGACTCTTTCAGTATTCAAGTAATTATAACTGGGTTCCACCTAAGTTTTAATAATAAGCAGATTGTGCTAACTGTATGAAGTTGTTAATTTGGTAACGATTGTTTAAAACAATTATTGCGCGAGCGTTGTGCGACCGAGTCGAGCCGACATGACTCGACGCATGGAAGGGGTGCCATAGAGCAAAATAGTGTTGCCACACGTAAAATCTAAGAAGTTATCTCAATAAGTGGGTCAAGCTCTGGCTGGAACCTAAATATACGTTTTTTACCCTTCGGGGGAAAAACGTTGCTATTCGCTGATAACAGGGATAAAAATATCTGTGAAGGGTTGAAACTTGGAGTAACTGTGCTTGACAAATTATATACAAGGTGCTTTGAATTTTTTTTATTTTTTTTTCACAATTCAGAACACGTATATAATTTGTCAAGCACAGTTACTCCAAGTTTCAACCCTTCACAGATATTTTTATCTCTGTTATCAGCGAATATCATGATTTTTTTATTAATAAACAATGTTCCGTAAGTTGCAAAAGTGTGCAAATTTAATACATGCTAGAAAACCAAAGAAAGATCATTATTCTAAATTTGCAGCGAGTAACTAATTTTTTCACTCGTGTTATTAACAATAATTTTTGTTTTTATAATAAACAATGTTCCGTATGTTGCAAAAGTGTGCAAATTTGATACATGTTAGAAAACGGTAACATAAACTTAATTCCAAATTTGCACAAAGTAACTAATTTTTTTGGCAATGTTATTAATAAAAAACACTTTTCACCCCTTTTCAACCCTTTCCGTACACCCCACAAGGGTGCAAACTCACACGGTCACTTATTTTACCCTTCTGAACAAATTCACAAAGTTTGGCCGAGTAACTAATTTGTTGGGGGTTTTGGGCTTTATTGACTGGACTATTATATATATATATATATATTTATTTATATGGCGAGATTGGTTAGTTTTTTAGTGAATCATAATTTCTCCACATTTCTTTGTGATTAGTGTGTGTGTATTTACCTGTAGAAAAAAATCTATATTTATTCAGTAAGCAACTAATTACTCTAATTAGTTGCCTACTAGTTCTAGTTTTAAGTTATTATTTGTATATTCCCATATAAGTTTGCAAATAAACGTTTTTATCATTATTATTAATTAGGGTAGTGTACTAAAACTATGTACCTACAAGTATACCTATATCTTCAAGCATGTTGATATCGATAACTCTTGACTACGATGATCCAACCTTCGCGATGACAAGCTAGGCTTGTCAGGCAATCTATAATGTGCCCTTGATGATATAGGGCTCTGTTATAAATCTAGTATTGATTTATTACCCTGACGGTATTGATAACATTTCTATAGGAAAGGTATGAAAGGAGCAAATTACTAGGATCCCCTAGTTATACCTGAAGATATTTTAATTTATTCAAACACTAGTAATTTTACTCGCCAGGAGTTATAGTGTCATTCTGACAAAGCATTATAAAAACGTTGAATTCTGTCTGCGTAGTTGAATTTCCAAATATGAGAAGTAAACAATTTACCTATAAGTCTTTACCGACAGATTATAATTTTCACTCGTCCTCCTATAATATAAGTACTTACCATCATAACAATTTATATTTTCGCAATTGAATAAAAAAGATTTTCTTTGTAAAAACCGGGAATAAGTTTTCTACTGTGCCTTTTAGCAAGGCAAAGTATCGTATTTACTTGTCATCACATTATTTAATGTCCTTACCATGTAAAAATTCCAAAATCTCGACTGTAGAAAAGGGCCGGTTCCACAAACTGCTAATCAATTGTTATAAATAACCGATTGTCGTCGGCACGTTACTAACGACTTCCTTCGGTTCACGGGACCGTCTGTCTGTCACCTCGACGATAGTAGCTCTAGCTACCAGTAACTGATTGTGGAAGAAGCTTTCGTTAAAGCTATGGTAAGCTATAGTAAATATATTTTTAATTAATATAATAATGGGAATATAATGTATCCTTATTCTAATCCTTGATACATAAAGCCTACATTTATATTTAAATTGACATGAAACAATAATCAAAATTAACTATAAACTATATAATGTTTGCCTTTTTTTACTCCTTTCTAGAAGAAAGAACACTCATTAATACAGTTAATGAAGTGAGCGAGTATATTTTTTTAAATAGGTATATTGTTAAATAGGTACCCGTTTCTTATTCCATACTTAGTAACCCAGCAGGACATCATTAAGCATCGGACAAAACCACACCGACCGCTACAACCAAAGAAAAAGACAATCCCATAGTTCTATATTTAAATCCCGAAAAAATCTGTAACTACCCGCACTCTTAACCAAAATTCTATATTTAAATTCTGAAAAACTCTTGTAACGGATGCGCACGCGCCATCTCTATTTAAAACTGCGCTTTTTAACAATTAATCGTTTCCTATGTCGCAGGCACTTCCTATTCGTGTCAAAGTGTCAGTTTTGAAAAAAGAATGGGCGGGGAAGAGGAAATGTAGATTGTATACGTCGAGGGGAGTTAGTGAAATTAACAGTGAAGAAAATCTACGACTTATACGAGCTTTCTGCTGATTTTTACAACATTAACGAGAAAATATCATGACAAAAAGTGTTTTTACGACTTCCTAAAACGATGTGCTACAATATTTTACTTGTTATATTTTTTTATTAGCTTTTGACGTTTAAAACCTTATAAACCTTACGGTGCCCAAGTGACTTAAGCTTTTCTAGATTTTCGAACTGTCATGAGTGATAATTACTAATTAGAAATTAAAACAATATTACCACAGCTACGCGTCCTCTTCTTATTTGTTTATCGAAGCCGAAAAAGGATTTTTTATTTTAAAAAATCTATATTAATCAATGTATTATGTTATCATATCAGTTATGCTTGACATTAGGCCCCAGGCTTGTGCGGGTTTCGCTTCAGGTGACATAGAGGTGAATGCCCGACTATAAAGTGTAAAAAATAGCGACAATCTTCATCTATACTATACATATAATAAAGCTGAAGAGGGTCAAAAGTCTGAACAAAGGAATTATTAGAATTTTTATTTTAGGTAAGTATAGTTTAAATCGATAACCAAACACGTGCCAGCAGTTTTCAGATTTTTGTCTGTTTATCTGATCTCCGTTTGTCTGGTTATTTTAGCGCGGACCATCATGTTTTTTGGTATGTAGGTAGTATGACATCTTAGGTGTGTCATAGATACTTTTAATCCCGAAATAATGCGAGCAAAGCCGCCGGCGACCACTAGTAGGTATATATCAATATATTGATATTTTTCCACAAGCAGTGGCAATTGTATAGTTAAACAATACAACGACCGACATCGTTAATCAAGGTCGCACCTTACTCGATACAGTGATTGATTGATAGTACGCGCTTAGAACTACAATAACATGTAGGTATTACAAATAAGGGAATAGGTATGTAACGTAGAGGAATGTAGGAAAGTTTAATCTAGGTTTATCTAAATATATAAAACTCAAAGGTGACTGACTGATTGACTCACTGATATAGTGATCTATCAACGCACAGCCCAAACCACTGGACGGATCGGGCTGAAATTTGGAATGGAGGTTGTTTAGTATTGGCAATACTAAATTGTCACAAATGTCTTTGTTACTTAAATATGTCATTGTCAAATCTCTCTTCCGTTTGCGACAGAACGCGGGTCGGACGCGTCTCTGTGGCCTTGCTAACAATCATGTAAAAAGTGAATTAATTAAACAAGTGAAGTGCATACGTGACTTTAATTGCTAACCTACAGGCTAACCCAATATCTAACATAAAGTTGGTCCTTCGGTGCGGGAGTCGAGCGATCGAAGCTCGGGCTCGGAACCGGCCGCCATTTTGAACTTCACGCCGAGTCGAGTCGGCACACCACGAAATCAACCCGAAAGTTAGCAAAAAGTCAAGCACATAATCACAAGTTCACGAACAAGCGGAACGAGCGGCGAGCAAGCCTAACAACACAACAACGCAGTCAACACGGCTTAACAAGACAAGCCAACTGCCAATCCTACAAGAACTACGCGCCTACGCAAGCTTCACTACACACACCAGAAAAATCGAACCGATCGATTCACTACACTGCAAGTCGGCACGCATTTCTACCTGCGCGACACGACATCAACTTTTCTACAACGAAAAATCTTCAAAATCAAAAAAGTTACGAAAAATAAAAACAATAAGTACCTACTAAAACTTACGAAACTCAAAAATTCTAACCACAAAATAAAAAAAAAAAACTTCAAGAACACGAGGAAGGATTTTCAATATGGAAGCCACCCTGGAAGCCCTAAAAGTGCAACGGAGTAGCATTAAAGGTCGCTTAACCAGAATTTTTAACAATGTGGCAGTCGTCGATGAAAACGTAAACCACCACGAGCTCGTGGTGCGTCAACAAGAACTCGACAATTTACTAGAAAAATTTAATCATATTCAACAACAACTTGAAGCGGCGGATAGCGATCCTTCTCGACAAGATCTACACGAAAACGAACGAGAGCTATTCGAAGAAAAATACTTTACAGCCAAAGCAAATATCGACAAGATATTGAACGGGCCGCGGACCATGCCACGTCCCGGACATGCCTCGCCTCGGTCTCATTTTTCTTCGACAAGGCTGTGGGAAGACAAGCCCGTGATGAAACTAGACAGAATCAGGCTGCCAAACTTTTCGGGCGACTATTCAACATGGCCCGCCTTCAAGAACTTGTTCGACGCCACCGTGCACAACACGGATCTACCAGCTGTAGCCAAGTTGCAGTACCTCAAGGCGGCGCTTGCGGGCGACGCAGCCACCCTTGTGTCTTCACTGCTCATCACCGAGGAAAACTACTCCAAAGCAATGGACATACTGACTACAAGGTATGAGAACAAAACTATTCTAGTAAATATCTATTTAAAGTCTATTGTCAATCACAATACTGTAACCAAATCAAACTTAAAGGATTTTCTTGTAACATTGCAGCAAAGTTTAGACTCACTAAAGGCAATAGGCCTTCCAATTGATAGCTGGGATGCTATTTTAATCTTTATTATAACCCAGAAGCTTGATAATTCCCTGCGTGCTGCCTGGGAAATCAACCGTAAAGATGACACCTTTTCCAAATTAAGTGAGCTGTTGACATTCTTAAATCAACGCAGAGTTGCCTTTGAACTTCTTGCTGAAAATGTGTCTAAAGTTCCAACAAAAGTGTCTACTAATACTGTAAAATCAAAAACATCTGCTCCTGTATGCGCTTTGTGCAGCGGCCTTCATGCCCTGTATAAATGCCCGGACTACCTCATAATGTCTATACCTGAGCGCACATCTCTCATAAAAGCTAAATCTTTATGCTTCAATTGTTTACAGCCCTATAAACCAAATCACAAGTGTTCTAAATACACTTGCTACAATTGTGCCTCTAAGCACCACACATCAATTTGTCCCAAAAAGGATGCAGGCCAATCACAGGTCAGTCTTGTATCCACGGGTCACTGCTCCAAAGAACCACAGGTACAACCTATGTACTCTGTTAACTCCAACTCCCTTCCAACAGACCCTACCATCAAACTAAACAACAATAACTCTCAACCAACGCTAACAAACCAACTCGGTACACTCTCCACAGTACTAGTATCCAATTCTAATACTACGCAAATGTTGCTATCCACAGCTGTCATCAAACTGCAAGGGCCTGACGGAAAATGGGTGAATGCTAGAGCGCTGCTGGATGGGGGAAGCGAAGCCAACATCATGGCCCGCAGACTGGCTGCCTCTCTTCAGCTGGAGAGCTTCCACGACCCATGTCTCCTCACTGGCCTTGGTAACTCACAAAATTCCACTGATGTAAGTGTGAATGCAAACTTTTCTTCACGACACGGCTCTTATCAAAATAACTTAACTTTCAATGTCGTTGATGAAATAACAGTGCCTCTGCCACACAAATATATACCTACAAAGTCATTGCACATTCCAAACAAAATAGTACCATTACTAGCAGATCCAACATTCTTTATTCCTGGTAACATTGATCTTTTAATAGGTCAGGAACTATTTTACAAACTACACCTAAAAGGGTTCATACAGCTAGGCCCCTCGCTACCTGATCTTGTAGAAACTGTCTTTGGCTGGGTAGTAGCTGGCGCTTATCGCCCTAACACATTACCAATAGAGTTTCACAACACACAAAAGGTTAGCATGCACCTTGCTCACTCATCCACAGACAAAATACTTCAATCATTTTGGGAGCAAGAAGAGTTGCCTCCAAGCAAGCCCCTCCTCTCCCCCGCAGACATGTACTGTGAGAAGTTATACACAACTACCACCAAACAAGATCACTCAGGCAGGTACATAGTAAATCTACCACTACAAACAGACAAACTTGATCATATAGGTAATTCATTCAATATGGCCTATCGATGCCTACTACAATTAGAATCAAGAATGCAAAAGGACACTAATCTATACAAACAATACAAAGTTTTCTTCGATGAATTTGTTCAATTAGGCCATGCTCACTATGTAGAACATTTTTCTGCTCAAGACAAACATGCATTTTACATGCCACACTTTCCTATAGTAAAACCAGACAATGTTTCAACAAAAGTACGTGCGGTATTTAATGCCAGTGCCCAGTCTTCAACTGGAGTTTCATTGAATGACATTCTCTATGAAGGTCCCAACATTTATAATGATCTCTTTGATATTATACTTAGATTCAGACTATACAAATATGCCTTTTCCTGTGACATAGTTAAAATGTTTAGAGGAATCTATGTCAACCCAACACAGACATCCCTTCAGAGAGTGTTATGGAGGGAATCTAGAACACAACCACTAAAATGTTTAGAACTAGACACTGTAACCTATGGCACTAAAAGCGCCCCCTATCTTGCTTGCCGAACAATGTTAGATTTAGCTGACCGACACACTCATACACACAAACTAGCTGCAGATTGCATCAGGTCTAGCGGGTATATCGATGACTACCTACATGGAGCACAAACACTAAATGAATGTAAACAACTATGCTCTGAGCTCATCGAATTGCTAGGGAAAGCAGGTTTTCAGCTACACAAGTGGTCAGCCAATCACCCAGATCTATTTATACATGTGGCTCAATATGATCCTGCAGCTAAAGTAAAAGCAGACGAAAATTGCACTCCCTATGAGTTTGTGTTGCCAGATACAGTCAAAACACTAGGTTTAAAGTGGCTGCCCAAACAAGACTTACTAAAAATATCAGTACCAGACCCACACACAACCACACCATGCACAAAACGTAATGTACTCTCACAAATAGCACAAATTTTTGATCCAATGGGCATGTTGACTGCATCCACCATAATGGCTAAGTTATTAATGCAAAAGATATGGAAACGCAGTCTAGAATGGGATGCTATCCTACCTGATGACTTACAAACTGCATGGTATCAGTTTTCAGAACAGTTACATAAGCTAAAGAATATTGAGATTCCTAGATATTACTTTACAGACATACCAATGCAGATCTACCTACTAGGATTTTGTGATGCTTCCTCTGCAGCCTTTGGAGCATCTCTTTACTTAAAGGCTACATACAATAATACAAAGCCTACTTGTGTACTAGTAACTGCAAAGTCTAAAGTAGCTCCAATCAAAAAACAGCTAACCATTCCACGTTTAGAGCTGAATGGAGCCAATTTGCTGGCAAAATTAGTCAAAAGATTTCTAGAAGCAACTAGCAATAAAATTAATATTGACAAGATTTGCTTATTCACAGACTCTTCCATCGTGCTAAGTTGGATAAAGTCACCATACAAACATAAACATGACACCTATGTTTCACACAGACTGACACAGGTCATTGACCTCACACAATCAGATACATGGCACTATTGTGACACTAAATCTAACCCTGCTGATGTTATCACACGCGGCATTTCACCTGACAGCCTACAATCTTGCACCCTCTATTGGAACGGCCCTACATGGATTTTAAAATCTCAGTCAGACTGGCCTACATTGCAAACACAGCTTCATACGTCGACACAACCAGACTTGGCACACATCACCACAGCTACATGCCATTCTGTCACAGCCATTGCCGCAGACTCACAAAAACATTCATCCTTTCTTTACAATGTTTTTTGTAAACACTCAAATTTTACACGGTTAACTAAAATAATGGCATATGTCCTAAGATTTACACACAACCTAAGAAATAAAAATGACAAACATGTCAAACACTTGTCTGTTTCAGAGCTCACACATGCTCACAACCTCATTATTCGAGAAGTTCAGATGCATTCATTTGCAAGAGAAATAAAAGAAATACAGTCCACTCAAACACAGGTTCATGAGCCGCCTGCTGAGCTCTCTCAGATTGGTGTTGGCACCACACAGACTACAACTCAGGACACATACACACCTAACTCAAGCACCAAGCAACAGAAACTTTACACCTATACTTCTAGCCCACTCAGAAAATTGAACCCATTTATGGATAACAATAACATACTTAGAGTAGGTGGTAGGATAAAACATTCAGATATTCCTTACACACAGGCTCATCCTATCATTCTTCCTGCCAAAGACCATGTAACATCAATAATAGTAAATCATTACCATATAAAGTTATTTCACTCCGGCATTCAAAGTACTTTGTACAATATCAGACTTAAATACTGGCCGATCAACGGGAGAAATGAAGTAAAGAAATGTATTCACACATGCGTTACATGCATTCGGTTCAGAGGCACAGTCTGCAGGCAGCAGATGGCTGATCTTCCCGCACCCAGAGTGACTCATTCACGGGTTTTCTCTCATGTTGGCATTGACTATAGCGGAGCCATAGCCATTAGAAGCTCCATGACAAGAAACTGTAAATATACAAAAGGTTACATTGCTCTATTTATAGATCTTCCCACTAGAGCCATTAGCTTAGAACTAGTTGGCGATATGTCATCTAATTCCTTCATTTGCGCGCTCAAAAGGTTTATAGCAAGACGAGGTTATCCGGTTTGTTTGTACACAGATAACTGTTCAAATTTTCGAGGTTCAAAAACTGAATTACATGAGCTGTACAAAATGTTTAAAAATGAAAAATGTTATTCAGACATCCTAGATTACTGCACAACTCGTGCTATCGAATATAAGTTTACTGTACCTTTAGCGAGCCACATGGGTGGTCTTTATGAAGCTGGAATAAAATGTACTAAAAGTTTGCTAAAAAAGCATCTATGTAACACAAAATTAACCTATGAATTTTTATATAGGTACTGTATTAGCACAAGTAGAAGCTATACTTAATTCACGCCCATTGTATCCTATCACTGACTTACCAAATGATGTAACTTGCTTGACACCTGGTCATTTTATCATCGGTACTGCCATGACTGACTTACCAGAGCCTAATCTTCTAGACTTAAATGAGTCTAGACTTGATATGTATCAACGGATTATCCAAATTAAACAAAGATTTTGGAAACAATTCTATTTTAGTTATTTGTCTGAATTGCAAAACAGAAACAAGTGGCTACAAGCAGAATGTAATATTAAAGTAGGTGATCTTGTATTAATCAAAGATGAGGCTACACCTCCTCTCTTTTGGCCTCTAGGCAGAGTAATTTGTACAAATGTAAACAAGACAGATGGTCTTGTAAGATCAGTTGATGTACATACTAGCAAATCACAATATACCAGACCAATACATAAATTGATCTTACTGCCTAGTAAAAACTAAGATTGTACCTTTCGCTATAAGTTTGCTTAAGTCTAGATATAAACTAGATTTAGTTATTCTATTTTTGCTGTAAACTATATGCATGCATAGTTACTTTAGATATAACCTTGATTCTATTATTCTATACTATATGTAAACTATATGCATGAATAGTTCCTAAATATAAGAAGTTCACATTACCTACTAAGTTTGTATACTAGATGCATGACTAGTTAGCATAAGTTTTTGGTTTATCTATTATTTAATCACACTATCATAAGTTTGGGATTCCATTTAAAAAGGAATTATTTCAATATGCTGTAAAATATTTTGTATCTAAGTAATTACTACCTATTTGACCTGGAGCCATAATCAATTTAAAGTTTATATTCAAACATTTCGAACTAACTTGTTAAATGAAACAAAAACATTGTATGTATTAATAATTACTAATAATAAATATATATAGGATAGAACATAAACATAAGTATGTAATTATTATAATCGTCATTCTGCATTGTGTTGTTTGGATAGATATACCTACTCTCCTAATAATATTAGTTTCCACGGAAGAACCCTGGCTACTGCAACACAGGGAATCCTACAGCAGTAGTCAGGACACACTATGTAAATATTCTGTGCTGCCTAAATTAAATTGTATTAATTGTATGAATGTAAAAAAAAAATGTATTTTTGGCATAATAAACGATTATTATTATTAATCTCTTAATATCTCTTACCTGGCCCGGGAGTATGTTTAGTATTGGCAATACTAAATTGTCACAAATGTCTTTGTTACTTAAATATGTCATTGTCAAATCTCTCTTCCGTTTGCGACAGAACGCGGGTCGGACGCGTCTCTGTGGCCTTGCTAACAATCATGTAAAAAGTGAATTAATTAAACAAGTGAAGTGCATACGTGACTTTAATTGCTAACCTACAGGCTAACCCAATATCTAACAGAGGTAGATGTTATGACGTAGGCATCCGCTAAGAAAGGATTTTGATGAATTCCACCCCTAAGGGGATAAAATAGGGGATGAAAGTTTGTATGAAACTTTGTCAATTTTAAACCGATCGGGCTGAGACTTTGCATGCATAAAGCTACTATGACGTAAGCGCTCGCTATGAAAAGATTTTGATAAATTCCACCCTTAAGGAGATAAAATCTATACTATCTATACTAATATTATAAAGCTGAAGAGTTTGTTTATTTGTTTGAACGCGCTACTCAGCTCAGGAACTACTGGTGCGAATTGAAAAAATATTTTTGTGTTTAATAGACCATTTATCGAGGAAGGCTTTAGGCTATATAACATCACGCTGCAACTAATAGGAGCGAAGAAATAATGGAAAATGTGGAAAAAAACGGGGAAAATTATTCATATATGAGGACTTCCGTTGCGTGCGCTGCGAAAACGGTTCGAGATACCACAAAAATATGTATGAAAGAATTATTTTTCTTTAAATAATCTAACAAAATATCTTCAACAGTATATGTCTATCTTTTAAGGTTAACTCACTAGAACCGTTTTTATGGTAATAACTATTCCACGCGGACGAAGTCGCGGGCACCAGCTAGTGATAAATAAAATGAAGCACTATGTACGCCTGTAATACATAATAACCATAAAATAATATAGAACATTGAATTCAATTTGATTTAAGTATCGTAATTACATCTCTCTTTTGGACACCCGGAGATGAGATCACTCTCTTGAGTCGTATTCCTCATGACTGAGGGTCATGACTCCTACGCAGAATTAATTCGTTAGGGGAGTTTTCTGGGGTACATACGAGTAGGTACATCGTGGTGGGCGCACAGATCCTTCCCCGGAAGACACATGTCCTCGTATATTGTGGTCCTCAAACATGTCGGTCACGATGTTTTTCTTCACCGCTAAGCGAGTGCAAATCCACACATAACTTGAAAATACAAGTCATTGGTGTAGGGCCGGATTCGAAACAGGGTGCGTCTGGATGAAAAGCAGACACTGGAACCGCTAAGCCACACTCGCTTGCTAAGCCACACTCGCTTTTTTAAATGAGATAGAGAAACTTAAACCAAATTTGATTAGGTTTGAAAACTCTTACTTTTGGAATGTTATCAGGTTTTATAATTTTTAAGGGTTCTCATAGAAATAATATATGATAATAATCAAGATTGGATTTTCACAAAAAGTCAAAGATACAGCCAATGGAGTCAATAGCCAAATAGGGGCTAGATGGCGCTGTGTGATATGACCTGAAGTATTTATTTATTTATTTCTAAATACTCTAGTTTTGATACAGCTTTGCGTATACACAAAATGTTTTAACATCTCGTTGTACCTTGCGTACATTCTTCCTTGAAAATGCTCGTGCAAAGGATGGCATCCGCTAAGAAACGATTTTTGGAAATGCAACTTTTATAGGAGTGAAATAGGGGATGCAAGTTTTACTTCGATGCCGCGAGCACCCACTAGTAATATATAAATATCTGTTAGTATCACAGAGCTTTGAAGTCCATGCTTGTCGCCCTGTGACTAGAGGCGAATTATTTCTTTATTCGATACAAAACAGGTGTCACCATTTACTAAAACTAACACACTTTCGGCACGCACACTACGACGCACGAGATGTTCATGTACACAGTACGCTTCAACTTCATCGGCTGTGCAATGTCGATATTTTTTTATCGAGGTATTTACACATTTACTTCGAAGATGGAAATATATGTCTTTAGTATAACTATGTTATTTAAGTACAAATTATAGTTAACTAGCTATGGCCCGCGGTGTTATCCGTTGTAAAAACTTTTTTATCCCGTGGAATAAAAACTATCCTATATCTATTTTATTTAATTATCAAATCATCTTCAAAATGACTGGAGCATATTCTGGCATTTTTATGAGGAAACCAGTTGTATCTACCGGTCGCCAATATACATTTATTTTTTAACACTGGATTTTTTGGAAAATGTAAATTAAGTATGTGTTAAATAAAAAGCGTAATCCAGAAACATTTCCATACATCATATACATTATATCGATTATCGATAATTTGCTAGGTTCCATTTACACATCACTTAGCTATCGAGAAGTAGCGTCGTCATGACAACGAATGTGTTAATGCCATTCAAAATGTCAAAAGTTTTATTTATTAAAATTACGAAATTTTACTACTTACCGATGGTATTTCACGCCGGTAACACTGGAACTTGTTCTTACAATTTTTAACTTGACACCAGGACATATTTAATAGTTTATCATGCTGTAAAACCGAGTAAAGACCGAAAACTCTCTCTCGCTCGGACTATATTTGACAACAGACTGACAAGCGCTGTCGTAGGTTAGGTTGGCCTGTTTACTGGTCCAAACGAGAACCACGTATTATTAGTCATTTCGCTTCTATGGGGGGGCGCGCGCGGGGGCGATGTGGCCCGATCGTTGTTCTGTGGTTAGTATACATACCTACTGTATAGATATATGTGGTAGAAATCGATTAAATCAATTAGGTACAATCCAATTGGTTAAATGGAATCTCAAGGGTGAAGTCATTTAAATTCGATCATATCTGACATGGTTTGTACAAAGACATTATTGACTTCACTTATGTTTTATGGGGACTAAATAACGTAGTAGTAATGTTCTTCTTGAGACCCTACACTTCATCATCATCAGCCTAATAAGACCCACTGCAGGGTATTGGCCTCCTCCCTCTTACGCCAATACTAAGACGGGCCTTAGTTAATTAAAATGAACTAAGGTGGGTTTGCCTTTGACTATAGTTTGCGTGATGGTAAGCAAAGGCTAACAACGCCTTAATGTCTTTTTATACCTTTGTACTTATGTATGTTATTTCCCAAATAATGTATATTGGTTATCTGACTAATAATTTATTATTGATTTCGAACTGATCTACATTTACTGGAAATGGTTTAAAAGATTGTTTTTGTGTTTATATTACCTGTTCCTGTTGGTATTAACTTTTCAAGTAAGACACTGTATGAATACAAATTCATTTAAATCGTGATAATTTACTTAAAGTTACCTTCTAGAAAAAATCACAAGACCAACTTCTGTCTCAAAAATAAAATAAACTTACCATTGTCATCGATTTTAGTATTCAATCGATACTTTGGTACTTGCGAAGATCTACACGAGATAAACGAATAAAGGGAGAATTTTCTTACAGAGTTACTAAACATACGTATATTATTTTTAAAAAAAACTTGAAAAATTCAATGCCAAATTTAGTTTGACATACGTAAATACCTGTCAACATTCAAACCGAAGGTAACTCCTGATTTCAGACAAAGAAAAATAAATCATTCAGTTATGTAAGAAAAACTTAATGTTTACGTACATACATCAAAGATAATCTGATAAGGTAAAAATAATCTTATTATTAGATAGAAACTTATTAAAATATTTTTTATAAGTACTAATGCTGAATTGTCTGTAAATAACATTTGTCTCAATGTTATAATATATGAAGCTTAGTGACTAAATATTCGATTTGATTTGAGATGGCGCTGTGTGATATGTCCGGCCTACCACAGATTTTTTACATAACACGTAGCAAGTAATCCTGTACTATAGTAATATGGGAACCTTAGAGTCTACAAAGGATATGCAATATTTTAACATTTTACTGTCGTAAAATATTATTGCGACAATTTTTTTCGCTTTCCGTAGGATGTGAACATTTTCGTAGAAGTCGAATTTGACGTCAGAGAGCTGTCTGTATTCTGAGGTATAGGTACATTGTACGATCTTATTATTCAAAACATGAGTGACCTTTTAAAGATGTTGGTTTCATTTCTATCTTATTTTTTATTCTTAGTGCCAGTCGTTAAGCCATGTCAGGAGCCTTAGGTTGGTTTGAAATGAAAATTCTAGACACCAGAGTTGGCCACTCTCATTCGATAAGAAGAATTCTTAGTATCTAGTTAAACGTTTTTATTCAGAAAGTTACACTACTCAACCGTCTAAAAAATAAGATATATAATCGAGATGCATTAACAATAGAAATGCTTAGTAGAGATGTGAAAATTGTAAGATAACAATAAGGTAGGTAATGCAGAAGTTGAAGACGATCCCGAGCAAGCTGGCGTCGAGAGGGATCACCTTGTACACCGCGAACTTGAGGGGACGAGCCTCCACGTAGCGGATGAAACGCTCGATTTCAACACGCTTTAGTTCATCTAAAAATATAATAATTGGGCTTTATTGAATATACCGTAAAGTTTGGATTAATCAGCAGGGTGTTTCACAAATTCGGAACAGTTTCGCTCGGAAAACGCCAATCGTAGAACCCCTTGTAACTTCTATGATTGGTGGATGGCTGTTATTGGTTAAAATAAGTCAGTTTTGACGTCTTTGATTGGAGTTTCGTTTCCGAGCGGAAACGTTCCGAATTTAAGAAACACCCAGTACAGGTAGGTGTTACAATTGACAGTAAAATGAATGAAAATAATGCTCATACATATAATCGTATTTCATTACCTGTCTACTGAACTGAAGTGTTTCTTTTACTCTACTTCTTAGCCTTACGTTTATGTGGGCAGATGCAGGTATAAACACACAAAAAAGCAATGAATTAAATTCTAACCTTGTTCATCGAAAACCTTATTATGAAGTAGAACTTTTATCCGGTCGGTCTGTGTGCCAATATATCCAGCAGAAAAGGCTGGTGCCAGAGTCAAGGTCATAAACGTAATTGTTAGCAATAGGTCACTTGCAAAAGCAATCCAATCCTGAAAGTAATCAAATCATTTTATTTCATAACAAGGAAAGTTCTTATCAATTTCACAATAATCCATACTAAAAGTATTAAAAAAAAATGTAGTCGCCCTGTAGAAATTTAGGAGAACGTCATCAAATCAAACTTCAACTGAACTGTCTAAATTTCTGAGTCCCAATAAAACAAATAAGTACACATTAATTTAACAAAACTACTCCTAATCATGAAGAAGATGAATGTATTATAAGAATTAGACGTACTTACAGTCAACAAATTATTTTGCCTATACCAAAAAGCATAAAAAATTGTAGACATAACGTCGGGCACCCTAAATAACATAGCAATCAGGAACTGTGAAGAAAAAGAATATAATCATTATTTTCCATTTATATTATACTCAAAAAGAGTTTATCTAGATTTAAGTCACTTACGAAGATCTTATACGCGTCCTTGAATTTTTCTGATATTTCCGAAATCATCTTGTATAGTTTGAAGTAGTTTCTTACTTCATCATTTTTACTTACATGTAACTTCTCCTCGAACACCACAAGTCTCAGATAGACAGAATAGAAGAACAAAGATATCATTGCGTTGATCATTTCTAAACCGGTCATAAAATGAGACAATAATAAAGTTGACATCCAGTAATCTTCGCATTGGAGCAAATAAACGCACATATGAGCCATGAGAAAAAAGATAAATACATAGATAAATATTACAGTCAACATTAGCTTATTCTTTACACTTTTAGACGTTTTGTCACACTTTAGCAAACGATCAACATCTTCCATTTCACTTTCGAACCAAGCGAATTTTGAGTTCGTGGGTAACAATATAAACAATGCAACATAAATATAACTATGCGTAGAGTGTAGAGCAACCCACGGCTGCAATGATATATCAAATTCTTCTCTCAACAAAAATGGTATCGGCACAAATACGGTAATTAAAACCTTTAGGATATAATACAGTTTTTCGAAACGTTTAGTTTTCCGTGACGTATGATTAAAATATCCTAAATCATAGCCGTACAAAACTTGAAACGATTTAAAAAATAATCTCATTTTAAAAAGTAAAGATTGGTTACTCTATTGCAAACAAAACTTGACTGACAACGAATAGACCCGGTAGTTTTAATTGTGATGTAATATATTTTAAAGATCTATATTACACTCGCTCCATAGCTTGTATACAATTGTAGGAAATTAACCATTTTAATCTTTTTAATGTGTCTATAGTGTCCATTTCATCAACAAATGATTGGAAGCCTAATTAAAAATGTATCCTGAAATGTTATCCAATATCACACACATGTCGTACTCGTACTGTGGTAAATTACTTTTTTAAATAAGTCGGTTATGCCTCTTTCTTGTCGAGCTACTAGATTAAACATCAATAGAGAAACAAATTAACAAACTCATTTCCTTATTTCTGGTGATACGACGTCGTAATCACAATGTAGGTACATGGTATTGTTTGTGGTACAGGCTTTCGCAAGTTCGCAAAGTTTCTTATAATGTACAAATCAAACATTCTATTAGGTATAGTAAGATTCCTCAACGAATTAAGATCGAGTGATAAATAATGTATAAAATAGTGGGTATCCAAACAAAAAGCTCATAAAAATTGCATCTAACTTGATGCAATGTGTTAATTGCACTAATTAGTACACAAACAGTTTTTATGAGCCAAAAAATTAGACAGATCCATAGTTCTTTGTAATAGTTTCCAAAAAATAAGAAACAGATCGAATGATAACGAGACACACTGAAACCAACTAAAATTTACTAAGTACGTTTTAGTATTTTGTTACAAATATTGCAGAATATTTGTATATGCCGCTTCATTTGGAAAATATTATTATATCCGTTATATAGTACCCGTTAGTAGTTATAGTTATAGCGAATGTGGATCAGCGGTTCCAGTGTCTGTTTTTCATCCAGACGCACCCTGGTTCTAATCCGACCCCACACCAACGACTTGTATTTTCAAGTTATGTGTGGATTTGCACTCGCTTAGCGGTGAAGGAAAACATTATAATATTAAATTAATAATAAATATTTAAGAACATACCACACAGCGCACTCTAGCCTCATACTAAGCTTACGCTTGTACCTATTATGGGTACTAGATAACGGATATAATACATATATACTTTTCTTTCGTGTATACTTATTATACATACATACTTATGCATACCTAGATGTCTAGCGCATCGAATGAGTACCATCAGAACCTGGCTATCGACCTTCTTATCCCTCTACTGATGGAATACTTGAAGGCAATAGTTCAATTTACTCATTTTTTTGTAGTACTTATATTGAATATATAGGAAGGTTTTTTTATCTTAGATCATTACTTAATGTTATCTGTTGATATTATTCTATTTCGATCACTGAGCAGCCGTTGCTGCTAACTTCACAAAAATGACCATCTTTATTTGTTCGGGTTATAGGCTGCTAACTTTGGCTGCCAAGTTCACACCGGTTAAACAACCATAGTGCGGGTTTAGCACTTAATAAATTAACTCATAGTGTAACTATGTTATGTTGAATTGGAAAAGAAAAGGTTTTGAACAACATTATTCTAATTTGATAGAATTATTTTATCAAGTCTGACTTAGGTACCATTCCTATAGAATTACTGAATAAAAGCTAAAGTTACTCATATTGTATGTACCTTACATTAAAAAATCATTAAGAATAATGTACACAGATTAAACAACATTTTTTGTAATGACATCGTTGATAGTGACGGTAGCTTTTAAGTCATTAAGTAATTGAAGGAATGGACTCTAATATATACCGACAACGAGCTTATAAAAAGTTGATTTAAATAGTATGTTTTTGGTTCTGTGAAGGCATGAAAAGACTTGTAACATTCTTCCATTGCTAGTTATTCTTATTAATTTAATCATAAATATATCATATCATACATTCATAAATTGTACGACTTTAAATGCCACGGATAAAACTAAATCATACAAATTTATTATAGTAGATACCTACTGTGTCCAGCAGCACAGTGCTGGTTGATTGTATTACATCCATAGCGGAGTCACTTAAGGATTTCTCTGACATATTTCATAGGAACAATTTGAAACCAAACAACAATACGCGAAATAACTTATCCAACACAATAAGCTAAAAGAAGGATACGTTGCAAAATATAGCGTGTATAAGTCATTACCTACTCGAATTATTTAATCTTAATTATATTAGGATTGTTTGTGTGAAAGACTATAACATAACGTACATAAAATGGGAGATCAGTTTCTTATTAAAAAGTATGAGTAAAAATTTTAATTACACATTCAAATACATTTATTTACGAAAATAACTAACTATTATTTACATATATTCCACAAGTATATACAAAAATGACTTAAACATACAGAAAAACTTATAAAGAACAGATATTTGCAAAAAATTCAGCACACCGTCCATGTTGTCGCTGTGCGGCAGGGATCCCAGGATGCTGGCAGTATTTCCTCTTTGAATGGAAAGACTCAATTAATTGAGTTGAGAAAAATAGCTGCCAGTTTGAGATCTCCTGTGGCAAGGACCAAAAGTTTGCTAACCCGTTTCACGAATAATTTTGTGTCCGGAGACCAAGGGCCCAAAGTCTCAACAGATAGCTCAAAAAAATCAAATTTGCGCTAATCTGCGAGTATTTTCGGTGTCTCCCGAGTTGGGCCTGTAGTGCTGCAGCCCCGACGCTACGAGCGGAGGCACTGACGTGAGACGGCGCTAGGGTGTCTACACACGTGACGTCCCAGACCAAAGGACGGCCGAGACACCACGGTACTAAAGTAGCGCCGTCTGGCCTCTTGCCGAAACGTAATACTTTTTAAATTAAATTAAACTTTATGAAAATATTTAAGATATTACATATTAAAAGATATTTTTTTTCATTTTGTTAGCTACGTAGCAAGACATACATAATAAGAGCAAGATATAATTTCCTAAAATTGTTATAACAAGTAATAATAATCGTTTATTTGCACACTATTGCTTACAACTATATTGCTTATATATTAATATAAATAAATAAATAATATAATAAATATTCCGGGACATTGCACACAGCGCCATATTACTTAGGAATAAACATTAGCTCACGAATGATGAGTGCTACATTTCCCCCACTAGGTCACCCTGTGTCGGGGGAAATTTGCTCGTCCATCAGTACTTACAGATACTTTGTAATATAATAGGACAAAAGTAAATACTAGAAATATCTGTTTCCAATACATGTGGTGAATTGGTGAAGATACTTGATTTCGTGGTTGGTTAGAAATACATACTTACGTGAAAGATAAAAGAAATAAATATACCGGGACATTTGTAGGAGTAGTATTTACATATATGTATAGGTACAATACAATATAATATATATGATAATTTAGATACAATTAAGAATAAAGAAGTATTTAGGATTAAGAGTGTGTGAGTGTATGTGTTAGTGTAGTTAGTGTGTGTGTGTGTGTGTAGTGCAAAGGTGTAAGAAAACAAACATCGCGTCGAGTGTGCTTGGATTGGCTGTTACAGGTATATACCTGTCACTCTCGCACAGACGATTAGAGTAGGAACGTGTTGGATGGAGTTATGCAAGATAGCCTCACGGCAGTTTTAATGGCGTAAATATTAATTAAAAATAATAATAATAATATTATTAGAAATTAATTAACGATTTTTTTTTTCTAAGATTCTATAAGCGCATTTCAAAATAATGAACATTTGAATACATTACTAATAATTCAATACACATTATTAAATTGTAACAAAACAATAATATAGGTAACGCAGAAGTTGAGGACGGTCCCGAGCAAGCTGGCGTCGAGAGGGATCAACTTGTACACCGTGAACTTGAGGGGACGCGCCTCCACGAAGCGGATGAAACGATCCAATTCAAACCGCTTAGCATCGTCTAAAAGAAACAAAAAAATACTAATTTAATCATTTCATCTTGTGTATCCTAACAAGCTTTGACAGGTTTGCCTAGTGTGAGATTAAGCGCACGCCAATACATGCCTTAAATCAAATCTAAAATCTACTGTAGCTTATAATCTGGTGTCAATTCCCTATTTGTTAAGTCAATAAATCTCTCATTTTTTATTTATTGGTAAATTTATTACTCATTCACGCCGCAACTGAATTTCAGATGTTTTTGGTACAATAGTAAGATTCCGAGAATGATACAGGCGATATACTTTATACATATTATGTAAAACAATGCGAACAATACCACGAGCATCCAATAGTAATTAAATAAAAAGTATCTCAACCCTTTATTACTTTTATCTATTTTATTGTGCTGCGTGATAGGTTATTAATTGATCGTATCTGTTAGATGTCCCATTTGATCGTTTTCTCTTTTCTCAACATAAATAATAAATTAACATAATCTGAACAGAAACCTAAATAAAGACAAAAATAAGTAATTACACCTGTTTGTGTATTTATATAATAAACAGTTTAAGTGTTAATACAGTATCCTTCTAGTACAGATATTTTAGTCGATAGCAACATGAAGGTAGTTGTAAAGTTGTAAATAAACATCTGCTGCCGCTACCAGAATGGCGATTAGTAATCCGCCATTTTGTAGCGACAGGAATCGAAATACATGTATCGTCTGAACAATTTTTACGTATATAAGGATTGTACCACCAAAGTCTAAGATCGGGGCCACTTGGAAAGAGAGAAAGGACGCAAATGCAGTCAGTATTGACACGACTTACAGAAATAAAGTTTAAAACCACACAAACTTACTAGTTTCAGCCAAACGTCTGTCATACAATATGACTCGTATCTTCTGTACCTCGGCATGCAGGGTCCCGGCAGCCATTGCGGGGACCAGGGTGACGAGCAATGACCACACCTCCAATATGATCTTTGACTGCAACTGAGAATAATCATTTTATAGCTCGTCATCATCATCAGCCTGCTATCGCCCACTGCTGAGCATAGGCCTATCTTCTTGTACGCCACTTGTCCCGGTCCTGCGCAGATTGAATCCAGGTGCTCCCTGTGGTTGTTCTAATGTCGTCAACCCACCGCATTGGTGGGCGACCTCTGATTTTATGGCTAGTACCTACCTCTCGATTTTATCGCTAGTACCAAAAAATCAATTATATTATGTACTTAAAAAATCAATTATATTATGTACTTAAAAAACAGACTTCAAGCATATAACTCGGTAAGTAAATAACTAATGCAAATTACGTCATGTGGCCTAGGTAAAATACATTTTGATGCTCACTTAATTCTGTAAAGAGTAACAATGAGTTTGGCGTAAAGAAATATAATAAACAAATAAGTAATTGTACTTTAGAACAAAATATGGAATTTAACGAAGTATGTTGGATTTGCACTAGACTACAATTTGTTGGAAGATCAACATGTTTGTCATAGTCGTTAAGCCATGTCAGAGGCCCATAGGGTGGCTTCATTAGCTCTCGACACCAGAGTTGGTCACTCTCATTCGATAGGAAGGAAGGAGAGATGGATGATGTTCCTAAGTAGGTGTATTCTCGTATTAAAGCATTTGATTCGTACTTACGGTTCCTGGATTCTCAATAATATTGTTACGGAATTCGTAAAGAGTCCGATAAATAGAAATCATCGCATCCGGAATGTTGAATAAAATAATAATGATATACTGAAACGATTTAATTAGTGTAAATTGAAAAAAAAAGGATGTCGTGTAGATATTAAAAAATTACAATGACGGCGACCTTAATTCTAAGAGATTTTATAAGCAGGGACTCGATGAAGAGGAAGTAGTACGCACGTCTACGGCTTACTTCTTTAATCATCATCATCATCATCATCCACAGCCTTCTCTATTCCACTGCTGGGCACAGGCCTCTCTTTGAATGTGCCAGCTGCGTCGATCTTGTGCAGACCTCATCCATAGAGAACCCGCGACTCGTACAATGTCGTCAACCCATCTCGCTGCCGGACGACCTACATCTCGTCTGCGTGTTCTTGGCCACCACTCAGTAACAATTTTGCTCCATCTATTGTCGTTTCTTCTAGCCACATAACATATATATAGCCACTTTTTTTAATAAGACTTCAAAAATAAAATGACTAACCAAATCGTTTGAAATACTTACAAATCGTTGATAAGCTTTCTTGAATTCCGTAGTAAGGTTCACCAATGACTCAAACTTGCGAAGATAATACTCTAATTCTTCATCAAATGCACTCTTTAAATGTATTCCAAACAGTTTGAACCTATAATAGGCTGAACAGAATTGAAATGAAATCGAAAATAATATTACTTCAAATCCGACACACACCAAATTGAACAATATTAAATCAATGCTTTCCATAGTACGAAACTTTGAAGCATAACAGTATATTGTTATTCGGATCACTCTGTAGGAAAAGATTGCGAAAATTATCCTCATTTGAAGTTTTTCAACCAATAAAGTAGCTTCGTGACTTCCCGCTCTTAAACCGATTCTGTCGAATTTTCTCTCGAACTCCCATAAAGTGTGATCGCTTCGTAAAAATGTGAAAATGAAAGCGCACACAACATGTTTGATAGTGTAATAGAAATACCAAGCCCAAAGAACCAGCTCAGAATAATTTCGAGGGCACATGATCACAACACTGACAAAAAGACATTGAAATAAATTGAAACATTTTATAGACCATTTTAATCTCGGTGACTTATTTTGGTGTATATACCCAAAATCATAGCCTAACAAGATTTGCAACACCTTATACAGCATGATGTTTGTTATAAGGAGTATAATTTCAAAATTACAAGTGATAGTACGTACTCGACTAAAGTAATAATGACGTATGTAATAATGAACATATTGCACTTAACTCTATTAGAAAATGGACAATAAGTATACCTAACTATCTACTAGTCAGTCAATATGTTTCTTATTAATGTGTTTACCGAATGTCCAAAGAAAATAAAACTTATAATTTGTACATGTTAAGTAAGTACAAACAATCAAATCAAAAGAGTAAAAACAATAAATATGAAAAATTGGAAATCAGTAAAAAATTCGCTGTGACGCAACACATAACTAATCTTTAAAAATGATGGATCAATACGTGTAGGCACAGAATACATAATACAAGTGTAGGTACGGATTTTCATTTTTGTTCTTATATTAATAATTTTCTTGTAAGTATATGGGTTCAAATGACCTGGTTTTTTTTTGTTTTTAGAGGAGTGAATGCGGAGATGATGGGTGACAGAATGGAATGGAAGATAGGAACATGTTGTGCCGACGCGCGACCCCACATAGTGGAATAAAGGAAAGAGAGAGAAGAATATTTTTTGTTTGTTATCCTCAAGGATTTTCATCCCTTTCTTTCTCTCCTATAAATTCAACTTTTATCATTCTATACCTGTATTCGTTTTTTAAATCCGCGGAGAATTTATTGTTTTCGTTAATAATCAGCAACTACAGCATAACCTTTGGCTTCAGGAAAATTCAGAATAAAACGTTTCTTCTCATTCATTTCGTCATGTCGTTTATTTTGTACGGGACACCTGTTTTTATCCTGCCTTTCCGAAACTTAAAGGCATAATAACAAAAATTGTTGGTTTTCATGTACTCAAGCCACCATAAAAAAATAATTGTTGGTTTTCAATAACTCTGTAGTTGAGACTGTAGGTCAGCCTAAGCTAAGTAATTTGGTTATCTATATAAATAATCTTAATTAAAAATATGAATATCTACAATTCGATTAGGTGGTCTGAATCGATTATATTAAACAAATGTAAGGGTAACATTGGTGTAAGGACATGCAATTTCATTTAAAGGTGTTGCTATCCAATGAAATGATAAACAACTTGTAAGACTCTAATTTATCTTTTATTCGTTAAATTAATAAGTAATTGTTACCTCTTTGATAAATAAATATATTTACATATATTTCACAAGTATATACAAAAAAGACTTAAACATACAGAAAAAGTAACAAAAAACACACAGATATTTACAAAAAATTCAGCACACCTTCCATGTTGTCACTGTGCGGCAGGGATCCCAGGATGCTGGCAGTATTTCCTCTTTGAATAGAAAGACTCAATCGTTGAGAAAAATAGCTGCCAGCCCTGAGATCTCCTGTGGCAAGGACCAAACGTTTGCTAATCTGTTTAACAAATAATTTTATTAATTCTTTGATAAATTGGTATTTGATGACCTTAAATTAGTTTTAACTTAGCAACTACATAAAAATTTGGGTAAAGAGCCCGTTACATGAGAAAAGTTTTTGGATAAATTATATATGATTTTTATTACTCTCAGCTCTTATACTTATGTACATTATGTGATACTATGTATGCTCAAAAATCATGAAAGCCTACAAGATATTATACAATATTATCACTTTATGGCATAATTCCTCACATAAACCGATTTTGCTTCTGAGGGTTACTATACAACAGTTTCCATGAAAAATATATCAGTTTTTAAGGTTGAATACTATAGTATTCAAACGCTAGTACAACACATACTTAGAATGTATACTTAGCTTATTTGGGAACACATTCTGTTTTGTGTACCATTATAAATAAATAAATAAATACATACATACACATACATACATTACGTACATTAATCAGTATTTATACAGTATGGAAACTGTTGATTTGTATGTTTGTTTTGTTTGTTAAGAACATCGAAATCTTTTGCATCATCTCAAGTAGGTAACAGAGACACCTCAAATATGTTATGTTGCAACACTGGTCCAATAAAACTAATGGTGCCATATATTCTCTTAAAACCACTATCAGGTCGTTAAACTGATTCAGTGGCGCTATGGTGAATTAAAATGGTGATACATGGGGACTTTTTCTACGAGCGACCAAAGAAGCAAGGAAGGGAATTTTGTAATATACCTATCGAGGTATATATATTCATATATCCATGATACAATCTTACCTAAATATTTTTATAAGAATGTATGTAAAAACAATTATGACAAGAAATCATAGTGTTACATGATGATAATAATTATTTATTTGTTTTGTAATATTTATGATTTTAATAAATATTTCTTTCTTTCTTTCTTCTTTCTTTCTTTCTTCATACCTCATAATACCATCAAAAGTTAGTTCGTTTGTACGTCTTTCATGCAACGCAATGGATCGACGAACCAACGCATTTTCGGTATGGAGTTACTAGAGGGCACAGAAATCTAAATAATTTAAAGAGATTTTAAATGATTATCTATTAAAAAAGGCAATCTACTCAGTTAAATTGTATCTAGAAGATAATGATGACATATAATGATAATTTGATTAACATTTATTCTCTTGACATTTATGTGACAAGGAATTTCTTTTTCAATGTATCATAGCTATATTTAAATAACGTGTTTGTATTTTTAATTATAACAATGTCTGTAAGCCCATATGGGCAGCGGCTAGAGTACTATCCTGCCTTATAATATGTCTAGTCCCTAGATTATGCTATAAGTTTTTATGACCACCTGTTAAACCTAGTTGCCTGACAATAAATTTTATTTCATTTTATTTCATTTCATATTTCATTATTTAGATTTCTGTGCTAAATAAATAATAAATAAGCTGGAGCAAGTTAGCTAAAAAGTCAAAGGTGCTGTGTACATAATTCATTACTTATTGTTTACGGTACGCTTCTCTAACCGGAAACTGTTCTAACGGTTAAATACAGGCAAAGGTTAAATAAATCATGTCAGTATTGATCTGTTGGTAGGCTACTTTGTCCTAATGTGCTATTGGAGTTATTTTTCTCCCAAAAACATGATTTAAATTTAAATAAACTATCTATACATAAAATAAAGCTGAAGAGGGTCAAAAACCTGGACATAGACGATATTAGAAAATAATTATATTTGGGTAAACTTTAAAGTCATAATAGAAACATTTATCATCATCATCCACTGCCCTTCTTATGCATGTATATGAGAATATGTAATGTATGCAAGCGATCATAAACTAGTTTTTTTTTACTTGAGTTAGGCTCACGCTTGACTAAAACTTGCCTGATGTTAAGCAACGTTATTATCTACGATCTAGCGCGCTTGCCTAGGAAAACTGGTTTAGAGGTGAAGGTGGGCGACAAAAAAATGTATGTATCCATGCATAAGTAAGAATTATATACAGTCCGATTTTTGTTTTGATCTGTCTTATAAACGTCTAAAACTTAAAGTGACTTGAAAACTCTGGACACCAGCGCTCACCAATCCCAAGAAGCTACAAACAAAGACATTCAGTCCCCTGCCATAAAAAAAAATCAAAACACGCGTGACATAGTTTCGAGAACGAAAAAAATAGAATAAGTGCTGGCGTTGGACTGAAATACTTGCGGCAATTGAATAACGATGGTGGAGAGACAGGGGACTGATAGCGTAGGGATGGGATGATGGTATAGTTATCGATAGGGGTTATCGAATGGACTGGAAGAGATCGCTTGGAGCAATATGACTAAAAGCTGTAAATTCTGTTTAAAATTTAGATGTGTTGGAAGTTTGTACATATATAATAGTAGGATTATTATAACTATAACTTATGTTGTATTTATTTACTGTACCAAAGTATTAACTCGCGTATTTTTATCATTCTGACGCGCCCTATTTCAAAAAGGTGGACAATATCTCCGGCTTGTAGGTTAGTTAACAGAAAAACAACATCAGTGTTTAAATTCTGGGAGGCAATTTAATCAGGCATTTGTAGCGAATCCTAAATTTATAAAACATATAAAATATCGATAAAATAAGACAAGGTCATCACCCCTCCCTAAATCTCAAGCATCCTCAGAACAAATGCCCAATCGGGCAACATTGAAGTGGCGGCTGGATACGGGACTGTTTGCTATCAGCTCTCCTTGAACGACCCTAACTAACCACAGACTAAAATAGAATAGGCTGTGGAGCCGATTTTGATACGCAGTTTTCTATACGAGCTACACAAGAACTTTATCTACGAATAGTGGGTGCTCGCGGCTTCGCTCGCATTAAAAAGTAAAACTTGCATCCCCTATTTCACCTCTTTAAAAGAGGCATTTTCAAAAATCCTTTCTTAGCGGATGCCTACGTAATAACATCTACCTTCATTCCAAATTTCAGCCCAATCTGGCCATTGGTTTGGGCTGTGCGTTGATAGATCACTATATCAGTCACTCAGTCACCTTTGAGTTTTATATTTATAGACTAGCTACTCTACCCGGCTTCTCACGGTTCCATATGCAATGTACGTATACGAAATTTTCAAGCATATCACTATTTTTTCTTGTATTAAAAATAGCCAAATGTTCATCAGGGATGATGTACAATTCTCATGGTAAGACTTTTTTTTATCGGTCCAGTTCAGGTTTTGGCGTATGGCGGCTGGTATGTTCTTGCAGTCCCGTTTGAGAGCTAGTTCTAGTTCCAGCAGAGATGCTCAATCTTACCACAGTGTCGCGTGTCGGTTGATTCAGGTTTGACTGTCAAGAGAAAATAAATTATTATTGAGCTACCCAATAAAACAAATCTATACTAATATTATAAAGCTGAAGAGTTTGTTTGTTTGTTTGTTTGTATGTTTGTTTGTTTGTTTGTATGTTTGTTTGTTTGAACGCGCTAATCTCAGGAACTACTAGTGCGAATTGAAAAATTCTTTTTGTGTTGAATAGACCATTTATCGAGGAAGGCTTTAGGCTATATAACATCACGCTGCAACTAATAGGAGCGAAGAAACAATAAAAAAGGTGGGAAAAACGGGGAAAATTATTCATCTTTGAGGGCTTCCGTTGCGTGCGCTGCGAAAACGGTTCGAAATATCAAAAAAATGTGTATGAAAGAATTATTCCTCTTGAAATGATCTAACAAAATGTCCGCAACAGTATATGTCTATCTTTTAAGGTTAACTCACTAGAACCGTTTTTATGGTAATAACTATTCCACGCGGACGAAGTCGCGCGCACCAGCTAGTACAATATAATGTTGACGTAGGCTGTACACATATCGTATGTATCTGTTCAGTAAAATTTTATTCAACAGTTTTATAAAATATTAAACAGTTTTTTTAAAGTAACATATAAAGATTTTAAAGAGATTATTCACTTAGTAAGCTTAATATAAATAAAACAGTAAAACTAAATTATACGTAACTCTACCGCGCAATAAATCTCTGCCTGCGAATGAATGCAGCACTTCAGCCATAAAAAAGATATCCTGATAATAACTTTTTAGTTAAATTTTAATCCGTCAGTACATTTACTGGCTTACAAGTAATGTCGTGCCTCCCGGCTGCTCCCGCGCACGATCTCGTGACGTCTCCAGATACAATCAGCTGCCAATTAGCGGCGCTAACAAACCACAATGCAGTTTTACTTCACTTTTTGTAGAGGTGACAAAGATAAAATAGTAGAAAATAGACTAGAAGCGTCGTGAATTAACGTCCATAATATGTGTATGAAAACACTTAGGACACAAAAGAGAAATTGGTGTATAAATTTGAGAAGCTATCCCATAAACATACAGTCAAATGTCATTATGGAGTGTGCAGAGTAGTTACATGAACTGATTCCCTCAGCTCCTTTCTATAACCGAACAAGCAGAAAGTCCGCAGGTAAACACCGTTTTATGGTGGAAGTGCCGAAATATCGAACACAGTGCTTTGCCTCTACGTTTATTGTACGGACGGCAAAGCTTTGGACACTTTACCAGAAGTTGTGTTTCCTGCGAACTACAATCCAGGGGTTTTCAAATCTAGAATTAATAGTTATCTTCTAAGTAAGCGTGTTACACCCTAGGCTGAAGCAATGCAACATCAGGCAGGCTGTAGTCAAAAGTAAAGCTATCCCACGTAAAAAAAAAAGTAACCAAGACACAATACTACTCTGTACTTACCTATTTTATAGCCCGATCCATTAAAGAAAGTTTCATAAATCACTTTTTTTGGCCCAACATTATCTCCATCATTGGTACAAAAAGAATGGAATGATTTTTTGGTGGCCATTTCTAATTATGTTTTCTTTTCACCTTAATAATGTTTGTATGTGTTGCATAGACTTGCCTGTGTAACAATAATTATTAATTCAATGATAGCCAATCTCTCTGTGCTGCCCCAAATTCACAAGATACGTATGATATTATAGTTTTAATCCTATAAACCTCCTATAACTACAAGCATAAAATAAGACTTTATTGATTCAAATCACGGATACAGCAGACACAAAAGAACACAATATTTATAAAGATACGTCTATCACTAACATGGACAATATAAGCCCAGAGACACCTATTATAGCATTATTCAGAAATTTTTCACTTAGTGTTTTTTTTTGGTTACTGTAATTTTTCTATTGCAATTATGTCTCACTAGTAGATCCTCGCGGCTTCGCTCGCATTAAGGAATAAAACCTGCATCCCTATTTCATCTCTTTAAAAGAAGCATTTCCGAAAATCCTTTATTAGCGGATGCCTACGTCATAACATCTAACTGAATCACTGTATTATAGTTCCCGTAAGGCATGATTTAATTTAGTTGTAATAACCGGCTAGCACTTACGTCAAAAATTACGTCGAAAAATTAGCTCGACAAGTTTCGGAAATCTGAGGTTTCCATCATCATCTAACTGCATGCCAAATTTCAGCCCGATACGGCCGTGGTTTGGGATGTGGGTTGATAGATCACTATGTCAGTCAGTCACCTTTAAGTTATTTAGATTGATTATTATATAAACTACTTATATCACTTGGTCTTTTTTGGGAAAGGAATGCAGCTGGTTGCCAAATGCTACCATTGCTGCGTCACCGGACGATGGCTGGGTACTGATTGTGCCCGGGGCTATGTACTAGTTTGGGCGACTGGCACAAGGGCACCTCTGAGGCACGAACCTCGGCTTGGACCGTCGCCAGAAGGGGGAGACCGGGGTACCCTGTTAATCCCTGAAGGGGAGCGAGCTAAGGCCTTATCAATGGTATCTGAATGATAGTTGTATTGAATGAAATCACTTGGTCACAAGCACCCGTAGCTCAGCTAGCGGAGGCAATCGCTTGCGATTATCGATGTTCAGCAAAAGTGACCGAAAAGTGACATTCAATTTTGGGCGCTTCCGTCGGTCGGTTGGCACGTTAAATTGTAGGTCTCGGCTGTTTCAGCGTACAGAGGTATCACGTTATATCTGTAAGTAAAGTAACCTTACATGTGACCTACGCCTAAATCACTAAGTATAGCTATTTACCACCGAATGCCCGCGTTCAGCGATTGAGCTTGAAAATAAAACAAATATGCAATCTGACATAGGTACTCACAAACTCATCGTTTACTATAATGTTTTAAAGATTATGTGTGTCCAAATTCTTATGTGTCGTCTATCGACTATGATGTAGATGATTACAACCCACGGGGTACATCAAAGAGATTTTAACAAAGACAGTTTGTGTAGGTGTCGACATACTTGACTATAAATACTTATATGATATTATTTACATGTAGACCACATCAGTGTGATCCGATCCGATTTTTCATACAAAACTCATATTAACATTAATCTCGGCCCAACTTGTTTTTCTAGTTATTTGTCGATTAAGTAGCACTCGTTTAACGATGAAGATAAACATCGTTAGGAAACCGACATATTTGAGGACAACAAAATTCAAAGACAGTCTTCCGTGGAAGGACCTGGGTGCCCACCATGATGTATCTGCCCATGGAAATCCTCCAACGATTCTGTTTCTGAGGGAGTGTCACGACCCTCAGTAACGATATCGACTAAGGAGGAGGATATTAATCAATTAGGTATACCGTTAACCTGGTGAGTCATTAGACTCTAAAAACAATGAGTGACATTATCACAAAATATCAACCTTGTCAACTCAAAACTTTGTAATTTATTTTGCATAGGATATGTATAGTAAAAAGAACCCGTACATAGGATATGTATAGTATATACAGCAGTAGCAAATGAATGCATTATTGTAAGTATACTTACATATCTACTATGTATATATGTATATATTTAAGTATACTTACAATAATGCATTAATTTGCTAATGCTTGCGACCGGACGTTGTCGTTTGTCGCATCTCATCCCATGGGATGGTCATTTGACTAATCAATACTAAATTAACAATAAGAAAAAAAACAAAATGGCTGACTGTGGTCTCGGTGAAGTTATGAATTTATCGAATTCAGATGTTGTTGTTCTTCAGGTAAGTAGGTACAAGTTGCTTAGTGGATCGACAGAAAAAAAATAGTACGTAATCAACAAATTGCAAAGAAATGCCGTACCACGCCGTACATAATAATTATATAAAAAATGTTGTTTCAATTTTTTATTAAAAATATTTACTTGAGTTAATTTTGTCGACTGCTAAGCCCGCACTATGGTTGTTTAACTTAAACGTTTATTGGTAAAGGAAAATATTATAGACATACGCAGGTTCGAATCCTGCCGGACATGATTATTTTCGGTCATTTTCCAATAAACGTTTAAGTTAATATTTACTTGGTAGTAAGATGCTGGTGTATAATCTTAGCGGTTACGTAATTTACACTTCATTGTAACTTATTATTTTTTATTAAATTATTAGAACTTACGAAATAATTAGATGCAATGTACTTAGCTCTATATCTAACGAAAATGCAACTTCTTAGACAGAGCCCAAAACTACGTTATTTAGTTGTTTTTCCATAGCTATTGTCTACTTTAGACACATACTTTACATAAAAGTGCGTATGATACTTAGGTACATTTTCCATGTTAATAGCATAATATTAAGCACCGCCACGAAATCAAGCCACACAAAATCAATGCACAAAATATTGTCAACATGGATCTAACAGAAATAGCGCGCGATTTCCGAAGCGTCGCTGTTCGTTCCAAATTCAAAAGCGTGTTGAGCGCGCAAAACATCCTGCGAACGAGGAAACAGCGCGCGTGCCGCGTAAACTTCCGCTCGAAGAAAGGTGCAAAATCGAATGTGCATGGATTATAATTCAATCCAAGGAGTATTAAAGTGAAATTCTATAATAAACTCATTTATTGTGCAATATCTAGCTAGCTAATAAGCTAGCTAGCTAGCTTTGCAGAAAGCGTCAACTTTTTACAAAATTCTTATACTTACCTTTTTTTCTATAGCTTGTATTTGTAGTTCAGAAAAAGGACTAACTAAAGGAGTTCGTATATTTACATGAAAAATACATAAAGTAATGATACAATTAAAAGTATGTATAGGGCTAAGAAAACCCCTTACACAAATTCATAAAATTTATTGAAAACAAAATTTTTTTAGTATGGCAACACTCATTTGAAATATATATATATATTCCAATTATTATTATAATCAAGATACATAATAATGTGACTTATTAACAAAATTATCTCTACTTGATGACAAAACCTCTAGTAGTGTTCATTGAATTTATTTTCATGTCAAAGTGATACTTATTTAATTCACCTCTCAAATCTACGTGCATTGGAATAACTCTTATCTCTACTTGAACAAAAATGGGTCATCCAAGTCGGTCAAAGATAAAAAAAAAACATGTGACTATATATGTTACTTTCGAGAAGTACTGCTAAAAGTCAAGATGATCCGTAGCTCCGATGCAGCGCTTAAGAAAAACAAACTGACCTGAAACTGAACTCCTGTATAATGTAAATATTAGAATTCACACAATATTATTAAACTGCAATAAAGTGATAAGATTTGTAGTAACAAGCGCTACACACGTAGGTAGTAGAGCCATTTCAACAACCGAACCAAATGCATTAATTTTAATCGGCCGTGTCTTCACTAGACGCAGAAGAGCTTTTGTTGATTTATATAGCGGTTCACCTAAAACAAATATATTATATTTTACTTGCTTATTGGGAAATAAAGTAGGTATGCTTAGACGCCTTTTCGAAAAGTAAAAGATTTTTTTTTAAGTAAGTACCTATACAACTTCATGAATGAAAATTTATTAGAGATTATGCAGTTTAAACCAAAGAGTTTGTAGTAAATTACTAAACGTAAATTTAGAAACGATTCGTATAAAATATAACAAAAAAAAGGAAGGTCACCAATTTTTGTAAAAATCTTTCATAGATGGCGCTGGAAATCAAACTCTTGCGCAGCCTTTATGATCACTGCATAGACCTTGGTTTCAATACTGTCCTCTAGAGGCGTTTTTTTTAATGTATGCAATACGAGAGGTACTATTAAAATAAATACTAAAAATAGAAATACTCCAGCTATGTTACGAAGAAAAACTTTATAACAAAGAGTCATAAACATGTACTGGTTAAGCCATGTCAGAGGCTCTTCGGGTGGCATGATAAACTCTCGACACCAGAGTTGGCCACTCATTCGATAATAAAAAAGAAGTGAACTGTGTCAGAACTTATTGTAAAGGATTAGGGCCTTTCTTGCAACCCGTAAGCTAATTCAGTGTGAAACTTACAACAACATGAATCCACAAGAAGTTGTGTAAGCAATCGTCTCAACTCATGCCCGCAGTTCAAAACTTGCTGTGCAGCTTTCGAAAAGAAATAAAATGCCAAAACAAACTCTATAAGAACAAATTTGGACAAGATAGTGAGTAACGTGGAGCCTGTCTCCTGAAAAAATAATTTATAAGTACTTAATTATAAAACACACACAAACTTAAAATTCATAAACTATCGTTACAGTAACAATCATTGCAAATATGAGTCTTCACTCTAAGGTTGGTATTCATACCTATATATTTGGTTTAATATGATTATTGTACCTTCGTGTGTGATTTTTCTGTTTCCCCATGTACATGAATAACACAAAAAATCATTATGAAAAAGGTAAAGATAACTATTTGAATGTGAGTCCGCTAAAGTGTCTTAAACTTTTGTTAAATATTTTTTTTAATTTCAAATATAATGTATGTGCTTACCTTGACTTGTAAAACTATATCAGAATATAACACGATGATAAATCCGAAGACGATATAAAAGATCATAGTAGTAGTCTGCAGAAAAAAAAATATCGGAACTTTATATTTATATAGGTAGGTATATTTTTTTCTAGATTTTTATATTCATTATCCATCATCAAAATTTAAAAAAAGTCCTTAAATAAGTAGTTTTGTAGATTCCTTCGTGAAAATATGACTCCACAACGTTAACTTGATTTTTATACTAATTATCTTAGTCCAATGTGTTAAACCAACTGACTGTGTTATTCAGATGGCTTTCATTTTAGCCAATTTAATTTACCATCCGTGGTCTGCTTGATCATTGTTTCAATTAAAAATGTGCGTTTTAGTTATTTTTATAAGATGCCTTACCTGCCAGTAAAATATTCCGTTACAAAGATTTGCCACTTGTTCGACTGTTTCATATGCAGCAAACCATTTATCAAATTTCTTCGTGACTTGATAAAGTGAAATATAGGAACCGTTCAATGAACTTATATCACTTAAAAGTTTTCTGCGACTTAAGTCTTTGTTGATCGCATCGTTGATATCCTTCAACTTATCTGATATAGTGCTATAAACGCTCCAAAGAACACAAAATTCTAGGAAAAATCTAAAGTCACATATAACCATAGTTACTTGAATGATAAAAAATATTATTAATGGCGTTCCAGTAAAATCTGCCGTTCCTTTGACATCTGTTGTCATAGCCAGATATATGGGCGCGTATATAAAAAACTCCCAACACATACATAACACAATAACTATTATACGAAATAGATCTTTCTTTACACATCTTCGACAAATATCATCTGAGGTAGTCATATATTCGTGCATATACTTAAATTCTTTAGAATGATACAACGCAAGTAACATTATCAGAATTGTGTAACTGTGCGAAAGTATGTAATGGGCAATATCCGTTGTATTACAGTTACTTTTGTAATAAAAAAATAATAATACCATCATACATATTTCTGCAAATATTCGAAATATTACCAACGCCTTACATATTGTGTTAAAAAGTCTGTAGTTTCTGTAAAAACCAACAATATTTTCTATAACAATAAAAATATTTATTGTTTGAAACATTTTTGGTTATAGAAATTTATTCTTTATAAAAAAAATCGTCGCGTTTGTTACGTTAAGTTACGTTGATAGTGGTGTAATGGTAGTTAGTTGTATAGTGGTTAGTAGGAAGTACACTTATCAATAATGGAATACTAAATTTTAATTTACTAATGGAAAGACTTAAAAGCGTAGGCAAACAGGCTGCATACTGAATAGCTTCTACGTAATACGTAAATAAAAGACAGAAAAGAAATAATATGTGGACATTATCAATGGATTGATCAAGAATAATTAGATCCTGTACAATAGATAACAACAATAAATAACAATGTGTAATTGTACAACAAAGGCATTACAATATTTGTGTTACTTCACACTTGACAGCTGGAACTAATCTAAGTACCTAATCTAATTTGCCTGGTTTGTATCTTTAAAAATAACTAAGAAATTCTTACCTTACCTTCTTACCTTAAATATAATTTAATTAGCAGAGTTTTAAATTTGATTTAAATTGTCTACTAAATATACTCAAATAATTATATAAAATACTAGACTTTTTACTCCTCAGAATTTTTGTATTATGTGAATTATTTGATTTAATTTCTACAGACGTTTAACTGTAAGGGCGGCAATATAGGGTACCCATATGTTATAAATTACATAAAGTAACTTTAGTTAATATGAAGTATAAATCTATTAACGGTTTTCCGACAATTTAAGTATGATTAAATGATGTAACAATTAATAAAACCATTCTTGTTCTTTTCCTCTTAGACTTCCTCTTAAAAAATAAAGAAATGCCTTCAGTACCGTACCTACCACCCACCTTAGGTATGTATTTCATGATATAGGTATAAAGTAATTGTTAGGTAATGGGTTGAACAGTAACCTTAATGATATACAAATAAGGGCTCTTTCTAAATACCACTAAACGTAGTTACATAAGTAGGCAGCACTTAGCTTTTAATCACATAATTAAACGCTTTTTACCTAATGAAATGTCGGTAATTAGTGCATTCAAGAGAAGTAGGTAGGTACATTCTTGTTCAGCTATTTTAAACGCTCGCTTCCAAGATGTAGCAATGCGTGATGCTGGATAGCTTGTTACTAACATACACAGCCATTAATTAGCTTACGATAGGTACTCATGTCAACGAAGTTAAAACACTGAATCAGTTAGAATGAAATTTGGGATGGATATATGTGTAATTATTTGCGCATACAACTTTGGATAAACAAATACATACAACTTATAACATAAGCCTTTTTCATAGATTTACTTAGGCAACAACCCACCACCAGGACATACAACAAAGTTGTGTCCTATGTTGTGGTGATAAATTTAATTACTAGTGATTTAGTGTTTCCTCATAAACAGATATCAACGTTAACTTAACGGCTAAAATCTTCAAGATAAAGTAACTAAGTTGCCCGGTGAAGTATGATTTCAATTTAATATTCTGGTCACATTGTCAAGGCTTCATCGTACTCCGTCTATTATTGTGTTTCCAAGTATATTCGCTATGTAGTATATCACACTCCACAGGTGTCAGCTTTATGTATCCTGAATCATGATTGTAGCGTGAGTGTGAGAAAATTATATTCGTATAAATAAAAACGAGCAATAAAACAATAAAAAGTACTTAGGTACTTACTTAAATAAAAATACAAACCACATGAATAAGGTTTGTTAAACGTTGTAACAAGATAGCTTCGTTCGGCCCGCCAACCGGCATACACGTGTATCACTTCTTTCCCGCCTATTTTATTAATTAAAGTGGTTTAAACACGATTGTGGTGATGACAGTTAGCAAAATCATTCAGTGACAGTGTTAAATAAATCATAAAGTTTCAAATTGAAACTAAATTTCGAAGAATAAATACGGATAAACACAAAATATCTTCGTCCCGACGAACACGTATGAGCCGCGTATTACACGGCGCATACGACCTTCTGTGTCACGACCGCCAGTCTCGTCACCAAACCGGACGGCAGCCGACCAGTGGGTGAGAGCCACCGTTCAGTGAGGCCGCCGAAGCAAGCAAGATCTTCCCAGACTGGATACAACTTTTTAGTTACCTATCTTTGCCCTGAAACAATAACTACCTACAGCAACGACGATCTTTTGTTGTTGTAGTTACTGATATCTGCCTGGATAAGTATAGATGATTCTCTTGGCAGAACGATAGCGTACGAGATACAATTATATCAAGACAACACAGACAAGAAATAAAGAACGCTGAGACAGAAGATTGGAGACGAGAAGACAAGAAAGCTATGTAATTCGTAACATAAACAATAACTATCATTATAAATAGCGATATAGCCTAGTGACATTAGGTAGGTACTTACTGAAATTATGTACTAGTTTTATCTAACCCTATGTTATTAAAATACAAATAGCGATATACTTAGCCTATTGATATATATTAAGGTATTTAAAGTACTAAAGTTTGTTCTTGTTATATACATATACCACAACGAAACTAAACATATAGGTAGTAATCTTATTGTTGTGAAGTTATTTTCGAATTAGGTACAATTCAATCTTGAAACTGTAAACTGCTGCGGAACAATCAATCTTAGCAAAATTATTTATTAGATTATTTCAACATTATATTACGTGTAGGTTTTTAAAAAATAATAATTTTATATACTTCTATTTAGGTTGACCACGGGTTTATTGACCCATTAATATAGACCGCAGGTTTATTGACCTGCTTATTTATAATTGCACTGCTGCGGAACAATCAATGTTAGCAAAATTTACTTTTTAGATTATTTCAACATTATATCACGTGTAGGTTTTTAAAAATAATAATTTTATATACCTACTTACTTCTATTTAGGTTGACCACGGGTTTATTGACCCATTAATATAGACTGCAGGTTTATTGACCTGCTTATTTATAATTGCATTTTTATTATTTTAAATAGCGGTTATTTTGAACATATAACTTATATTTAGACTAAGGGTTTGTTTTGACTCGTAGGCGTCAAATACAGGCTTATTGACCTTTAACTACACTAAACGCTTATGGTTAGTAAACACTGCTCGCTTTTGACTTGTACCATTCAAATATATTTATAAATAGTACATTTAATAGTAATCCACCAACGTTCCTATGGCTCTAATTAGGACACCAAAGCAAGACAAACGTAAATCGATAGAAATAAGTAATATGGAGGTAGCGGGATCTTCCAACGGTAAGGTACCAAGTGTCCGGAAAAGTATCGGAGAGTGGGAAACCGGCAACCTAGATATCAGACAAAATCCACCTACTCCGCCCAAAAAGGTAACAGAAACAGCTCCAATAAAACTGAAACCAGGGACTACTAACAAAATGACGGCGGAGGTATCTCACAGCCCTCCTAGATCAACTAGCAGTAAATATTTGGACCGAGTGACAGAGGCTAAGGATTGCATCACTAAAATGAAGCTCAGCCTTAGTCGTTCTACAAATATGAAGAAAGATATAAAAGCGGAGGTGTTGTCAGGCGCTGAACGCTTGCTCCAGCTAATAAAAGAAGCTGAGACAGTTAAAGGGCAAACCACATCTCCAAATCTCCAGGAACAAGAGAAAGTGGAAGAAACACCTGCAACACATGATATAAAGAGTATATACGGTATGCTAGAAGAGCATACTAAAATAATTAAAGAAAATAATAGACTTGCCAGAGAAAATAATGAAAGACTTGAGTTGCTAAAAAATAATCTGGATAACAGAAGCTATGCTAGTGTGACGGCAGCAACTTCGAGAGTGCAACTTCCGGCGCAGGCCACATTGCACTCGGTGATCGTCACTGCCAGGGATGAAACTGAGTCGGGAGAGGAAGTTATGGGACGGATAAGAAAAGCTATCAATGCTACTGATGGAGGTGTTCAAATAGAAAATATAAGGAAAGCTAAAGACAGAAAAGTAATAGTTGGATGTAGAACAGAAGAAGACAGAAAAAAGATTAAAGAAAGACTAACAAAAGCTGAAGAACTAAACATAGAAGATGTAAAAAATAAAAATCCCCTAGTAATACTTAGAGATGTCTTAATGCACACTACCGATGAAGTCCTCCTGAAAGCATTGAGAACTCAAAACAAAAACCTGTTCAGGGATATTAGCCCAGAAGAGGATAAAACAGAAATAGCGTATAAAAAACGCACTAGAAATCCTCACACAAACCATGTAGTATTGAGGGTCTCCCCAAAACTATGGCAACGCATGACTCAGGCCGAGGCAGTCCATGTTGACCTGCAGAGAGTACGAGTGGCAGACCAGTCGCCACTCGTGCAATGCTCTCTATGCCTCGGCTATGGACATGGTCGTCGCTTCTGTAAAGAAACTTTAGAAAAGTGTAGCCACTGTGGAGGCCCACACATGAAGGATAAGTGTGCAGACTGGCTGGCAGGGACGACTCCAACATGCTGTAACTGTATCCATGCCAAACTCAGCAGGACGGACCACAGCGCCTTTAGTTCTGATTGTGTGATCCGACGAAAATGGGATGCGCTAGCTCGAGCTACAGTAGCGTATTGCTGAAGTTGTGCCAAACGTACACACTAGTCTCTATGATACCAAACCTTACCTCGTAGCTCAAGCCAATCTCCGCAGAAAACGCCTAGCAACAGACGAAATGATGCAGGTAGCTCACAGCAGGAAAATGGCCTTTGTACTGCTCCAGGAACCATACACCGGAAACATAGGACAGGTAAAAAGCTATGCCGGTACAAGAATGTTTCAATGCGCTAAACTGGCGGACGGGCCAGTAAAGGCGGCAATCGCAGTTCTTGACCACAACCTGGATGTAATACAATGCCCCAACTTTACCACGCCAAATCTAACAGTGATAAAGGTCAGAACTAGTGCATGGGAAATCCTGGTAGTGTCAATTTACATTGAACCATACCCAAAACCGATAGAGCCATACCTGGAGCAGCTCAATAAAATAATAAAGCATTACCAACTACCTACTATAGTTGGAGGCGACTTTAATGCGAAGAACCCATGGTGGGGCAGCGACATTATAGATCCCCGAGGAATTGATACCGCAGGAGCATTTGAGGACATGGGATTACAGGTACTAAATGTTAACACCATTCCCTCATACTTCGACGTAAGGGGAGACAAAACATTTAGCAGTTTTGTAGACATAACATGCAGCACAACGGATCTTCTGAATTTTATAGAAGATTGGCATATTGATGAAGGGGCAACAAGCTCGGATCACAACACTATTATATTTAAAATCAGGAAGACAAAATCAAAAGGAATACATATAAGTAGAACCACACGAATTTATAACAGTAAAAAAGGAAACTGGGACCAGTTTCATGACAATATGACTCAGCTATTAAAAGATAATAATATAAATACTTTGACATTTAATAAAATAAAAAGCGAAAATGAGTTAGAGAATAAAATAAACATATACACAAAAATAATAAAAGAAGCATGCGAAAAGAGTATACCCAAATTAACACCAAACAAACTGTTCAACTTACCTTGGTGGTCCGAGGAACTTGCTGCATTGAAGAAAGATATGGTGACCAAAAAACGAAGAATCCGTTGGGCTGCACCCGTACGTAGGCAGAAGGTCTTGACAGAGTACTTAAAAGCTAAGCAAAGGTACGAAGAAGAAGCGGAAGCGGCACAAATTGAGAGCTGGAGACAGTTTTGTACGAAGCAGGACAGGGAAGGAGTATGGCAGGGAATATATAGGGTCATAGGACGAACAGCAAAGCGTCAAGAGGACTCACCACTTTCAAAAGACGGAATAATCCTCAATCCAGCAGATTCGGTGAAATTGTTGGCAGAGTCTTTTTACCCTGAAGACTCCGAAATTGGGGATAAGGCAATCCATCGGCAAATTAGACAAGAAGCAAACCAAATAAACAGCAGTCATGATGAACAACATGATCCAATGTTTACCATGGAAGAGCTTAAAGAGTCGTTGGATAGCTTTAACCCTAAGAAAGCCCCTGGTTCGGACGGCTTTACTGCAGACATTTGTGGCCACGCAATAACGCAAGACCCCGAGTTGTTCCTCACAATTGCCAACAAATGTCTAGAGCTAGGATACTTTCCCATCATATGGAAGGAGGCCACTGTGGTGATACTCAGGAAACCCGGAAAAGACGATTACTCGAATCCAAATTCTTATAGACCCATAGGACTCCTTCCAGTGATGGGCAAGATTCTGGAGAAAATGTTTGTAAAAAGACTGCAGTGGCATCTAGTCAAACGGCTGAGTACTCGCCAGTACGGCTTTACACCACAGAAGAGCACGGAAGACTCTCTTTATGACTTCATACAACACATACAGCTAAAACTGAAACAGAAGAAGCTTATCACTGTTGTATCTTTAGACATAGAGGGCGCTTTTAATGGCGCTTGGTGGCCTGCTATAAAAGTACGTCTGGTTGAGGAGAAGTGCCCGTTCAAAATTAGGACCCTAATAAATAGTTACCTCCAGGACCGGAAAGTCAGCATAAGATATGCAGGAGAAATGTACTCGAAAACTACAAACAAGGGCTGCGTCCAGGGGTCGATAGGAGGCCCTATCCTATGGAACCTTCTATTGGACCCTCTTCTCAAAGACCTGGAGAAAAGAGGAGACTACTGTCAGGCCTTCGCCGACGACGTGATTCTGGTTCTGGATGGTGACAAAACAATAGAAGTTCAAGAAAAAGCAAATGCAGCACTCGCTTTTGTTTGGGAGTGGGGAGTCAAAAATAAACTAAAATTTGCACCGCATAAGACCAAAGCTATGGTTATAACAAGGAAACGTATATATGACACCCCACTTCTGAACATGGGTGGGACTAGCATAAGTATGTCAAAGGAAATCAAACTCTTAGGGGTCACAATTGATGAGAAGCTGACCTGGAACAGCCACGTGTCTAATGTCTGCAGGAAAGCTATCCGAATATACAAACAGTTATCTACCGCAGCGAGAATAAGTTGGGGATTGCATCCAGAGGTGATTCGCACAATTTACACTGCAGTTGTGGTTCCGATAATATCATACGCAGCCAGTGTTTGGGGTTCTGCAACCGAAAAAATTGGAGTACAAAACCAGCTAGACGCTGTCCAACGAGGTTTTGCACAAAAAATGTGTAAAGCCTACCGCACGGTCTCCTTGAACTCAGCCTTGGTGCTGGCAGGGGTACTGCCCCTGGACCTCCAAATTCAGGAAGCAGCTGCTTTGTATAAGGCAAGGCGGGGGGTTCAGCTGCCAGTACCGGTGTTGAAGGGTGTGGAAATCGAGCGTAGATCAGCGTTTACTGAGACGCCTCATCCCGCTGAGCATATGGACCTGAAATTCTTGAACCTGGTAGACCAACAAGAAGTTGACAGAAACAGTAGCCATGCAGTACAAATTTACACGGACGGCAGTAAAATTGAAGGCAAAGTTGGGGCAGCTTTGTCTCTTTGGAGTAACTCTGCCGAAACCAAAAGCCGCAAACTGAAACTGTCGTCCTACTGCACAGTCTACCAGGCTGAATTGCTAGCTATATGCGAGGCCACAAAGGAAGTGCTAAAAAGTACAAAAGATAGTTTCGGCATATATAGCGACTCAAGAGCGGCGCTAGAAACTGTGACCAGCAACCGCTCTCTCCATCCTCTTGCGGTCGAAGCCCGAGAAAATATTAAGAAAAATAGTTTTCAAAACAAAAAAGTTGAACTTTTTTGGATTAAGGCACACGCGGGACTCGAGGGGAATGAGAGAGCGGATGTGCTGGCCAAGGATGCAGCCCTAAAGATGAGAACCAGGCCTGACTACGACCTGTGTCCGGTCTCATTTGTCAAAAGGCAACTCCGGTTGGAATCACTTGACAAATGGAATCGGAGATATAAATCTGCTAAACAAGGAGCAGTGACAAAAATGTTCTTGCCGGACGCTATACTGGCATACAAAATTGTTAGAGAACTGGGTCCTACTGGTGTACTTACACAAATACTCACGGGGCATGGTGGATTCTCCGAGTATCTGCACCGCTTTAAGATAAAGGCGAGTCCATCTTGCCCACCCTACAAAGGATGAGACTGTAGCCCATGTACTCGCAGAATGTCCTATGTTCGCACGCGACAGATTCAATGTTGAGCAAGAAATAGGTGTAAAAATAGATAAGGAAAATTTTAGTAAAATATTTGCCGATAAAAAATTACGAGATGTATTTGTTAATTTCAGTATCAAAATTGTTGAAAAAGTTATAAAAAGAAACAAATAGATATATAAACCTAACTGAATACTATATTAAATTATAGGAATATCAGTTGGGACAGCATAATTCGTTGGAAAATAATTAATAACAATTAGAATCAAATACATAGATAAGATACAAAAAAACCTTGGCCTCGCCAGGGATGTTGGTGGAATTAAAAAAAAAAAAAAAAAAAAAAGTAGGTAGCTGTCTGTTCATATGTATCTGGCCCACGGAAGCGCGCAGATATATATAATAATTTAAAGATCGATTAAATGTCGGTTTAGTTTGTTTTAAAATGGTCTTAAATGGCTATTGACAACGAGCGTTATTATCTATTTGTATTGTGTGTTTTGATATAAAAAAATATATTAATCAGAATAATAGTACAGCCAACGCCATCTATTAAATATATTTGTAAGCAATTTTATTTCTTGCTAGCAACATTAGTATAATCTGTCAGCCACTTTGAGTTTTGATTTGACGTTTATTGTCAGCAGTGCTAGTCAGCACAACTGTCAGATACTGTGAACATCGTCAAAGAAATTACCTATATCTACAAAACCAGTTTATTTAATTAATATTCTACCGCATATTTCTAAGGTAAAATATTTTTGATACTGGTTCCTGGGCGTAGGTGGCATGATCTTTAACCTATTTTACAAACTTCCTCTAATAAGTTCTCGTTATCGTTCATTGAAATTGTATTTTTATTGTGTAAAATTGTGATTCATTGTTATTATGACGCATTAATAGCATGTTTCTGAAGGGTAAACAATAATAAAGACGGGGTAGCAACGAATTTCACCAAGATCACTACAAAGTGTCTACTTTACTTTTTCTATCAATTGTCTTCAAAAACATATATAAGTACTTGGTGATTTCAAGTGTATAGATTCACATCCACATAGTGTAACTCTACTGAAATGAACACTCAGATTCCAGGTCATAGCACAAAGTAAGTAACTAAGCCTAATCTTCTTACCCAACTTCATTCTCAAATTACAAATCTCTTTTCATTTACTTATCTCTTTATGTACATTATTTTATTCTATTTCACACAATAGTGTACATAATATTAAAATATTCAATATACCTAAAATAATCTCATTACCTTTAATGTGTTTTCTTGTTACTCATGTATTTTCTGTGTATTGTTTTGTGTGCAAAATAAATAAATAAAATATGAAGCAAAATAAAATAAACAAAAATTAAATGAAGAGCCCACCTCGGATTGCTCTCGGTGTAAAGGTTCCCATTACATTCAACAACTTTATTCAAGCCAGTGTTTTTCTTGTTCTTTCACAATCCAGTGGTCTTCAAATAGTAAATATAGTAGTCTTTTGGTTAGTGTGTTACACCCTAAGCTACTGCAATACTAATACCTGGGCTGTAGTCAAATGCAAACTTATACTTTTTTTCTGTGAGTATTTACTTGCAAGATTTAACAATGAATAAATGTTATTGACTTCCCTCTATCCTTAAATTCCCTAATAATTACTTCAAAATAGAATTTCAGGGTCAGAAGAAGTACTTACTCTTTAGAAATGCGCTTAAGTGTATGCAAATGATAACAAAACATTATAGTAATGACAGATAGACTCATTACATTATATATCTATGTCATGTACTGTAATTTTATAGTTATGCATGTTTCATAATGTGAATGACTAACTTAACTAGTTATTAGACCTACCTAATAGTCATCTAATAAATGTATCCTATAACAAACTGTCTACAGATTAAAAGAAACTATCTGTAGTTAGTTTAAAACTGCCTAAATATCACAACTGCTTTGTTCAAAAAAAACAATTTGAATTAAAAAAAAAAATGTTAAGTGAATAACCTTTATCTAGCTTAGTAATTTACTTATGTACAGTGGATTCCAAAGGCTTAACTTGAACTATTTTCTGGAAGAAAATAAACCCATGTAATTTTTAAACAAACATACCAAAACTTAGAATAATCACAATCTGTCAGTCTGTTGTGGCTTGAAAGTAGAGAATATAGACTATCAAAATGACTCTTACATTTTTATACTTAATTGGTTTGATTAGTTAATTTTTTTTCACATAATTGTTTGATCATAATTTTTATTAGCCTTCCAGTACCACAATGTCAGAACGTGAGCCTATATCTGGATCCAGCAAGGACTATGGAGCCACCACCACTGTCCCGGCGGTTGGATTTGCAGACTTCAGTCCAACGGAGCTGTACAACCTCAGCGAGGGCATTGCCGACAATGTCAACACAATCAACAGTGGGCTGCGGTCCCTGGAGAAGATGATGAAGCAGATTGGAGGGACCCATGACAATGTGCAGCTGAGGGATAAGATGTGAGTACCAATTTCTCATCATTGGTTTTATTACATTAATGTGAGATGAATTATGTAGCATTAGACATAGGACTTAGAAAAATATTTAATCTAATCTTGAAATACGTGCTGTGGGGTTTTAGGCTACATACATAAAGATATTATACTCCTTGTCAACAGGAAGATGGTGGGTTATAATAGGTACCTACCTAAAATTGGTATACTGACTAGTTACTGTCAGTCTAATTTTAAGGATGTATCAGATTGGTTTGCTATATGGAAATTCCACTAAGGCACTTTGTGCAATGAGGTAATCCTCATTCTAACTATTTGACATACTTGATATGTTTTTTTTTCATGATTTGATACATTTCTTTTATCTTGCTGTAATAACTTAGTGAATTCACATGAGAGTAGCCTAGTGTTGATTTATCAAACTCTACCAGAGCTCCAGACACATGTTGACAGCTGCCAAAATATAAAAGCTGCTGTGATCTACAATATATGTATGTAAGGTGTTGTCCAACCACAAAGCACCCAAATAAAGTGCATTTTTGTTACCTATGCTTATTCTGACCACATCTACAGTCGCTGAACTTTAGTAAATATGTGAATGCCTCCTCTACCTTAGTCACTTTTTAACCAACTTAAAAAAAAGGGTAGTGGTTCTCAATTTGACTGGTTTTATTGTTCAATTCTAATATAGAAACGCCCGTAGCGCCAGCTAGCGGAGGCAATCACATGCGATTACCAATGTAAAGCAAAGGTCGACGCTGTCAGTCCTTATATGGGTGACCGAAAAGTGGCATTCCATTCCGGTTCCGTGGGTCGGATGACACGTTAAATTGTAGGTCCCGGCTGTTTGTCATAGTACGACAGTCGTTAAGACATGTCAGAGGCCCTTAGGGCGGTTTGTAAACTCTCGACACCGGAGTTGGCCACTCTCATTCGATAAGAAGAAGAAAATTATTTTTTTGTTTTGTTTAGCCACGACACCCAACAAACAGTGAACAGTTCGGTGTCAGCCACGGCGCGCGACATCCAGAGACTGGGAGTGGTGGTGAGGCGCGGGGACAAGGCGCAGAAGCTGCAGGTGGAGCGACTCACGCAGGCCTTCAGAGACGCGCTCGATAACTACTCCTCGGTGCAGAAGGTAAGTCAATGTGGACTAGAGAAAGATTCGTAAGAGTGTATGTTATCTTATGGGCTCGAGTGTTCCATCTTTGACTGCACCCAACCTCGAACAAAGATAAATAAAATGAAACCTGAAACCTACCAACCAACACTTTTTAGACATCTTTCTTGAACTACAGCAAGCAAGCTGTAGTGAGCGATGGAGGCCAGACTGCTGCATATCAACAGGCTCAGGTTCAATTGTTGCTTAGTTGTTTCTGTAAGGCGTTGATTGTTTTTTCAGTCAGGCGTTATTATGGGTTTTTCTTGAACTACATAATTCTTACAATACATTTTTTTGTGTTAGTGCTATGTTAATACATTTTTAACTTTAACTTCAACATTCCTTCCATCAGCAAATCAATGAAGTTAACAGAACTTCGGAACGATTTTGACAATACCTCTAGCTGCGTATTAATACGTTAGAGAGTTTGAAAGTAACGAAGCTTGTAATTTATTTATTTAATAATAATCTTAAGGGCTTCGCAATTACATTAATTAATACTATGATCTTAAATTCTTTAAGCTTGTGTTCTTTTGTTATTGGTGTACAATAAAGCATTTTTGTTATGTTATCGTGTATATTCCAGCAAGTGTCAGAGAAGATGGCGGCGCACATGCCGCGCGCGGCGCGCGACCGGAACGACCCGCGCCTGCTCGAGCAACAAGCTATAGCGGACGACGAAGAGGCCACGCTGCTTGCTAACCAACAGGCACAGGTACACTAAATAATAAATAAATAAATATTCCGGGACATTCCTCACAGCGCCATCTAGCCCCACACTAAGCAAACGCTTGTGTCGCGTGTCACGATCACGGATATAATACTTGTATACTTTTCTTTTCTAATATATATACATACTTATTATACATACAAACGACCAGACCCGAGTTAATATACATTTTATTAAAATTCATAAATACTTGTGTCACGCGGGTATCGAACCCGCAACCCCTAGATTGGAAGGCAGAGCCACTACCAACTAAGCTACCAGGCCAGTCCAACTCGTTGCTACGTAGTTTCTATCAGACGTCACAACGTAATTTTTTAATATTTATGAGGCCACCTTATCTATACTAATATTATAAAGCTGAAGAGTTTGTTTGTTTGAACGCGTTAATCTCAGGAACTACTGGTGCAAATTGAAAAATTATTTTTGTGTTGGATAGACCATTTATCGAGGAAGGCTTTAGGCTATATAACATCACGCTTCAACTAATAGGAGCGAAGAAATAATAGAAAATGTGGAAAAAACGGGGAAAATTATTCATCTTTGAAGGCTTCCGTTGCGTGCGCTGCGAAAACGGTTCAAGATATCAAAAAAATGTGTATGAAATAATTGTTCCTCTTGAAATGATCTAACAAAATGTCCCAAACAGTACATGACTATCTTTTAAAGTTAACTCACTAAACCGTTTTTATGGTAATAACTATTCCACGCGGACGAAGTCGCGCGCACCAGCTAGTTAATCATAATCATATTTATTCATAAAATACATGACAACAAAAAACATATTAATAGAACTACAATTTCCTATGTAGTTTCTATATTGTAAAACGAATTATATATTCAAATTAAATATGTCAAAATCATAGATAGTTTCCTGGATAAGCCAGCGTTTCAGTCTTCTCTTGAAACTTCCTAAGCTTGGTGCCGAGATAACAGTTTCTGGTATTTTTTTTATAATTTGTTGGACCTACATATAACATGTGTAACTTTATTAGTCTTTTCAGGCTAGATTCAAATCTTCATACCGATTCATCAACAATGGTCAAAGTAACATAAAAAAAATCCACTTCTCCTAAAGTCAGTTAAACATGATGGCGGAGCGTAACCGCATCGCCACCGACCGCTCAAGCAGCAAGCTGTAGGAAACAATAAATTGTTGCTCAGTTGTTTCTGTAAGGCGTTGCTTGCGTTTTTCAGTCAGGCGTTATTATGGGGTTTTTTTACTATTTGATCACCGCTACAGCAAGATCACACTGAAAGTCAATAATTATTATTATTATATTGCTGAAGCTATAATTTTAGTGTTTGGTATGTTTCTAAAGGTATCTGTTATGTTGTTGTTTGTACGCCACCGACTTTTGCATGTTTCTTTCCTAGCGATCTTTACTAAGGTTGCCTGGAAGAGATCGCTCTACGCGATAAGGCCGCCCAATGTACTTAAGTTAAGTAATATTTCTGTAAATTGTTTTGTATTTTTGTTTTCTGGTGTACAACAAAGCTATATTGATTGATTGATTGAAAGTCATACTAAAGTTGCTTAGGGTGGATCGAAAATTTGATTACAAAGTTTCATTGATATTTGTTTCCAGGCCCGACTAGTGGAGTTCGAGACCAGCATGCTGATAGAGCGGGAGGCGTACATGAACAAGATTGAAGCAGATGTGCTCGATGTGAACTCCATCATACAACAACTGGCTACCATGGTCAACTCGCAGGCGCAGGTTGTTGGTAAGTAACTTATGTAATCATACTTTATTAAAAAAATTGGTTAGGTTCTTGTCGGTTATATGCCTTAAAAACGGCAAAAAACAACATTTGTATAGTTTTTATTACTATTTACACATACACTCACAAACTCTCTCTCTCTCACTCACACACACACCTCACACACACACACACACTCACACAAATCCAAAAGCAAATAAACACAACAGGAAAACATGTACATGTATACAGATAAAAACTGTATATTATAACATGTTCTTCTATTATTATTATCTTATGATGCCCATAGTTTTACTTTTATTAACTTTAATTGTATTTGTTAACCATTTAAACCACTTGGAAGAACCTGTCTTTTGCAACACAGTTCCAACTAAAGCAAAAGACAGAATCATGTAAATTATACAATAAGGATGCTCAAATAAAAAATAACTTTACTATTTAAATTTATTGTTGTTACGTTTGCAATAGAAATGCATAAAACCAAGGAACATTTTATCTGTCTAACTGCCATGGTTCATGAGATTCAACTTAATGTTTATTGGCTCTATATCATAATAATACCATTATTTTATTCAACGAACCCTACTGAAATCTGATACATATATGTTATTATTTCCCAGACACAGTAGAGAGCCACATCGAGGCCGCGAGCGCTGACGTGGAGTCCGGCGCCGACCAGCTAGCCAAGGCGGCTGAATACCAGCGCAGGTATCGTAGGAAAATGTTCATACTCTCCATCATCGGAACTATTATTGCTATATTAATCATTGTGTGGATTGTAAAGGCGTTTAAATAAAAATAAGTATGTAGGAAGACATTAGGGTGGAGAGAAAACTCTCGACAACATTTGCCATTGAATTAATCGTAAAAAACTATCCGAAATGGTATTTTTTTTTCATTTAATGATTAATAGTTTTGGTTGATAAATAAAAGTAATGAGCCACTTATTGGTTGTTTTAAATTACATTTCAAAGTTGATACTTTCATTACAATGGCACTGGACATTTTTATTAAATAAAATTAAGTGATCTAGCAGTCTCATTTGAGAGCCATTTCTAATCCACTATAGACTCGACGGTCGACCACAGTGTAGTTGGTTGAGATATCGCTTCAAACGACATGCCGATAGTGGCTGTCGAGTATAAAAAAGTTTGTAATTTTGTAGATTTACTACCGATTATAAAGATTATAACTTTTTCACAAAATTGTCTTAACGGGCTAGTTACAAGATCGATAAATGCTTGTGACAGTAAATAATTTTAGATGTTATTTTTGCATCATCAAGCAGCGATTTCTTGTAAGATCTTGCGACAACCTGCATATTATAAGAAGCTAATAGGTATCTTCTAGGTAAACGTGTTAAACCCTAGGCTGTAGCAATGCTTAACATCAGGCAGGCTGTAGTCAAACTTAAACCTATCCCACGTAAAAAAAAAAAACCTCATTGTTGATATGCGAAGCGTCTAGCAAGCTAAAAATCGGTTGGAGAATTTTCACGGCGAATGCAGAAGCCCAAAATTTTGTAAGACTGTTTGAGTTTATTTCATTGACGGGTTACAAATAAAATTTTAATAAAAGGTTATTTTAGAAATTGCCCCCTCCTTGTCAAAAGGACAAAATTAGTATCATTTAGGCCTAAAAAACTAAAACCTCTATTTATTTTAACATCTCAGTCTGTGATTAATATATTAAATAATGATCTACTGTTTTTATCTACTTATTTAAGGTTTGTATTTCTTTAGGTAATGTTCGACCAGAGGTAAAATGTATTATAAATTATGTCTTCTCATTTAACCAGCTGTTTTATTTAGAGTTTATTAAAATGTATAGTCTACTTATAATTATTAATAATATTGATTATTCGTAGAGTAACAAACTGAATTTTCTTTTTATTGCTCGTTTTGTATTTATTGATAAAATAAATGTATTTTAGGGTGGATAGAAAAGTTCCTGGTTAAACAATATAAATCTGATTTTTCTATTCGTTTTTTTATACCATGTCACGTCGCCCTTAAGGTCCTTCTGTGTCATCACACCAACGAGATGCATCCATTTTAATTTGACAGCTTTCTAGCTAAAGTCAGTGACACCTGTCATAGAACTCATACTCTATCTGGGACAAAAATCCGGATGAAATTATATTGACTTCAAAGAACGAAACCTAAACTGAACTTTTCGATCCACCCTACTAATTAAATTATGTAATTTCGTATATTTTCTAAGAAATAATAGCTGTGTATATCGCCTTACATAACTTAGATGATAAGTTTACACATTATTACCTCTTTGTTATTCGTAGACAGTCGATAGGTATTTTATAAAGTATATAATGAAAAGTCCAATAATTTTGATGCAAATAAAATCTTGCCGTAAACACATTCCGGAAAATATCCTTTAAATTTTATTAAGTTACTACAGTTTTTGGATTTAAATTGTCGGAATTTATATAAATGCATGTGGTTAGTTGGTATATTGGGTAAAAAACGTTTTAAACTGACAAAATTTATTTTATAGAGTAATGTTTTCATATAACTAAAGTTATTAATTGCAGTTTGATCACAATCAGTTGTTTCTTCAAAAGGACTTCAAAAGGTTTATATTAGTGTCGATGATTATATATTTTATTAATGTTTTTTAAAAATTAATAAATCGATATCCTTAAATCTTGTTTGTGATGTTTCATTTTAACATGTTCCAACCTTTGTCTGATCTACTAATAATACTGTTTATTATATTTGTTGTGAATATTGAAATCTGCAGCATTATGTAATGCTGAGATATGACCTTTTGTAACGCACGGGATATGTACATCAATGTAACGCATATGTCAACTTTGTACCAACTATACATAAATATATAATAATAATAAATAAATAATAATAAAAATTCTTTATTATCAGGCACGTAACCCATAGACATTTGTCTTAAACTATACAATAAAATTATATTATATAAAAATATAAAATACTGTCACAACTATAAACTAAGAATTGCAATTCAATAAAATTGCAACTCGAGTCATTTTTTTATTTTCGCTCTGGTGAGTAGACATCCAAAATTTGTATATGGGACTACATAAATCCTCAGACAGGCACTGCAGTATGCCATTATTCGATCTCCGTATTCTTTCCCAAAAGGAAGCAATGCGGGACCGAATAACTGCGAAGAAATCAGGAACCCGCCCCTCAGCAAACATGCCCGACGCGCTGCAGTACCTTGATTTCTTCATAAGGATGCGATATGCGTTATTATATTGCACCCTTATGGCGTGATGAGCACTTCGGGTATACTCTGTCCATAGCTGACATGTGTAAAGGCACATACAGTAAGCCTTGAACAGAGTAACCTTCACTTCAGGAGTACATTTTGCAAATCGGCGCGCGAGCATATTACATCTGATGGACAGGTTCCTTCTTTCCCGTTCCATGTCCAGGTCGTCCCTTAAGTTTTCGGTCATGATGTGACCAAGGTATCTGAACTGCGTCACAACCCTCACGGGCAAACCCAACAAGTACACGTTAGGTACCTTTTCCGGACCTTTGCCTGCGCGAAAAACGAGCATCTCTGTTTTGGTTACATTATATTTAAGACCATGTCTTGCAGCATAGTTCTCGCAGATAGCCAATAGTTTTCTTAAACCGCTGATGGAGGGGCTGAGGAGCACCATGTCGTCAGCATAACTGAAGTTGTTGACACATACGTCACCGATGTGACATCCAACTCTGGTGCCTCTCAGCTCCACAATCAGGTCGTTCATATATAAGTTAAAAAGATCCGGAGAGGTAAGCCCCCCCTGACGAACTCCGCACTCCAACCTATATTCGCTGGAGGTCTGGTCGCCCCATTTCACTATATTGGTTTGATTTTCGTACCATTACCTGATCATCCTGAGGACTTCTTCCGGGACCTGAGCCGCGGCCAATTTATTCCAGAGAATTCTGTAGTTTACTAAATCAAAAGCGCGGCTCAGGTCTAGGAAGCAGGCATACACTGAAGTGTCACGAGCGCGGTAATAATTTACCGTGTGTTTCAGGCCAAAAATGGCCAAGTCCGTTGATAGTGCTGGACGAAAACCAAACTGTGCATCATCAATACGTAGATTATTTACCAGTGAGGGCTGCAGAAACCGTTCAAACACCTTTCCGATCACAGTTCCTAATGAAATAGGTCTATAATTCGTCGAGCTGGCAACATTACCGGTTTTGTTTTTTACAATCGGTGCAACGACTGTCTTCATGAGATCCGATGGTAAGTAGGAGTACTTTAAGCACAGATTGTAAAAATCACACAACTTGACATATATCATATCACCTGCACTGTAGATATGTTCGAGACTCAGACCATCGTGGCCAGGAGACTTGCCCCTTTTCATGTTTCGCACTGCCTTCACCACATCTCTAACGCCAATCAAGTCATTATTGACACTACAGATAGGGACCCTTGGTGAAGTCTCGATCACATCTACAGGAAGGTCAGATTTCATTTTAAACCTATCAACAAACAGCTGAGCAATGTCAGTTGGATTGTGCTTGCCGTCGACGGCCACCGGCAGAGCTTTACTCTTATTATTATTTTTCGTTGCAGCCCAAAATTTAACAAAAATTTTATTTTGCCTGTGTGTAGCAAGTATGTCCATTTTAATCTTTTCTTCGTTCGACTGACACCATTTAAGCTTATTTTTAAATTCGCGGCGCGATTTCGTCATTTTGAAGTAAAGCTCTCCAGTGGACGGCCGACCGGCTAGTACCCAACATTTATAATCTAATCTAGCTTTTTCATGGCTGGTTTTGACATGAAAATTCCATCCGGTTATTTGATTATTTTTACGTCGCCTACCAGAGCGAAGAGATGCACTTTTCTTAGCTGCATTTTGTAAAACATTGACAACATCACTATACAAATTTGTTATAAAGTGTAAATGAGAATTAAAATTAATACATATATTACCATTATTACAGTCAGAACATTCAATATCTGTTTTAATATTACCTAACTTACTATGACATTCTTGTGTATACATTTTTATTTGACTAGAATTTCGAGAGCCCCATAATATGCCTTGTAAAGGTTTTACTTCCGGCGATACATGTCTTTTACTGCTTATTTCATTAATATCACAGGTAATAACTAGTGGAAAATGGTCCGACCAAAAAACGTCATGCCTAACATGCACAGAGCGGATCGTGTCGAACGCGGCCTGAGTAGATACACAGTGATCTAGCCATCGGCAGCTGCCGTGCGCCTCGCTGACATAAGTATAAGTTCCGCTACTCAGGCCAAGCTTGACCAGATCGGCCCATATCCATGACGCTTCATCACAAAAGGTTTTCAATTCATCCCCAAAGATCGATACAGGGTGGGCGTTAAAATCACCAACAATATATGCTACTTCTAATTGACATTCCTCTATTATTGTACATATATTAGCCAGAATAGGTATCCGTGAATTCAATAATATTTTCTTCGTCATTTTGTGGCATGTAGACTGAGAACACTAAAAATGATTTCGTACCTACTATACATTTAATAGCCGCAAGCCTATTGCTAGAGCACTCCAGAACGTCTACTTGGTTGAACTTCGACTTCTTCCACATCACCGTGAGCCCGCCGTATGGTCTCCCGCGTAGCACTCCTACAGATAAATCTACAGAAGATTTCGCAAAGCAATCAAATCCGCCATCGATTCCGTGGAAAAGATCAAGCTCATAGGGCAAAGCCCAAGTTTCCTGAAGACATATAATATCAGTCGTTGTACAGAGGTTCTGGATATCTTTCATAAGGTCAGTTGGGGCAAGCGCGGCTTTGAGGTAAGTGCGGCTGGCATTCAATATTCGATAACTAACACAGATATTAATAAAAGCACCACCTAGTGTCGACGAAATATATCAAATTAGTTCTGAGAAGAAAGTTTGGTGGCGCTACTCGCCAACAAACTGATTTGACGTCATTTTTATTTGTCAGTAGCATTTCACTACGATATGGAGTTAACGTGTGTACATTATTGTAATAAAATTTTTGGTTACTAACGAGACAAAAGCTGATCTGACATGCGTAAGTAATTGTTATATACCTAAAGCATAATTATCGCGTAGTTATTTCAATTTGTTCGTAAATTTTGTGATAAAATTTAGGAGTCAAAATACTAACCTCAAATTGTGTTGTTTGGGAAAGTGCGGCTACATCGTTTGGGGCAAGTGCGACGCTATGACGCACTTGCCCCAAATCAGAGGTTATCAACCCTTCCATTGGGAACAACATTTTCGGTTCATTTCCTCAAATCATATGAAATGAGTCCCTCATAAAAAAATATATAAAATAAAGTATTGCCAACGACAAAAAAACCTGTAAAAACGAAAGCTATGACTAACTTATTAAGTAGAAAGCAATTAAGACCAAAAATTAATACATTTTTTTTTCAGACCATGGTGCGAAATTATGTAAAAAAAACAAATGGGCCAAACTGGACTCCCGAAATATTGCAAAAAGCTTTGACAGAGATTAGAAATGGAATTCTCACATTTTACGCTGCTAGTAAAAAATATGAGATTCCAAGAGCAACGTTATTTGATCACATGACTGGTAGACGAGGGCAAAAATCTAATAACTTTGGAAGACCAACAGCTTTAAACGCTGATACGGAAGAAAAACTAGCCAATCTCATTTCCACCATGGAAATAAATGGATTTGGACTGACTAGAAAAGAAGTGGTGGAGCTTGTAGCTGAATATGTCAACAAAAACCATTTGCAATCTCCATTTAAAGATGGAGTCCCCGGTTACGACTGGTTTACTGGTTTTGTGAAAAGAAACAATTTATCTATTAAAAAACCGCAAGCTGTAGAGTATGCTCGAAAACAAGCCGCAGACCCATTTGTGTTGGATGAGTATTTTCAAATTCTTGAAAATACTATCCAAAAACTGCAACTGCAAAATAAACCTCATAGAATATGGAACATCGATGAGACTAGTTACTGCAACGATCCCAAAAAAACAAAGATCGTTGGTAAAAAAGGATTCGAATCAACTAGAACAACAGCTGCCACAGGAAAAGACAACACGACAGTGCTCTTTGCCAGCAACGCTGCTGGTGGTAAAGGACCACCTTTCATTATATATAAGGGCAAAAATGTATGGAGCGAGTGGACTTCGCCTGATGCATACGAAGGAACTCTGTACACAGCTACAGAAAATGGTTGGATAGAAAGCAAGGCTTTCGCTGAATATTTTACAAAGAGTTTTATACCAATGCTCGGTACTACCGACGAGCCTACTTTGTTAATATTTGATGGACATAGCACGCACATACAGTTGGCAGTAATAGAGGCAGCAACACAAAATAATGTCACAATCATCAAATTACCTCCCCATACAAGCCATTTACTGCAACCGCTGGACTTGTCAGTATTTAAACCTTTCAAAGATAGATGGGATGACAGAATGATGAAATGGCAGCGTTGTAACTACGGCCAAAAGCTATCAAAGAAAGAATTCTCCATTATTATTGGAGAAGTGTGGCGTAGTTTAGACCCAAAAATAATAACTAATGGGTTCAGAAAAGGCGGAATATTTCCTCTGGATAGAACAGTAGTATCAGAAGATAAACTGGACCAAATATCTTTAAGGAAATGGAAAGAATACAAAAAAGCTGCTGCAATTAACGCATCACACGGAGTCACAGTTTCAAGCCCATCTACATTATTATCTATATGTTTAAAAAAGATAAATGGCGAAGAAATATTGGTGACTCGAAGCCCTCAAACTGTGATATCTGGACGGACAAATAATGAAATTTCCTTTCAACAATTGCTGCTAAATACCATCAAAAAGCATGAAAGCAAAGTAACTTTTGCAAAAAAGCGAAAAATTGCTAATGGTGCAGAAGTTATAACTCATCCTGATGTTGTAAAGAAACTGAAACAAAAAGAAGACGAAAATAATAAGAAAAAAGACAATCTCAAAACGAGACAAAAGAAAACTACTACCGATAAAATTACAATAACGAAGAAAAAAAAGGGCCCTTTACCTGATACTCCAGACATTCCTGGTATAAACGGTCAAGGTTCCGGTAAATCAAGTCTTCAATCAGAAAACCAGGACACAAAAAATAATAATCCAAAAAAAGTTATTATAACATCAAACATTCAAATAGAAGACTTGAGCATATATCGGGGAAGTATTAATAAAAAAATGATGACAAACATAAGTAATAAACCAGTGATTAAATTAAAAAAAACAAGACAAGACCACTCACGTCTCAGGAAAAATGCTGCATATCTTCAAGACAGCGCTATAAATATGGTGACAAAAGGTACAAAGAAAACTGACAAAGATAAAGGACTTAAAAAACAAAAGAAACTAATAATCAAAGAAGAAGATGAATCATCAACTGATGACAGTGATTTTAGCGTTCATGATGTGTCCGATGTTGAAAATTTTGCTGATTTTTGTAACTCAGTACTTCAAGATGATGACTTAAATTTAGAAATTCCTGACTTTGATGACAAAGAAAACATTAATCAGGCCCAGCAATGTACTGATTCTTCTGTCAGGTGTTGTATAAATGACTGGGTTTTAGTACAGTTTGCGTCTAAAAAAACAGTTAAACATTTTGTAGGACATGTCCAAAATATAACTAATGGGATACCAACAATAAAATACGCAAGAAAAATTCACAAAGCAAAAAAAGATGCGATATTTGCGTATCCAATTATTGATGACATATGTGATTTGAAGCACAGTGAAGATTTAGTTTCAGTACTACCTAAGCCAGACATATCCAGACGTGGTCATATAATTTTTAAAATGCAATTTGACGGATTTAATGTGCAGTAGCAAGAATATTATAGGTATAACAAAAATGGCCAAAGATACTAATTGTGTTATGTAGTTAATTTTAGATACTGATAATATTGCAATAGCTCTCTTTATAATGTAGAAGACTGTTCATGTTCTATAATTATGCATAAGTTAGATTTTTGTGACATAAGATATGATCTTTTTGTGTCGTACGTTTTTACGTTTTACATATACTGATACATTATTTTTCAAAGCTTATTCACTTAGGTAATTGTCATAAGCATAAGCAATATTTTTTAATCCTAATATTTTGTTAAGTTAGTTTTTAGCCTTACATTAAAAAATTAACGTATTTTTTCTATGCTTGAAAATAAATTGTGTGTTCTGTATATACGTTTTATATTTTAAACTTTCTCGAAAACCTTTTTCTTATATGTAATTTCACAATGTCACATCAACGTCACACTCTTAAATTTAATATTTTAACACTATTTTCTGCAGTGGTTCCGAAAAATTTAACATTTCAATTTAGTCAGCACTTTCCGAGTAGGTACCTGAGTTGACAGACCCAATCTGAAAATATAAAATTGTCCTAATTTTTTTTTATATTATAACATTAAGTTTGCCCAACAATGGGACACTACAGGCTCATAATAATATTAACATTAAATTATTAGTGGGCGTCAGTTTTTTCGTCAAATATATCGGAACCTTCGAGCTGCTGCAAGCTGAAAAAATGTTTAGCACCACTGCCCGTAGGAAATATGCCGCACTTGCCCCCGCTTATAATTTTCATGCTTTTTGTAATGGATCTTATTACAACGAGATCGAGTCTAATATCCTTTTGTTAATATGATAATGTTGTGTCGAATGTTGTGTTGATATACTGTCTATAAGTCTTATAAAGAAAAATATTTGCGTGCGCCGCATTTGCCCCACTTCGTTGGGTAAGTGCGGCTAGTGACAAGGTTGTAAAAGTATATCAAAATACTCTT